>MU227403.1:1359712-1373357 GCA_018584345.1 Thuja plicata | reverse complement strand
TCTTTAAGGCTTTCATTAATGTCTTATTAATGAAGATGCCTTAAGCCTATGTCTCTCCCATGCCTTATTAATGCCTTGGGCATTAATGGCTCTTACATATTCATTTATGAGTCTCCTAATTCATAAACGAACCTTGTCCCCCCTCTCTCTCTCCCATTCTTCTATAAATAAAAGCCTGTTTTGAGAGCAAATAAGCCTTCACATTTAGATAAAAACACATTGTTATGTTGTTGGATTCATCCTAGATTTGCATTTCACTTATTATCTCATGCTAGTTCATTGTTTTAGTTTCATTTTTTAAAGCTAGATTACATGCTTTTCCATCTTTTTAGCTTAAATTTGAATTAAATCCTTCATGCTAGAATAGTGTTGGTCACTGATTTATAGCATATTCTAAGGGCTAGTATGTTATGAATTACACTCTTTCTGGTTAGAAGCCAATAGGTCAATTTTAGTGCGTTTTACATGCCTTTCTAACCCTTTTGGACTAATATAATGACCTATTGAGTGTTTGTGTTGTTTTCAAAAAGTACCTGAATACACACGCACACAAGTCTATACAGATGTTAATTGGGCTGGAAACATTGATGACCGAAAGAGCACAATTGGAGGAGCATTCTTCATGGGTGACAAACTTGTCACATGGATCAGCAAAAAGCAAGGATGCATCTCTCAGGCTACTGCAGAAGCAGAATATGTGGTTGTTGTTGCAAATTGCTCCAATATTGCATGGATCAAATAGTTGCTAGAAGGTATGAATATAGAGATCCTTGAACCAATGATTATCTATTGTGATAATACAAGTGCAATTAACATTTCTAAGAATCCAGTCATGCATGCTAAGACTAAGCATATTGCTATCAAGTATCACTATTTAAGAGAAAAAGTGCAAGAAAAAGAGGTGATACTAGAATATGTTCAATCAAAGGAACAATTAGTTGATATATTCACCATCCATTACCGAAAGATACATTTGAGTACTTGAGATAGAGACTAGGGGTACAACCCTTGTCTATCAGTCAATAAGCTGAATAGGAGGCTACATCATCCTATACATAATCAGAAGATCATTCATGTTGATGCAAGCATTGAGATGAACAACAATAGATACATTTGTACACAACAAGGTACAAATCTGCACTAAACACCAGAGTCAATGTATTGCTAATGGATATGGAAATTCAAGGAGTATATTATAGAAAGGGAATGGAAGATGATATAGAAAAATTATTTGCCATTGTTGTCAAAGGCAGAGATTATCTCATTATCAGATTATCTCATTATCAGAAAGGGAGAGAGATTATCATTATCATAAGGGAGAGATATCAGGAATCATAAGGGAGAGATGATCTCATTATTAGGAAAGATTATATCCATATCAGGAAAGATTATATCAGTATCCATGAAGAGAAATTCCTAAGAATCAAATGGAAAAGTTAATCAATATTCAAAGGGAGAGATTAATTGCATATGAAATATCCATCTAAGGGAGAGAAGTAACAAAGGGAGAGAGTTCATACAAAGGGAGAGATTGATATCAAAGCAAAAAGAGATTATCAAGAAGAGGAAAATTCAAGGCAGAGCACATATCAGAACAGAGACAAAAACTGCTACATCTAGAAATTCCTAAGAATCAGAACTTGTATAGATCAATGACTGGAAAAATAATGTATGTCATTCATACAAGACCAGATATAGCACATGTATTTGGAATAGTTGCAAGATTGTCTACTAATCCCAAAGAATCACATATGACTGTTGTCAAGAGAATTCTAAGATATCTAAAAAACACCGAGGACTATGGCTTATGGTATAAAAGAGAAGGAAAATTCGAGCTACAAGTCTATACACATGTTGATTGGGTTGAAAACATTGATGATAGAAAGAGAACAACTGGAAGAGAATTCTTTGTGGGTGACAGACTTGTCACATGGATCATCAATAAGAAAGGATGCATCTCTCATTCTACTATAGAAGCAAATTATATGGTTGTTGCTGAAAAATTCCTCCAATATTGCATTGATCAAACAGTTGCTAGAAGGTATGAATATGAAGATTCTCAAACTAGTGATTATCTGTTGTGATAATACCAATGCAATTAAAATTTCTAATAATTTAGTCATGCATGCTAAGACTACTAATATTGCTATCAAGTATCACTATCTAAGAGAACAAGTGCAAGCAAAGGAGGTGATACTGGAATATGTTCAATCAAAGGAACGATTAGCTGATATATTCACCAAGCCATTACCAAAATCTACATTTGAGTACTTAAGACAGAGACTAGGGGTACAACCCTTGTCTATCATTCAGTAAGCTGAACAGGAAGTTGCATCAGCTTACACACAATCAGAAGATCATTCATGTTGATGCAAGCACCGAGATGAACAACAACAGATACATCTTTACACATCAAGGTACAAATCTGCACCGAACACCAGAGACAATGTATTACTGATGGATAGGGAAATTCAAAGAATATATTATATAAAGGGATGGAAGATGATATAGAATAATTGTTTGGAATTGTTGTCAAAGGGAGAGATTATCTCATTATCAGATTATCTCATTATCAAATTATATCATTATCAGAAAGGGAGAGAGATTCTCATTATCATAAGGGAGAGATATTAGGAATAATAAGGGAGAGATGATCTCATTATCAGGAAAGATTATATCCATATCAGGAAATATTATATCAGTATCCATGAAGAGAAATTCCTAAGAATCAAAAGGAAGAGTTAATCAATATGAAAAGGGAGAGATTGATTACATATGAAATATCCATCTAAGAGAGAGAAGTAATAAAGGGAGAGATTGTTGTCAAAGGAAAAAGAGATTATCAAGAAGAGGAATATTCAAGGTAGAGAACATATCAGAACAGAGACAGAAGCTACTACATCTATCCAATCAAGGGATTGAAGATTGAAGAAAACCACTTTGCAAGAAAAAAAATCTAAGCTATATGAGCTTACCGAGAACCAGACATTTGTAATAGTTACAATAGGAAAGATTGATGAAACTATTATATTTCATATTGTATTAGTAATAGTATAGTATGATAATGTAGTTTGTTTCCATCAATGCCAAAGGGAGAGATTGATGTCATGTATCTAATTGAATGTTTGAAGATGTTAAGTTGATCACCGAAATGCAGAAATACAATGCAAGACATTAAATCAGTTAATGGATTGTATTATCATTGATGTCAACTTGATATAATCTAATCGATAGTAATAAAAGTGCTAAAGAATTCATAGAATCAGAGAGAAAAAAATTATGCTTTCAGTATGCATAAAATACAAGCATTCACTAAGCGACTACAAACACCGATGGCTAGTGGAACCCCACAGACAAAGATCACTAAAATTTAAGTCACAGTGATGCCCGAGAAAAGAAATTGATGAGCATTACCAAAGAGAACAATCACAAGGATTATCAACAGCCAAAATTATAGTGTTAACCAATGAGAAAAACTTTGCAGTGAATCCTGAAGGACAGACAACCCCGATGGACAGACAACCCCGACGGAGAAGCCTGAAGAGAATTGAAGTGTTGACCAAAGCTATCAAAGAGTTAAAACACTAAAGTTAACTGGAGTTCTAAAACAAAAAAATATCTAGCTAGGAAAGGTAAATATAGACTTAACTGGTAGTTATCATCATTTTTATCAACAAGATAAAGCCAGAAATAAGTAAAGGATTTAAAGACATTTTTCCAGTTGGCAAGAATATTTATACGTGATAAAATAAGAGTTATGCTTTAAAATAGGATTGGCTAAGATTGCAGATCACGCCAAGAAAAAGAAAATCAAGAACCTAGAAATTGTGATATCATGTCTATAAAGAGACAACTTAATTCATTATGAATTAAGGGGAGTGAATGAAAAAGAGGATGTTGAAGAGAAACTGATGAAGAACAACTTCATACAGTCTTGATCGATCAAGCTGAGGAAAGAGCTAAATATTTATGTGGACACCGAGCAATAGAGCATAGCATCACTGAGAAGAAACAAAAGTGGAGCAAAGGTATTAAAAAGATATATTGATTAGAATGGTTTTAATGAGCTTACAATAGATCTAAAAAATCTGCAAGTATAATTTGTATATGTGAACAGATCATATTGTTTCAGTTTAACCATTGATTTAGAATGTGTCTTAACCAAGCAAGATTTAAAGATCCTTTCTATATTGAGATACATCCCAAGGAGTATCAAAAATTTTGATCATGAAGATAGCATGAGATGCTAGATACCATTTGACAAACCAGGGTTTGGTCATAGAAGGTAGCATAGAGATGCCCGATATCAAGTGACAAACTAATATTTTAAATCCCCAAGAAAGGTCACACCTAACAGTGTGTTTGTAACCTTTAACAGGGTTGGCTCTTCACTGAGCTCACTTCAAAAGAGTGAAAATTTTGGGTTTTCCGGTCCCAAGTGGTTTTTCCCTTAACAGGGTTTCAACGTTAAAAATACATGTGTCAATGTGTTTATGATCCATTACATTAGTGTTTTGCATTACACATAGCTAATATGGATTGATCGATATGCTCTCAGTAATTTACTATTTTTAGTAATTTGAAACACTGTTATTCGGTAAACATTAATAATAAGGATTAACAGAGCACTTTGAGCAGTAGTTATTTGATAAGTATATTTGAAGGCATTCATCTTATAGGACTGAAGATAACTAGAGTCTTGATATTGTGGTACTAAATTTTTTGGTTGATTCATTGGAATATTTTTTAGGCCACTAAATCACCCCCCTCCCACCCCCACCCCCCTCTCAGTTATTACTAACACATAGCTCATGTGAAAAGTTATATTTTGAACAAGTTTTGATTTCCATATATTGTCATTAGTGAAAAAAGGAGAAATTGGTGGAAAAGTTGTCATCGATGAAGGAGATTGTTGTTGGTATGTCATATAGGTGGTGATTTGTAATGCCTTTCCAAGGAACCCTCAGAACATAGGGTTAAATATGTACTAATTAATTTATTTTTGAAACATAGAAATAATATTATGAATCATAAGTGCATTACTAATACATTGGAAAAGAAATAAGGAAATAAACCACAATCGATGCTCAATTTTGCACAAGTGAAAGACTCATACGCACTTAAAAGGGTTCCATGGAAAATCCAAACACTAACAAGAATCTACATTCATGTTCTTAAGACATCTGATGATAATATGAACAGCGTCATGAATTTCATGGAATAGGACTGGACTATCTTCCATGGTCGATAATCAAGGAGACAAGGTTCATCCCCAATATAGTCAATCACTAGGTTCAATTTATAGATAATTTAAAAAGTGAGCTAAATGATATCAAATCGACTTGGAAAACATAAATTAAATACTTGAAAATGATCTTGATAATACAAGGAAACTAATTCTAAAGTCCTTTTTTTATACAAATCCTCAAAAACATTGATCAAATTGTTGCAAACAATGCAAAGTAGGAACAAATACACCAATGTGCAAAGGCAGAGCGAGAAAACATATGTGAAGAATAAAGTGATGAATGTGCAAGAGAAAGGGATGAATGCATAGAAACAATGAATTTATGTGCATAATTGTACAGGAAGGGTTAAAATAAAAAATTATAATAACCACCACCAATGTACTATATAATAAATGCCTTCTCCACACCGAGGAGTGCCAAATATGTGGAATCAAGAATGTACGCACTCGATTATGTAGAAATCAAGGTAATAAAATCTAATCTATTGAGAATAGCATCATATCTAACATAATAACTAAAATGTAAATGCAAAGGGATGGAAATGAGAAAAACATTCTCAGAAAGGTATGGTGACAAGACTCATGAATGGAGTGTCATAACATGATGCATGGAGGCGTGTATGGATTCGAACAATTCTTCTCTAATCAAATAGGCTCTACTATGTCATCTCAATATTCATAAATAGCCATAACTGTGACAGTTCAACATCCGTACAGGGCCATGGCTATAGCAAATCAATGTCACTCGGATGACCATGAATTTACTGGCTCAACATCACTGAGGAAGCCACAATAATAATGTTAGTTTATCTTTTATTCTGTTTTAACCCATTTATTATTAATTTTATCAATCCTTATCCATAACTTTGCCAAAGGGTTACCCTGGGACCCTTTTGTGTCCCATCCCACCATGGAGAGCCACTTCATTCCACTAGTCTACACCAATTGGCCGTAACAATATAATATCCAAGAAATAAAACATAAAGTAGTAAAATAGTCCTAGCTATACAACAATAGGAGACAAGGTATGCTCAATTGGACTCACCAAGAGCATGGGTCACTCATATCCTATCATAGGATCATAGATTAACCACGTGCATCGATGTGGTCTCAATACCAAAATCCTAATAAATAACACAAAAAATGTCACAATAATGGCGTAAGGCCAATCACATGAAAAGGCACAAAACACAAGCCAAGAACACAACATTTAAGTTTTTTTCATGGATCGAGGAGCACTCATTTGGGATCACCTAAGAGTAGGGATACCTCATGATCCTAATAATAAGTGAATGACTCATGATGCTGAGAGTATGGTCACACTACCGACTCTCAATATGAATAAACCTCAAAAGCCACCAAATAAGACCAAGTAAAAACATCAAATACAAAATGAGAGTATATTTGTGAAATATACTCAATGTTAGCAATAATAGTCCACCAACACAACTGATAGGGCATTGAATTAGTTGTGAGCCATATAATTAAACTTAAAAATTTATAAACCAATTACTCAATGCAAATATGAACACATCAAATATAACATAATAACACAAGCAATTTTTGTCGAGGAAACCCTATTAAACAAAAAAACCCAATGGGAATTAGCACCCACAAATAACGTTTTGAAAGTATTGTATCCCTGTTAGAAGATTTAGCCCTGTTAGGAGTTGATTATTACATACAATACACAAACCCTATTAAATGAAAACCCATGTTAGGAGTTGAGAGAAACAAGAGGCTCACTGCCCAAATGAGATGGTTAAATCCACCTTTTGGACTCATTGTCCCAAGTATAGATAAAAATATAATAACCAGTGAATTGACTTATAGAAACTTGCTTTGCTTAAACAATTCCAATGAAGTTCATCATAATCACTATCTCTTCTCTACATCTAGTATAATTCACAATTACAATCTCACTGCTTCCACATTACACTGCCATCCTATCTCATCAAGAAATGACTCTCCTTTATACAAGTTTACAACAAGAAAATAGGTCGGTCATGTAGGACTTCCCCAATGCATAAAAATTTACATAGACACTTGCTAAGATACACACAATATCTTACACAAGTAAACATCAAATAAAAATCATCAATTATACTCCAAGATCTGTAATCTACGCTCTCCATCCTCTAAACATGTTACACCATTCTAATCGGCCAGGAAATAGATCTTTACAAGATCACACACTTCATGTAACGACACCAAGATCACATCGACCCAAGAATCATAAGTAACATTCTCCAACATGTTTTATACCATGCCTTAAGCTCACAAATCATAGCTTGTGCCTGCATCCAAGTTATCTCAAAAACTCAGAGACCAAATCTGTCACAATCTAGTGTCACTACTCTGTAACAATCTTCACCAAAATATTCATAAATTATGCCAACAATAAATGAGAGTGGAGAAGTGACAAGAAACAAAGCAATATTAGTATGCAAGGGGTATGCACAAGAAGAAGGTATTGATTATGGAGAAACCTTTACACCCGTTGCTAGACTAGAAGGAGTTATAATCTTACTTGCTTATGTTGCATTCAAAGAATTCAAGGTATACCAGATGGATGTCAAATCTGCATTCCTAAATGGAATATTGGAAGAAGAGGTATACATTGAATAACCAGAAGGTTTTGTTGATCCAAACAAGAGGAACATTGTATGTAGACTAAATAAATCCTTGTATGAATTGAAACAAGCATCGAGAGCCCGGTATGAAAAAATTCACTCCTATCTCATTAGCATTGAATTTGTAAGAACATGTGAAAATAGCAATTTGTACTTAAAGGAAGATACCGATGGTAATATTCTAATTGCTGAAATATTTGTTAATGATATCATTTTTGGGGGAAATGAAATGTTATGCAAATCCTTTGATAATGAAATGAGAAAAGAATTTGAAAAATTTATGTTTGGGGAGATCAAATTCTTTCTTGGTCTACAGATTCTTCAACAAGATGCGGGCATAAATATCACTCAGTCCAAATACATCAAGGAAGTGCTAAAGATATTCAAAATGGAAGATTACAAACCAGTTAGAACACCTATGGCTACCGGATGTAAGTTGAAAAAAGAAGACAAATCAAATGAGGTAAATCAGACCTTGTATAGATCAATGATTGGAAAAGTAATGTATGTTTCTTATACCAGACCAAATACAGGACATGTAGTTGGAATAGTTGCAAGATTCTCTACTAATCCAAAAGAATCACATATAACTGGTGTCAAGAGAATTCTAAAATATTTCAAGAACACTGAGGACTATGGCTTATGGTATAAAAGAAAAGGAAAATTTGAGCTACAAGTCTATACAGATGTTAATTGGGCTAGAAACACTGATGACCAAAAGAGCACAACTAGAGGAGCATTATTCATGGGTGACAAACTTGTCACATGGATCAACAAAAAGAAAGGATGCATCTCTCAGTCTACTGCAGAAGTAGAATATGTGGTTGTTGCAAATTTCTCCAATATTGCATGGATCAAATAGTTGCTGGAAGGTATGAATATGAAGACCCTTGAACCAATGATTATCTATTGTGATAATACAATTGCAATTAACATTTCTAAGAATCCAGTCATGCATGCTAAGGCTAAGCATATTGCTATCAAGTATCACTATTTAAGAGAACAAGTGCAAGAAAAAGAGGTGATGCTAGAATATGTTCAATCAAAAGGAACAATTAGTTGATATATTCACCAAGCCATTACTGAAAGATACATTTGAGTACTTGAGACAGAGACTAGGGGTACAACCCTTGTCTATCGGTTAGTAAGCTGACTAGGAGGCTACATCAGCCTACACACAATCAGAAGATCATTCATGTTGATGCAAGTACCAAGATGAACAACAACAGATACATCTGTACACAGCAAGGTACAAATCTGCACCGAATACCAAAGTCAATGTATTGCTAATGGATAGGGAAATTCAAGGAGTATATTATAAAAAGGGAATGGAATATGATATTGAAGAATTATTTGGCATTGTTGTTAAAGGGAGAGATTATCTCATTATCAGAAAGGGGGAAAGATTCTCATTATCATAACGGAGAGATATTAGGAATCATAAGGGAGAGATGATCTCATTATTAGGAAAGATTATATCCATATTAGGAAAGATTATATCAGTATCCATGAAGAGAAATTCCTAAGAATCAAAAAGAAAATTTAATTAATATTCAAAGGGAGAGATTGATTACATATGAAATATCCATCTAAGGGAGAGAAGTAAAAAAGGGAGAGAGTTCATACAAAGGGAGAGATTGCTGTCAAAGGAAAAAGAGATTATCAAGAAGAGGAACTGTCAAGGCAGAGAACATATCAAAATAAAGGCAGAATTTGCTACATCTAAAAATTCCTAAGAATCAGACCTTGTATAGATCAATGATTGGAAAATTAATGTATGTTGTTCATACCAGACCAAATATAGCACATGCAGTTGGAATAGTTGCAAGATTCTCTGCTAATCCCAAAGAATCACATATGACTGTTGTCAAGAGAATTCTGAGATATCAGAAGAACACCGAGGAATATGTCTTATGGTATAAAAGAGAAGGAAAATTTGAGCTACAAGTCTATACAGATGTTGATTGGGCTGAAAACATTGATGACCAAAAGAGCACAACTAGAGGAGAATTCTTCATGGGTGATAGACTTGTCACATGGATTAGTAAGAAGAAAGGATGCATCTCTCATTCTACTACAGAAGCAGAGTATGTGGTTGCTGCTGCAAATTATTCCAATAATGCATGGATCAAACAGTTGTTGGAACCTGTATGACTATGAAGACTCTCGAACTAGTGATTATCTATTGTGATAATTTCAGTGCAATTAACATTTCTAATAATCCTTTCATGCATGCTAAGACTAAGCATATTGCTATCAAGTATCACTATCTAAGAGAACAAGTACAAGAAAAGGAGGTGATACTAGAATATGTTCAAACAAAGGAACAATTAGCTGATATATTCACCAAGCCATTACCTAAAGCTACATTTGAGTAATTGAGACAGAGACTAGGGGTAAAACCCTTGTCTATCATTCAGTAAGATAACTAGGAAGTTGCATCAGCTTACACACAATCAGAAGATCATTCATATTGATGCAAGCACCGCGATGAACAACAACAGATACATCTATACACAACAAGGTACAAATCTGCACCAAACATCAGAGACAATGTATTACTGGTGGATAGGGAAATTCAAGGAATATATTATATAAAGGGATGGAAGATGATATAGAATAATTTTTTTGAATTGTTTTCAAAGGGAGAGATTATCTCATTATCAAATTATCTCATTATGAGAAAGGGAGAGAGATTCTCATTATCATAAGGGAGAGATATTAGGAATCATAAGGGAGAGATGATCTCATTATCAAGAAAGATTATATTTGTATCAGGAAACATTATATCAGTATCCATGAAGAGAAATTCCTAAGAATCAAAAGGAAGAGTTAATAAATATGGAAAGGGGGAGATTGATTACATATGAAATATCCATCCAAGGGAGAGAAGTAACAAAGGGAGAGAGTTCATACAAAGGGAGAGATTGTTGTCAAAGGAAAAAGAGATTATCAAAAAGAGGAATAGTCAAGGTAGAGTACATATCATAACAGAGACTGAAGCTACTACATCCATCCAGTGAAGGGGTTGAATATTGAAGAAAATGACTCTACAAGAAAAAAATTTAAGCTATGTAAGCTTACCGAGAACCAGACATTTGTAATAGTTACAATAGGAAAGATTCATGAAACTGTTATATTTCATATTGTATTAGTAATAGTATAGTATGATAATGTAGTGTGTTTCCATCAATGACAAAGGGAGAGATTGATGTCATGTAACTGATTGAATGTTTGAAGATGTTAAGTTGATCACCGAAATGCAAAAAGATAATGCAAGACATTAAATCAGTTAATGGATTGTATTGTCATTAATGTCAAATTGATATAATTTAATCAGTTATAATCAAAGTGCTAAATATGTCAGAGAATCAAAGAGAAAAATATTAAGCTTTCAGTAATGCATAAAAGACAAGCATTCACTAAGTGACTACAAACACCGACAGCTAGTGGAACCTGACGGACAGAGATCGTTGAAAGTTACGTCATAGTGATGCCTGAGAAAAGAAACTGATGAGCATTAATGAAAAGAAGAATCACAAGGATTACCTATTAATCTCTAAGTTATGTTGATGATTAGTGACCAACACTTAGTCATTTCATTAGGTAGTTTTAGTTAGCTATCACTATGGCTGAGCTAAAACTATGCAAGGCCGAGCAACATTGTCGAGTAGTTTTCAGTATGCCTAATCACATTTCCGAGCTGAGTTACATTGCCGAGCCGAGTAAAGATAGAGATTTCAAATGCCGAGAAATAGGCAATCAAAGTGCCGAGCAGAATAGTTTTTGTATACATGTCAGGAATGATACAAACTTCAAGGATAAGTGATCCGCCCGACTTGTATAATCCTTTTTGGGCCGACATTGTGTGTATTTAATATTCTTATACGGAGTTAGTTATACCTTTAATTGTTTTATCTAATGCATGACTCATTGTAAGCTTTAATTGTTTTACCATCAAGGCATGGATATCAGATCTTGATCGTTGATCTAGATCTCACTGTCAGATCTGTATAGATATATTAGATTGCTTCGAAACCCTATTTCATATGTATATGTGTATGTGCAAGAGGCAGAAGAGGAATTGTTGAAGTGACTACATTTTGATGTGAAATGCATAGAGGGTTATTTTGTTTAGAAGCAGAGATCAAGCAATGCATAACACAGTGGACAACAGAGTAAAGGTATATCAGATTATAAGATTAGAAGAGATACTGAAAAGAGGAGATCCGTCATCAACATCAGAGTGCATATCGAAGGATCAATACTTGAGAATTTCTAATCATTGTATCAGGTTAAAATATCTTAACAGAGTGGTTTTAGCAGGCCTTTATTTATCTCTTAACAGAGTGCCTACTTCATTGTAAGTTTAAATCCTTTAACAAGGTAGATTGTAATGATCTGAAGCTTTTAACAGAGCAGACCTTTAACAGGGTAGATTACATTTTGTAATCAAACATTGTAACCTTAATAGGTACACTTTATTACTATAGTAGTGGAGACTTTTGTGGGTGTCATCCCCACCCTAGTTTTACCTATTTGGGTTTCTGGGTTACCAAATTATTGTGTAATGTGTTATTTTTTTCATGGTGTGGATGCTATCTGAGATTACATTAGATTCATTTATATATGAATGTGGATCAACTTGTTTTAAGTGTTTAATTTTGAAGATCTAATTCACACCCCCCCTCTCAGTATCTTGCTTTCCCATTATTGTATTTCCAACAATTGGTATCAGAGCGAGAGATCTCCAAAAATTGGTATCTTGACATGGAGATCTACAAGATGGGTAAAATCATTGAGAATCAAAAGATTGATGTTCAACTAGCACTCCAATAGCTTGAGTCTGCAAGACAAGAGTTAAACAAGTCCTTGGCTGCAAGGAAAGACTTGGCCAAACAGATGAATGACACTCATTATTAGGAAGAGGACACTACAAATCTATTTTAGAATGGAGATTCTACTGAGAGCGATGCAACAATAGAAGATATGTAAGGAAACTCAGGTGCGGAAATAGCTTCCTACACTAATCTCTAGAGGAAAGTATTGTGCAAATTCTTTTAAATCCTTACAAGTTCAAATTTGTTAACTACTTTAACAATGATATTGCAGCCACATACCATGCATACAGAAAATAAAGAATGACACAATGATTTACCCTGGGGAAAACCTTTTAGTAAAAAACCCCAGCACTCCAAAACTTGCACAATGTATTATCTTCAACACAGCTGTTACAACACACTTGCAATGCAAGTTCTTTTAGGAGACAATAGACACACACAGACAAATCTAGTAGCACCAGATTATACCAACAATACACTTTTTTTGTATCCTTTTCTGTAACCCTAAAAATTCTTATATCATGCACTTTCCTTTTTAGGGAAACTTCCAAAGATAGCTGCATTAGGGTTTTACCATTCTCCGAGAAAATAGGAACCCTAAAAAAAATTTGGGGCGATGCCCCGAACCCGAAGATTGTGGAAGAGTGTAAAGTACTCAACTTTTATCAGTTGCCACATGTCTTGCATGTCTTCACCTGTCATTGAAATCTCCTAGAAATAGCTCTTACGTGCTATAGGAATCTGTCATAACCATTTCAGCCATGATTTCCTTACACACCATTCAAGATGCCGACATATCAAGTGGAGTGACACATCAACATGCCAACTAGACATGTATACTCACACTTAATTACATTATTTGCAAGAAAATACATTTTACAAAACAAATAATAAGAATAGGAATTATCCAAGGTTGAGACACC
>MU227403.1:1328457-1345334 GCA_018584345.1 Thuja plicata | reverse complement strand
CCCCCCCCCCTCTCAGTATCTTTCTTTTCCATTATTGTATTTCCAACATTACTGACGGCCAAAATTATCGTGTTAACCGACGAGTAAAACTTTGCAGTGAATCCTGAAGGATAGACAACCCCAATGGATAGTTTGTAACACCACAAAATTGGCATCTTGCAACCCAAACCAATTTTGTTGCATTTGTCATTCTTCTTAATCATCAAAGTCCTATTGTACTAGGCAACTCTGAGTTTTGACTAACCCTACTCGACCTAAGTGTCAAATACAGAAAATCCTAAATCTGCATTAATCATATATTATATTTAATTCCTAAATATCAATTGGCTAAACAAACCCTATGATTGAATTAATTTAATTATAAAGTCCTAGCACTTTAATTGAATTAAATTCACCCCTTTTAGCTAAAACACATAAAAAGGAACTAAATAATATTTAATTATTAAATAAATATCCTCATTTCAATAATTGAATTTAATTATTCAAATAATTGAGAAAAACACATTTATGAGGTCATATTTTATTTAATTAATTAAATATTCTCTCATAAATCTTATCTCCTATTTAGAAATAGAATTTTTAAATTAACTGTGCTTTAAAGCGAAAGAAAATAGTTAAAATCAAAAGAAAACAGTTAAAATCAAAGAAAGAAAACAGTTAAAGCAAAGGGAAGACAATTTATTGTTTTCTTTTAAAGAAAGCTTTCTATTTGAACTGGATTTTCTATCTATTTTATTTCAAAGAGAAAATTTCTATTCTTAGTAGGCTCTCAATCTATAAAAGAGCTCCCATTTCTCATTCAAACCCCCTGAGAAAATATGCATTGTTAGAATACTGAATTGTTGCTACATTTTATCATCTCATTTCTAGTTAAAAGCTTTCATTTGCAATAGAATAATTTCAATTTCTTAGAATAATTGCATTGAAATCATGTCTTAGATTAATCTTGCATCTTTCAATTCTTAGAATAATCTTTCATTTGCATTGCATTCATGGAGAAAAATCTTCATTCTTAGATTGGTCTATGGTTGTGAGACTCTCGTTCTGAGAGCTATTTTGAAACCTCATCTAGATAGAAGGCAACAGGTTGAATCATACAGGCATGCAGGATGAATAACTCATATTCACTTTTGTATGTAGCTAATGAACAAGGACTATGTTGAAGTGTATGGTTGAATAACAAGGCCAATTTTACCACATATATTTCTGGTGCCCACCGTGGGGCAAAACATTTATTTCTGTCATCACATTTGAACTAGTTTTGAAAATCTTTGGATCATGTTTGTACTCTGATTTTGCAGGTAAAACAACACATTTCATCTTTGTTTTAGCATAGATAAATTTTGAAAATTCCTTCTGTCTTCTATCTATTATTCTCTCAGCACCTTTTAAGCTCTCTTTTTGAGCCAAATCTCACTGCACCATTGCGTCCGGAACATTGTTTTGGTTGAAAATGACTGTAAACATGCCTATACTTGTCAAAAGTTGAATCTGTGGCAAAAACATTTTTCCCAAGGAGGCCATACAACCCATTGCATAGAAATTGAGGTAGATTTCATATTTTGCACGCAGCCCGAGGTAGATTTTTCAAAAAAAATTAGATTTTTTCACTATGTTAAATTTGACGGTCGTCAAACCATCATTCTGCATGACCTTCTGTGACAGCCATGAAACTGTCAAATTTAAACTCGCAGGTTGATGATGTCAGCAGGGTTTGATAAATCTTTAGCCTTCACCATTGAGCTTTTTGAATTTATAGTCTAACTTTAAACAATCACATCTTGCTCATTTTAGGTCCAAATTGAGCGCAATTTTTTTTTATTTTGGGTAGAAATTTCTGAAGATTTCTGGGTTTTTCTTAGTTTCTAGATTTTAGTCATAGATTTATCAGAAATTGTAGATTTTAATTACTGTACCTGTCTAATCCTATGTTTTGCAACTTCCAAAGCCTCGTACGGGCTCATACGGTAACATTTCTTAGTACAATGTTTTTTGAAAGTGCATAATTTTCTATCTACTTTCTTAATATGTGATATGTTTTCTGATTTTCTGATTTTGATAATGTGGACTAATCTTTGGTTTTGATTTTCATGTGATTATCTTTTCCGTATAGCCTAATAGTGGTTTGCAGAACGTTATCCAAGAAGACTAAAATATAAACTACTCACGAATTGGTTTTGCAGGTTGCCTTTTATCAATAGAAAGAAAAAAATTGTGCTTTCATCTTGTTTTTGATTTCTTAAAATAGGAACCCACATGCAAGACTTCTTAAAATGAACATTTATTTGATATTTTGGGAATGACAATAATGTCGGGAAACTATGCTCTCACCCTTTTGGGATGATCAAAAATCCAAAAATATTATTGTCATTTTCTTATTCTGCTTGAAGTGTCTTCTAGTTTTGTAAACCCAAGGAATTGCATGGACGTATCCTCTCCCCTCGCCTTCGCGGATCTTGGGTGTAAGAGAAATCCATACAAATCCTTTAGCGTGGCTACCTCCTGAGTGCTTTAACAGAGCCGGTGAGAGTGGATTGCTCAACCGATAATAGGCTAAAGCTAAGCCCTTCCGAACTGGTATATAAAAAATGCCATTGTGATTAATCTCATAATGGACAGGTTTGAACTCGTTGTGGCAACCAAAATCAACTCCAGTACCCTAATGGTGCATTAAAGTCCTGATGTCGTTAAGGTGAAAGCCTTGCTTTGAAAGGATTAGGAGAGCCCCCTTTATTGGGAAAATGACTTGATCACAACCACCTGAATGGATGTCCTTACTACAAATTGTTGTTATAGTGTCCAAAAAACCCTCTATCTGTTGGCGCAAAAGGTCAGAGACCGACTAAGATGCCCCACACTCTTACGGCTCTTAGTAGAGACAACAACCCTTTGGGAAACAATTCCTTTAGGGTTTGAAGCTTAGTGTGCCTGAGAAGTGAGTGCACATGTAAGGAGGAGCCTGTGTCTCCAAGCTTCTAAGTTGTCCACTAAGAGTAAGCGTAGCTGAACTTCAGTTCAAGTGGAGATTCAACAAATACTACCCTGGCTATCCTAGGATTGTGATGTGTCTATTCTAGTACTACAAACATTCTTCTTAATGTGTTTTGGGTGGGTGTATCATTTAAACAATCAAAACAAACGTCAAATCACACAAACTGTCAAACTGGAACATGTCCAAAACAATCTATAACTCAAACTCTCTGTCAGAAAACAACATTATCTTGTCTTCGGAAACACAATCTGGTCTTAACTATCTAATTCTGTAGACTTTCATTTTTCAAAACTGCCAAGTCTCACATGACATTCTGTCATCTTCGCATCAGTATCTGAGAAAGTTTGCGTGACACTCTGTCAATATTTGCCCAACATTTTGCAATATTGCTATTATTTTGTTCACCAGTCTGTCACTTTTTCACCAGTCTGTCACTTTTTCACCAGTTTGTCATTGTTTTTCATGCAAAACTACATTATTTTGTGTGCAACTACGAGAATCTTCATGCGAGAAAGTACTTCATGCGAGTCTGAAAATTTTTGTCAAAATAGCGAGCAATTTCCTGTCTATCCAGCATACCTCTACTAAATCTGGTCTCTGATCTGGGTCTGTTTATCTACCCTCTATCTTCACACAGTATGCAACTTAGTTTCTTTGGTTGAGAATTACATGATTCTTTCTTAAACTAGTCTTGTCTCATATCTTTTGGTCTATTTCATCTGTTTCATCATGCCTTGTATCACAATAGTCATCTCTCAGTTGTTCTAGCCTCATTTCTGATGATTTGCACCAAGATTACTTCACCTTTTGGCACTTTCTGTGCATTTACTTTTAGACAGTTTCAAGTTTGATCCAAGTTCACATCCCTTGTACAATCTTTGTCTATGACTGTTACAACTTGAAGTGGAAAAACATTCCCTTCAATCAATCAAGACAAATATGTGCTTTCCATGCCATTGTCGGCTACATCTAGTGAGGAATCATCTCGATCTCCCTCTCTGGTACTTCGACCTTACATCAAACGGTCATTTGCAGTGGATTTTGGTCAGGTTCAAAACCCTTTGTTTCAATTAGGATCCAAATTCTAAAAACACTCAACCTTCTCATACTGAGTCTTTACACATTGAAAACTTGCATTCTAGCAAGATGGTAGATCATGACCAATCAGGTGAACATAGAAAAGATGATCTCTCTAAAACCAAGGGTAAATTCCCTTTTCAAGACCCTCCTCCTGATGAACAGAAAGAAATAACCCAAGGGGATATCTTAGATGCTCACAATAATAAAAACTTCATGAGAATGATGGCAGTCATAATGAAAGAAGAGAAGGAGAAATACCTTCTCGAATTGGCCATCCAAAGTGCCAAACTCCCTTCCGATTACAAGGTAGACACACTCGTTGAGAAAGAGGAAGAAACTGAAAACTCCTGCTTGCAAAAGAAAATGCAAGGCATGCAAGAACAACTCCTTCAACTCATGAAGGAAAAAGACAAACCTACCACTCAATTCACACTAGAAAGCATATGTCCATTCCCATTTGATAAGAGTCTATAAATGCCTCCTTTTCCCAAAGGAGTTGAACTTCCCAAGTACGATAAATACTTGGGTACCTCTGATCCCCAAGATCATTTGAGAGAGTTTGGTGCTCTCTTTATGGAGTTCATACATGATCAAACCTATCTCATGCATCTCTTCCCACGTAGTTTGGGAGGGTCAGCTATGGAGTGGTTCTCTAGACTACCAACTGGCATCAAAAATTTTGACGAAATTGCCAATTTATTTCTACAACACTATTCTCACAACATCCAACATCTGGTTCACATCCAAGATCTTTGCAACTTGAAACAGAATCATGGGGAATCCTTCTTGACATTTCTCCAAAGATGGAGATAACTTTATACATGATATTCTCACAAAATACCTAAATCTGAAAAGTTGGACATCTTTCTAGACAATCTTCTTCCCAACTTTGGGTATCAAGTACAGTTGCAAGATCCTCTAACCTTCAATGACATGATTAAGAAAGTTGTAAGAATTGAGACATTTATGATCAAGAAAGGAGAATTGACCTTACACAAGGAAAATAAACAAGGGTCTTCCTCCTCAAGCAAAGATAAACCCAAATTTCTCAACAAGAACCAAAATGTTGTGAATGATGGAATTAAAGACAATGTGACTCCCAAGCCTTCAAAGGCTGCTTTTAATCTCACCACCACAATGTAGGTTGCCAAAGCCACTAAACGGGATATGGTAGAATCCAAACTGAGTACCTCACGATTTTTTGGATCAAAACCTTGGGCTCCTAGACCCAAGCATGAGTTCACTCCTTTAGGAGCACCTCTTGATGTGGTTTACAAGACTCTCTTGGACAACCATTTACTCACTCCACTGGATAATTCATGACCTTATGATCTGCAACCAAGACCCTCTTGGTGGAATGAATCTGCTTATTGTAATTTTCACCAAAACAAAGGTCATAAAATGACTACTTGTCTTAAATTACAGCATAAAATCTAGTATCTCATCGATAGTGAGGTTATTGTTGTGGGAGGTCACAACAAGAACTCAGATCACCAAGCTTTCAAAGACCCATTTCCTCCTCATGGAAAAGGTGAATCATCTAAAGGAAAAAATATTGATGCCAAGTTCAACTATACATACACCAATAATGATAATGTCATTAATATGGTTGAGCCTGTTGATACTGAATACTGTAACATTGTCATTCTCAAGGGAAGGGAAGATACTCCTAAGCCTAAAACTCTTTTCATCTTGTGAGGGTCTACACCTCAGTCCTCCAAACAAGAAAAGTCTCAGGTTAGTGCAAACATTGTTACTCGATCTCATGCTAAGATCATCCTCAAAGGCCCTGAGCCTTCTACGTCTACACCAACACAACCTGCAAACAAAGCTACTATTAGCTCTGCCAATAAGAATCTGAAATTGGGTTCCTCGTCTAATGCTGCCAATTACAACATTCTAGAACAATTACAACGTACTAACACTCAGATCACCATCTTTGAGCTGCTGAAAATCTCCCTCGCTCACAGGGAGATCCTTGATAAATCCCTCACCGAGGAAAATGTCTCAAAACATCTCGATCTTGACAGGTTTCAATCCATCGTAGGTCACTTGACCTCCTCCCATTACTTGTCTTTCTCTGAGGAAGATGACCATTCTTTGAGTTACCCACATAATAACCCCTTGCACATTGAATTCGTGATTGGTCCAAAGTGCGTTCGTCATGTTCTATAGATAATGGCGCTGGCCTCAACATTTGCTCTGCTAGATTCCTTATTGAGTTAGGCTATGGCGAAGATTGCATAGATGCCCACAAAAAGATTACTATTAAGCCCTATAATGAAGAAGAACAAAAATATAAGGGGCTAGTTGTGTTGCCAATCAGAGTTGGTCCTGTCGAAAGAGATGTTATCTGTCAAGTGCTTGACATTCCTTTAGCGTACAATATTCTGTTGGGAAGGACATGGATCCATGAAAAGCAGGTTGTCCCTTCAACATACCATCAGTGCATTAAATTCCCATTCCAAGGATCTAAACTGACTATACCTACTAATACACACTATGATTGCAACACACTCACAAAATCTACTGACATCTTTGTGCCCACCAACAGAGAGTATATTGAGCTCTTCGAGACTAAACTAAAAGAAATGGAAAAGGGTCTGACACTCAAGGAAACTAACATGGGAGGATATTAGATTGAGCCCGTGCTATATGTTACATCTTTGCCTTTGTCTCCACATTCTTTTGGGAGACCTTCTGAAAGCACTAAACCTTCTATAGTTCCTCCTCAAACAAAATATGGTGGTACCTTTGTACAAGCCACAGTACAATTAGAAGAAGAAGCTAAAAATAGGGCTATCAAAGCGTGGATCTATAATAGAGAGGACACTTCTAAACAAACCACTCCACCTTATGACATAAATCCTAAACAGTATGGCAAAGGTCTAACTATTTTGAAACTCTTTGGGTACAAAGGAAATGGTCCTATAGGTATGAATCATAAAGGATTGATTACACCACT
Source organism: Thuja plicata (assembly GCA_018584345.1). Lineage (NCBI taxonomy): Eukaryota > Viridiplantae > Streptophyta > Pinopsida > Cupressales > Cupressaceae > Thuja > Thuja plicata. The sequence goes on along the minus strand of MU227403.1, from coordinate 1,338,297 downwards.
TGAAGCTATTGGTCACCGAACACGTGACTCTACAGGTATAGGCTTCAAGAAGCTCACATTTCAACTAGGAAGAAACCAATTTGTACCTCACATAGATCAACAACCAACACCTGAAGATACATCCAATACTAAAGAGTCCAAAGATAGCTCGGAGGAAGACTACTTCCCTTATCCTATTCCTCTAGATCTGGCAGCATTCTTTGCTAAGCCAGATGACTTTATACCACATGTTAGTACTATCATGACTGACAACGCTTCTGATAAGACCACTCCACTTTCTCCATTAACCTACGAGTAGTGGAAAGAAATGCACACTATCAATTCAGGTCATCAGGGTGATTTGTACATACCACCACACTTCCAAGAGTAGTTTGAATAGGAATCCCAGCCACTCCTCACTAAACAAGTAGCAGAGGATGCTGCAGGCATTGATGAATAACCTATGTCACGAGGTGCTTATCTCACCATAGCAAAAGTTTTAGGTAGAACTCACCCAAACTGGGGATAGAGGGTTGATTTCACTCATATTCTTGATATGACACCTAATGATGAAATGGACTCCCATGAATATGAGTTCGACAGCTTTTCATATGCCACCTCTGACAGAGATATAGATACAATTCACATGCATGAAAACCTTGTCAACGTAGGTGAAGGGTCTAGTGTAAGGTTAAATGAGTCTGACTCCATAGATGTTAACATGTCGCCTACTATGGTCGCTAGGAATCAAAGGAATTTGACTACACCTTTGGATGAGATCGCTCTAGGTCTCAACTTGCTCATCTATGCTTTCGATGATTATACTATGAATGCACTTGAACCCATCACTTCTCTTTCACTCCGCCATCCAGAGCTTATAGACTAGAACTCTCCCTCCCCATCTAATGAAGTCCTTACATTCTAGAATGATTACACTCTTCCCTATTACCTCCATGTTGTCAGACCTGTAATGTCCTCTAGTGAATAAAGTGTCAACATGACCAAGGCTGATATCAAGTATCTTAGTCACAAAATCAAAAGAAAAAAAATAGGCACTCTAATGGTGAAAACCACATTGTGGTAGTGTCAGAGCCTAAAAAATTCAAAATAAAGGATGTATCCAAGGGTGTAAACCCCTCTGAGGAGCCTGAGGATGAGATACTTGATACACTTCCGAGTCATTTCTAGGAATGATCATCTATTCTCATTGAACCAACTCAACCAGTCAACTTGGGAACGGAAGATGAACCTCAGATCATTCATTTGGCACAATCATTATCTAAGACAGAAAGAGAGGAATTCATTACATTCTTTCAGAGTAAAAAAATAAACTTTACATGGAAATATTCAAACATGCCACAATTAGACCCTAATCTAATCATGCACCACTTGTCCATTCCACCTAGCGTCAAGCCTGTCAAACAAAAGCTTCAAAAAATGCATCCACAGGTGGCTCTACTTGTCAAAGCTAAATTGGAGAAACTTCTTAAGGTAGTGTTTATCATAGCAATTGACTATGCAGAATGGATCTCTAACATTGTTCTAGTATCAAAACATGACAAATCTATCCGAGTCTGCACAGACTCCAGAGACTTCAATAAGGCATGTCCTAAGGATGACTTTCCATTGCCCAATATTGATATGATTGTAGATATGATAGCAGGATATGAAATGTACTCACTAATGGATGGTTTCTTTGGCTACAACCAGATAAAGAACATGCCAGAGGACCAAGAGAAAACTACTTTCACATGTGCATGGGGCACTTTCTGTTGGAATATCATGCCCTTTGGACTCAAAAATGTTGGTGCTACATATCAGAGAGCTTTCACCACCATATTTCATGACATGATGCATAAAACAATGGAAGATTATGTTGATGACACTCTAGCCAAGAGCATGCAACAAGAGAAACACCTTGCGGATCTAGTTCCTATACTAGATCGCATAGAACAGTTCAGTCTGAGGCTCAATCCTAAGAAATGTGCATTTGGCGTAACGTTTGGAAAATTGCTTGGTTATATTATCTCTGCAAAAGGCATCGAAGTGGATCCTGCAAAAGTTCAAGCTATCATGGAAATGCCGCCACTAAAGAATATCAAACAAATGAGAGGACTTCAAGGCCGACTACATTCTATCTAGCGCTTCATCTCACAACTAGCGGACAAGTCACAACCATTCACCAAGACTTTACACAAAGGAGTGAATTACCAATGGAACAAGGAATGTGATGAAGGGTTCACATAAATCAAATAGTATCTTGTGAACCCACCAATATTGATGCCTCCTATTCATGGGAAGTCACTTATAATTTACATCGCTAATACAGATACATCATTGGGTATCCTATTGGCTCAAGAAGATCAAAACAACAAAGAAAGGGCTATCTACTACATTAGTAGAACTCTGGTCTCATATGAAACAAACTATTCTTCTATAGAGAAGGATTTCCTTGCAGTGGTATTTGCTTCACAAAAACTACGGCACTACATGTTGGCTCATACTACATGCCTTATTGCTAAAATTGATCCCCTGAAATATTTTCTCAGTAAAGCTACCTTCACAGGTAGACTAGCTAAATTGGTCATGATTCTCATTGAATTTGATATTGAGTATGTAGAGAGAAAAGCCATCAAGGGGCAAGTGATTGCAGATCAATTGGCAGAAGCACCTCTAGTAGATCATCAACCATTCAACATCGAATTCGCAGATGAGTCCATATTACTTCTTACACATCGGTCCTGGACTATTTTCTTTGATGGTTCTTTTACCCAATAGGGGTCAGGTGTTGGGATACTGTTCATTACACCTCAAAGGTACTCTTTACCAAAAGCATATAAGATGTTTTTTCCTTGTACAAAAAACATCATTGAGTACAAATTCTTGATCAATGGTATGAAGATTTCCCTTGAATGGCAAGTGGATGAACTCAATGTCCTTGGAGATTCACAATTAGTCATCAATCAAGTAAATGATATCTATCAGACAAAAGATGACAAGTTGGTACCTTATAAATGGTTGGTTAATGACCTTAGCAAGTATTTTGTGCACATCACATTTCAACAAGTTCCAAGAGAAGATAATAAAGTGGTAGATGCAATGGCTACTCTTGCTTCCATGCTACAGATGCCCAAAAATGATTTTTGACATGAATTCCTAGTGGAGACGTTATGCTACCCAGCCTATGATTCCCCTAATTCTCGGATGATCTGTTCTGTCATTGGACATGACTCATCTCACTACCATCATATTTACTCCTACCTTCATAACCAAATTGTTCTGGACACTTACACCCAGAATGAGAAACGTCACTTAATCTGTAGTGCTTCGTGGTTTGTCATCATAGCTAACAACTTGTATAGGAGAGGTCTAGACGGTACCCTTCCTAGGTGTTTAGAACTTGATGAGTCCAAACATGCATTAGTAGAGGTGCATGAAGGCATTTGTGGGTCTCACTCTAACGGCCTGACACTGGCCCGTAAACTTATTAGAGATGGTTACTATTGGCCAGATATGGAAAAAAAAGCTACATAGTTTGATAAGTCTTGCAAATAGTGCCAACTACATGGTAATCTGATTCATTCTCTAGCCAAGGAGCTTATTCCCTTCATTACTTTCTGGCCATTTCAATAATGGGCCTTTGACATGGTGGGTCAGATTTATCTCTCATCCTCAAATAGACATAAGTTCATCATCAAAGCTACAGAATATCTCACCAAGTGGGTGGAGGCAGTCCCTCTCACCATCGCTAATGGAAAATCAATAGCTATGTTCATTCTCAACTACATCATCTACATGTATGGTGTACCCTTAGCAATAATCATTGATAATGGGGGGCAATTCAAAAACAAGGATTTGACAGAGCTATGCTCTAAGTCTAAAATTACTCAGCATTGGTCTTCCATCTATTATCCTCAAGGTAATGGATAGGCAGAAGCATCAAACAAGACAATCCTTAAAATATTGCATCATACAGTGCACAAATCTGGATGATATTGGCATCTCTAGATCAATCCAGCTCTTTGGGCATACAGGACAAGCATAAGAACACCAACAGGGGCTATGCCCTATGCTTTGGTTTATGGAGCAGATGTTGTGTTACCAATTAAGGTTGAGATTCCTTCTCTATGAGTCTCTCTAAAAGGCCTCATTAGTGATGATGATAACAGAATATCTTAGCTACAAGAGCTAGAACTACTTGATAAACGTCAGCAAGTGGCATTCAATCACCTTAGAGCATATCAGAAAAGGATGTCCAAGATCTATAACAAGAAATTTTTCCCAAGGGACTTCCAAGTGGGTGACCTTGTTCTGAGGGAGAACCCTAAGAATCAACAACATCAAACCCAGAAAGAAAAATTTGAACTAAATTGGCTTGGTCTGTATGTTTTCACTGCAGTGTTTGGGTCTGGCACTTATCAAATTTCTACTACTGAGGGAGAACAACTCAAAGATCCCATCAACGCTCTTCATCTGAAATGGTTCTATAGCTAAGACATCTTCAGTATGCTCATGTATATAGTAAAGTCCTAAAAAAATTCTAAAATCAGAAAAAATCTTGAAAAAATGATCATCTTAGTGAAAACCTAGCAATAGGTGCTTTGATGTATCTCCCAAAAAAATCATATATTCCCAAATTCCAAAAAAAAAAAAAGAGATAAAGAAAAAGGTGCCATTGATGAAAACCTGGAAAACAGGTGTCATGGTAGCAAAAAAAGAATTTCTGCCAAGAAGGTGAGAACCTGGTAAATAGGCACCTCTTGTTCCACATTGCTATATCTATCGCGGCACCACTTGGCTTTATACATTTGCTTTTCTTCTTTCCTGCTTGCATTTTCTTTCCACATGCTTTCAATTTCTCATCAAGACACCAACTTACATGGATTGAAATTGGTCATACTCTCAGGACAACCCTCCTGGTCTAGGGGGCACTGTCCTATTACCTTTTGGGATCTACTTCGCAACAGTCACTAGTGGTTCTCACTGTGTCCGCTTACTGTTGCTTAGCTTATACTGAGTTTTCTCTCCTTTATAATCTCCCTAACATCAGTCACCAGTGGTTCTCACTGCGTCTCCCTACTGATGTCTAGTTAGTCCTGCGATTGCTTCATTTGAGAATCTCTCTCATGTCAGTCACCAGTGGTTCTCACTGTGTCAGTCTATTGTCATCGTACTATTGAGATTGTGTGCATCTATTACAGTTGGAGTTATACTCACACGCTCTATCTATCGATACTCGATCTTGATGATTCTTTGCTTTAGTTTGTACATAGCTTTTGGTCACTTTCGTGACACTCTGGTTCCTTTACGAACCCTCCTGACTTGACACTAATTCAGCGCCATACGCCTAGGGGAAACCAAATCTAGTTTGTCCTCACAACATACAAATCATTCATCGTTACTTGGGGGCATGGGTCCCCCATTTGATCACATCTTTGGTTTACACCTGAGTCAGTAATCTTGTCACTTCTGCAGGACAACTCGCTACTAACACAAACTGGTGTTTTTCAACACCACCATAAACAATGTTTTTCAACACTATCTTTGGACACATCTATGTTTTTCAACACACATTGGATATCTCACACGTAAACATCTATCGATAACAATCAAATACAATGCACTCACAAGCACAATGGTATTTTTCAACACCCCTATACACATACATATTCAAAAACTTTGAAACTGGCTAAGCTATGATTGAATCTTTCTTTGTATGTTGTTTGTTCTCATGGATTTCATTGGTATTTTATTTGTCTACTTCTTGTTGGTGTAAACCTGATGATCCAGAAATGTCAAATAAATAGGGTGTATGTGATAAGAGCTCCCACACTAAGGTGGAAAAGCCTCACATCCCTCGATCTTGTTTATTTGCACGCCATGGTGAGGTCAATAATATCTCCTTGAATGTTATTGCTTTGTTTGTTTACACATGATCACACTCATGGTTATCTTGGCTTTGAATTCCTTGATACTGTTGTACTCTTGCAACATCAACTGGAAACAATGTTCAGGTCATCTTGGCATTTGTGCCTTGGTGCTTACATTCATTTCCCATATCTTATTCGATGAAAGTCATATTCATATTCTTATGGTTGCAGTGGCGCCAGTAAGGATTGTATCGACTCTGATGTTCCAAAAATTCTCTATGGTGACAACTATCTGATGGGTCTCACAACCATGTCCTAGGAATTGCATCTAGCATAGGGCTGCATTTTCATTCTAGACTTGCATTGTGGCAGTAATTCGATGCTCACTTCATTTCATTCTCCTAGATTTGTACATTTCAGCATCCTGGCTTCATCACGACTGCCCAAGTGTTTGATCCTTGCTCTCGCTCTCCAATTCCAAATGCTTTAGACTGGAATCTAATTTTCAAAAGTGTTCCATTTTTGGGATCGAAATTGAAATTGAAATGTGACACTTCTATATCGCTCAAAATTGCATTTTAAAATTTTTGGGACCGACGCAATCAGACACTTATGCAGTCAACTTTCTGACATCGCTTTCTTGTCATAATCATATCTAATCAACATTTTCTCAAGTCTTTGACTTTTTTCTTCAAAATTCAACTCTGGTCAACTCTAGTCAATCCTGGTCAAACTTGGTCAACCTAGACCTCGACATCTCTTGAAATTGATTCTGAATCTTTTGAATTCTTCCATAATCTATTCTGAGTTCTTCTTGATCTCCGATTCAACATCTATCTGCGATTTCTCACTCTCAATCATCATTATGATGTGTCATCTTTCCATTTCGCTCTTAAGGGGGCAGGATGATTACATCATTGAATCTATTCCAATCAATCTGATTTGAATTCAAAATTCTTCATTGCTAGGGGCATCTCATCACTTGGGGCATGTTCAGTTTTTCCTACTTCATAGTCAAAACTGGATACTTCACAATCAATAAGGGCATCTTTATTCCTTACATCCTATCATTTATTAGGTATTGGGGAAATCTAACCCGTATCCCTAAGGATCAAGCTTTGTACTGGAGATGATTCTCAAAATCTCAATCTATTAAGTATCTGAACAATCTAAATTAGATTCTTGAGGATCAAGCTTCATTCTGGAGATGATTCTCGAAAACTCATCTGTTACGAATTGGGGCAATCTAACCTTGACTCCTAAAAATTAAACTTCATTCTAGGGATGATTATGAAACTTGATCTAACCAATGTTTGGGCAATCTAACCTAGATATTGGGGGACTAAGCTTCATTTTGGAGATAGTCCTAAAGATCTCTATTGACTATCTTTTTTTTTAATAGGTATCAGGGCAATCTAACCCTGACTCCTGAAGGTTGAGCCTCATTTTGGGGATAGTTTTTGAAATATATCAATCTAACCAGTGTCTGGGCAATCTAACCTAGATATTGGGGGACTAAGCTTCATTCTGGAGACATTCCTAAAAACCTTTATTGACTATCTTTTTATGGACATGTATCGGGGAAATCTAACCCTAACTTTTGAAGATTGAGCCTCATTCTGGAGACAGTATTTGAAAGATGTTAATCTATTAGGTATTAGGGCAATCTAACCTGGATCCCTGAGGATCAAGCTTCATTCTAGAGATGACCCTCAAAACCTCTACTTGACTGGCGTCTTTGAAAGATGTCAATCTATTAGGTATCAGGGCATTCTAACCCGGATCCCTGAGGATCAAGCTTCATTCTGGAGATGATTCTCAAAATCTTAATCTATTAGGTATCAGGGAATTCTAACCTAGATCCCCGAGGATCAAGCTCCATTCTAGAGATGATTCTCAAAATCTTAATATGTTAGGTATCAGGGCATTCTAACCCGGATCCCTGAGGATCAAGCTTCGTTCTAGAGATGACCCTCGAAAACTCTACTTGACCGATGTATTGACAACCTAACCTAGACTTCAGAGAGTCAAGCTCTGTCTTGGAGATGGCTCTAAAATCTTTGTCAATTGATCTTTGCATCATCAATTTTTGAAATCTATTCTTCTATGCTTCAGGCATCAAACTATTCTTTAAATCAATGCACTGCTCACACATCAATTCAAAGAGGGGCAAAATGTAACACCCCAAAATTGGCATCTTGCAACCCTAACCAATTTTTTTGCATTTGTCATTATTCTAAATCATCAAAGTCCTATTGTACTAGGCAATTCTGAGTTTTGACTGACCCTACTCAACCTCAGTGTCAAATGCAGAAAATCATAAATCTACATTAATCATATATTATATTTAATTCCTAAATATCAATTGGCTAAACAAACCCTATGATTGAATTAATTTAATTATAAAGTCCTAGCACTTTAATTAAATTAAATTCACCCATTTTAGCTAAAACACATAAAAAGGAATTAAATAATATTTAATTATTAAATAAATATCCTCATTTCAATAATTGAATTTAATTATTCAAATAATTGAGAAAAACACATTTATGAGGTCATATTCTATTTAATTAATTAAATATTCTCTCATAAATCTTATCTCCTATTCAAAAATAGAAGTTTTGAATTAACTGTGCTTTAAAGAGAAAGAAAATAGTTAAAATCAAAAGAAAACAGTTAAAATCAAAGAAAGAAAACAGTTAAAGAAAAGGGAAAACAATTTATTTTTTTCTTTTGAAGAAAGCTTTCTATTTGAACTGGATTTTCTATATGTATTATTTCAAAAGGGAAAATTTCTATTCTTAGTAGGCTCTCAATCTATAAAAGAGCTCCCATTTCTCATTCAAACCCCCTGAGAAAATATGCGTTGTTAGAATATTGAATTGTTGCTACATTTTATCATCTCATTTCTAGTTAAAAGCTTTCATTTGCAATAGAATAATTTTAATTTCTTAGAATAATTGTATTGAAATCATGTCTCAGATTAATCTTGCATCTTTCAATTCTTAGAATAATCTTGCATTTGCATTGCATTCATGGAGAAAAATCCTTCATTCTTAGATTGGTCTATGGTTGTGAGACTCTCATTCTGAGAACTATTTTGAAACCCCATCTAGGTAGAAGGCAACAGGTCGAATCATACAGGCATGTAGAATGAATAAATCATATTCACTTTTGTATGTGGCTAATGAACAAGGACTATGTTGAAGTGTATGGTTGAATAACAAGGCCAATTTTACCATATACACAGACAACTTCGACGGAGAATCCCGAGGAGAATTGAAGTGTTGACCGAAGCTATCAAAGAGTTAAAACACTGAAGTTAACTGGAGTTCAAAAACAAAAGAATATCTAGCTTGCAAAGCTAAATATAGACTTAACTAGTAGTTATCATTGTTTTTATCGACAAGATAAAGCCAGAGATAAGTAAAGGATTTAAAGCTATTTTATCCAGTTGGCAAGAATATTTATACGTGATAAAATAGAAGTTATGCTTTAAAACAAGATTGGCTAAGATTGCAGATCACACCAAGAACAAGAAAATCAAGAACCTAGAAATGGTGATATCATGTCTATAAAGAGACAACTTAATTCATTATGAATTAAGGGGAGTGAATGAAAAAGAGGATGCTGAAGAGAAACTGATGAAGAACAACTTCATACAGTCTTGATCAATCAAGCTAAGGAAAGAGATAAATATTTATGCAGACACCGAGCAACAGAGCATAGCATCACTGAGCAGAAACAAAAGTGGATAAAATTTATTGAAAAGATATATTGATCAGAATGGTTTTAATGAGCTTACAATAGAACTAAAAATCTACAAGTATAATTTGTATATGTGAACAGATCATACTGTTTCAATTTAACCATTGATTTAGAAAGTCTCTTAACTGAGCAGGATTTAAAGATCCTTTCTATATTGAGATACATCCCAAGGAGTATCAAAAAGTTTGATCATGAAGATAGCATGAGATGCCAGATACCATTT
>MU227403.1:1313436-1328407 GCA_018584345.1 Thuja plicata | reverse complement strand
ATCAAAAAGTTTGATCATGAAGATAGCATGAGATGCCAGATACCATTTGACAAACTAGGGTTTGGTCATAGAAGGTAGCATAGAGATGCCCGATATCAAGTGACAAACTAATATTTTAAATCCTCTAGCAAGGTCACACCTAACAGTGTGTTTGTAACCTTTAACAAGGTTGGCTCTTCACCGAGCTCACTTCAAAAGAGTGAAAATTTTAGGTTACCGGTCCCAAGTGGTTTTTCCCTTATCAGAGTTTCCACGTTAAAAATCCATGTGTCAATGTGTTTATGAGTCATTACTTTAGTGTTTTGCATTACACATAGCTAATCTAGATTGATAGGTATACTCTAAGTAATTTACTATTTTCTGTAAATTGAAACACTGCTATTCGGTAAACATTAAGAATAAGGTTTAACAGAGCACTCCGAGCAGTAGTTATTTGATAAGTATATTTGAAGGCATTCATCTTATAGGATTGAAGATAACTACAGGCTTAATATTGTGGTACTAAATTTTTGGGTTGATTCATTGAAATATTTTTGAGGCCACTAATTCAACCCCCTCCCACCCCCACCCCCCTCTTAGTTATTACTAACACACAGCTCATGTGAAAAGTTATGTTTTGAACAAGTTTTGATTTCTATATATTGTCATTAGTGAAAAAAGGGGAAATTGGTGGAAAAGTTGTCATCGATGAAGGAGAATGTTGTTGGTATGTCATATAGGTTGTGATTTGTAATGCATTGCCAAGGAACCCTCGAAACATAGGGTTAAATATGTACTAATTAATTTCTTTTTGAAACATAGAAATAATATTATGAATCATAAGTGCATTACCACAACATCGCAAAAGAAAATAAGGAAACAAACCACAATCAATACTCGATTTTGCACAAGTGAAAGACTCATAAGCACTTAAAAGGGTTCCATGGAAAATCCAAACACTAACAAGAATGGGCATTCATGTTCTTAAGACATCTAATGATAATATGAACAATTTCCATGAATTTCATGTAATAGGATTGGACTATCTTACATGGTCAACAATCAAGGAGACAAGGTTCATCCCCAGTATAGTCAATCACTAGGTTCAATTTATAACCAATTTAAAAAGTGAGCTAAATGATATCAAATCGACTTGGAAAACATAAAGTAAATACATGAAAATACAAGGAAATTAAATCCAAAGTCCTTTTTTTTATACAGACCCTCAAAAACATTGATCAAATTGTTGCAAACAATGCAAAGGAGGAATAAATACACCAATGTGCAAAGGCAGAGCCAGAAAACATATGTGAAGAATAAAGTGATGAATGTGCAAGAGAAAGGTATGAATGCATAGAAACAATGAATTTATGTGCATAATTTTACATGAAGGGATAAAATAAAAAATTATAATAACCAACACCAATTTACTATATAATAAATGCCTTCACCACACTGAGGAGTGCCAAATACATGGAATCAAGGATGTACGCACTCGATTATATAGAAATCAAGGTAATAAAATCTAATCTGTTGAGCATAGCATCATATATAAAATAAATATAGAGAAAAGAAACAAATCAAAATGAAATAAATGAGAAGCCCTACCTCACCAAATGGCAAAACCACTGAAACAGAGGATAAATTGCATGCTTTATGAAAACACTTGAAATTCTCAGCAAAGTAGAGCAATTCTAGCACTGTTCCAATGAGTCGATGCCCACAAAATTTCATCGAGTAGAACTCACCCAACGAAAAAATATCCAAAATGCTCAATAAGGTTTTTTGGCACAAATTTCTTCTCAAAAATGACTAGGTGTCAAAATGAAGTCTATTTCATAATTACATGTGACTTTTTGGCCAAAATGGAAAAGGACTATTAAAAATTCACTTGAAGACAAGAAAATTAAAATAATTAAATTAAATCAAATCCTCAAATGGATCAACTCCACTCAAATCCAATAAACATGAATACACTCCAATGCACTTTCCTAAAAACAATAAAATAAATAATAAGGGTAAAAGCCAACATTTAACCCCTAACTTGTCATGACAATGACAAACAATCTAAAATATACAAACATGTATTGTTATACATAGTAATGAGAATGAATTCTAGATTTACCCACATGGTACCAGAGTTGTGATGTATCAATATGGATACGTCACTCTTACAAGGGTAATATTGGCTAAATCATGAATGACCAATGTATCTATCTCATGTGCCACTGTCAAGGATAAGACAAGCTCAAAATTGTAGCTTAGATAGAGTTGAATCCTGGTACATGTTTACAAAACATGCAGACATCAACTGGAGATGCTCACTATATAAATAGTTGAAGCACATACATGTAATAATCAAAGTGTGTGTAATGAAAGGATGCTCAACATCGTAATCATTCATATGCATTTGAATATTATGAAGACGTTCCATTTCACATTTAATCCTCAATGTACATCATAATAAATATTTCATTTAAATTAAACATAAAATAATTATTTTATAGCATTTAAAGTGTATATTAGAGAAAAATCTAAAGAAGATATTCATTGACATAAAAAACAAAATAACAAAGCAATCAGTAATAATCATCGTGATAATCATAATCAAATATTTTCATATGCAAAATACACCAAATATTATCACAAAGAATCATGTCACATCATAGTAGAATCATAATGTAGATATGATAAAAATGGTAAGAAAAAGTATAATCTAACATTTATATCGGCAATTATACTGGTAAAACCAAAAGAATGTATTGTAATCAAATGCACCACACAATGTCAATATCCGATCACATCATATGAATATTCATGACATAAGGAAACATCTAGCTGGGCTCAAAATAGCATAAAAAAAATACAACCATGGGAGGCACTACATCCTCCCCCTAAGGAATAGGCTTAGTCCTTGAAGCCTACAGAAAGATAGGGGTATAAATCTCTGAACTGTGAAGCATCCTCACAAGTAGTTGAAGTCTCATAGATCGGGTCCCATTGGACCCTTACCTGCTCAATGTCTTGGCCCCTGAGTGTCATCCTTTGATGCCAAAGAATTTGGATGGGATTTAAAGAGATTTTTACATCCTCTACCTATAGAACACCACAATAAAGAACATGGATTACATCAAGAATATATTGCCTCAACACATAAACATGAAACACATCATAAATGCATGATAAGCTAGGTGAAAATGCCAAGCAATAGAAAATAGGACCAATCCTCTCAAGGTTCTCAAAAGGTGCAAAAAGATGAAATGCTAACTTAGAGCATTTTCCATAATGGATGGGGCTCTCTTGCGGACGAACTCGCAAAACCACAAGGTCACCCACTAAGAAGTGATGATCTATCCTATGCACATCAACATACATCTTTTGTCAATCCTGATCAGTAGCCAAATTTTCTCTAATATGAACAATGTGCTACTCCATATCCTGAAGCATCTTCAAACCCAACACTACACAACCGTCCAAACGATCCCAAATTAAAGGTGTATGGCATGGTCAACCATACAAGGCCTAAAAATATGACATGTTAAGAGACCTATGGTACCCATTATTATAGGCAAACTTGACCAAGTAAAAATAGTCCTCCCACCTCGACTGTTGATCCATCACATACATATGAAGCATTTCCTCAAGAATTTGATTCACCCACTCTATCTGAACATTGGTCTTGAGGTGATACACTGAGCTAAAATTTATTTATGCATCCCAATCATGCTGGAGAGGTGTCCATAGTATAGAATTAAATGTTGGATCTTGATCTAATATGATCATGTGAGGTATCCCATGCAACCAAACCATATCCTCCATGAACACATGTGCTATTGAAGCAACAATATAAGAAGCTCTCATGGGAGAAAATTTAGCTACCTTGGACAACTTTTCCATAGTAACCATAATTGCATCATGATGACATAGGTAGCCCGATAATAAAATCAATAAATGTAGTGTCCCACTCCCACTTAGGAATGGAATGGGGCTGCAAAAGACTTGTTAGATGCTAATATTTTGTATTAAATTTATGAAAATCAAGACATCTAACCAAAAAATCAGCAACATCACACCTCATCCCTACCCAAATTTACAACTATCTAAGGTTGGCATGCATCTTCTTGATTCTAGGATATGTGAATATGGCACACGATGTACCTTAGACAAAACTAAGAAACAAAGATCACCTAACATCGACACATAAATATGCTCAAGGTGTCACAAAATTCATAACTCTAAGGAGTAACCTAAAAAATGACCCACAAGGGTACACCTGGACTTAGTCTCCTATCTAACTTACCAATACTAAGTGTCACCAGGTAAAGCCTCAAGAATACGGCTACAGAAATCTAAATAGAGAGACAAAACTGAGATCTCGTGCCTTCTCCTACTCAAGGAATCTACAACAATTTTCTCCTTCCCCATGATGTAATGAACATCAAAATCATACTCACAAAGGAACTCCGTCCATTGACACTCTCATGTATTCAGGTTCCTCTGAGTAAATATATACTACAGGTTGTGATGATTTCTATGAAACTCAAACCTGTGACCCAAAAGAAAATTCCTTTAGTGCACTAGTGCATGCACAACAACTACTAACTCTAAATCATTGGTGGGGTAGTTCAGCTCATGATCCTTGAGATTTTAGGAATCATATGCAATAAATAATCCCTCCTACATGAGAGATCCCCTAATACCCTCCAAAGGTGCATCATTACACACCATGAAATATCATGCAAGATCTGGCATTGCCAAGATAAGTGCACTAGTCAACCATTCTGTAAGAGCCCAAAATGCTAACTCACATTGATCGGACTAAGAAAACTTCTTCCCTTTCCTCTAAAGAGAAGTTATAGGTTGTTCCAACTCAGAAAATTCCTTCAAAAATCAGTTTTAGTACCCACCAAACCCATGAAAATATGAACCTCAAGAATGTTGGTCAATGTTGGCCAATCTTTAATGGCCTAGATCTTTGAAGGATGCAAAGAAATACCTTCTCTTAAGATGATATGACTCAATTACCTCACCTCATTTTGGAAGAACTCACACTTGGCTAGGTTTCCAAAAAATTGATGGTCATGAAGACACTGCAAAACCTTATGCAAATGTCCCCCATTCTCCTCCATAGTCCTCAAATACACTAAAATGTCATCTAGAAACATGGGGACAAAAAAATTTAGATAGGTGCAAAATACCTCATTTATCAAACTCAAGAACACAAGTAGTACATTGGTCAACCCAAAGGGTACAATAGTAAACTCATAATGCCCATATTAGGTACAAAAAGTTGTTTGATGAATTTTAGCATCATGGATGTGGAGCTAATGGTATTTCAACTTAAGGTTTATCTCTAAGAAAACTCTCTTTCCCTTTATCTGGTCAAACAAGTCATCAATCCCTGGTAGGGGATATTATTTTTTCACCATCACCTTATTCAATAGATGCTATTTAATGCACAACCAAAGAGATACGTACTTCTTCTTTATGAAGATGAGTGATATTCTCCAAGAGGAAACATTGGGATGAATATGGCCCTTGGCCAACAACTCCTCTAACTACAAATGGAGCTAACTCAAATCCTAAGTGGTCATATGATAAGGTTCCCGAGAAATAGGTTAAACTCTAGGTATGAGATTGATACAAAAATCTATGATATGCTCAGGCGACATGCTCAAGATCTCACTTGAAAACACATCTATGAAATCTCAAAGAAGTAGGTGATCATCAAAAGAAACATCTTGAATCTTGGTCCCATGAAGGTTACTAATAGAGACTAAAAACAAATGGCAACGCTATTGCATAATCTTCTTTAGCTATGTGGTTGAGATCATGCAAAGTAAAATATATCTCTAGACCCTTACAAGTTTAATATGACCACCTATGTCAACTACACACTATACCAACCTGTGTCATAAATCTATACATGCCTAGTGATAAGCTAACCAATCCATACCGAAAATAATTCCATATGAGTGTAAGGATAGGATACAAAGATCTACGAGGTTCGTGAAGGTGCCCAAATCCAACACACAACCATGAATGAGTTAGTCCACAACTACTCTAGAACCTATGGCTAACTCAATGTGCCAACTATCAGACTATTGTGTTGCCACTAGCCCACATCGCTTTACAAGAAAGGGGGAAATAAAGGAATCTAAAACACCACAATCAAACAAAATAGAGGTAGCTATATCATGTAGCACATGTGTAGTCTCAATAATGGTTCCTTGGTGTTTTTCCTGATAGTTATCAATAGTCAAAAATACTCTATGGGATCTCCCTGCATCTTGTACTATAGGTTCAGAAATAGCCTTCCTCTATCTATCTCTCAAAACAACTATCTAGGGACACTGCGCTACCTATGATCATACTAACCACAAGTAAAACATACCCCCACACTATAGCCACACCATGTAGAATATGTATAGAATTATGGATGTTGTCTCTACCAGCACCATCACACACTTTGAGATGGTTTATTGTGTTGCCACTGCCTACTACAGGTCCAAGTGTGACCTCTAGCTCCTAGGGTACTTGTACTATGACCATTCTAATGAATCATAGAAGGTCTCTACCTAGGTTGTTGCTATCAAATTGTCTAGGAGGTGTCAAATATTCCCTATAAGAAATTGTAAGTTGTACATATGTACTCTGTGCACCTATCTTACCTCCAAAACACCAAGATATGTTATCCTCAACCAATATCCCCTTTGCTATAATGATAAAAAAGAGTGGTAGGTTAGAGATTAGAGATGTCCCCACTAATACAAGTATTAAGGCCCTAAATAAAATGCTACACCAATATAGGCTCGTCATGTGTAAAACTTGAATACTACCTTATCTCAAAGAACATATGTTCATACTGGTCCACTAACATCGTCCCCTATAAAAGATGGTGAAACTCATTAGCACCTTATTGACAATAGTGATCAAAGATGAAACACTCATGGAACCACTCCTCAAGTGTCTCCCAAGATATATTTTCAATGTCCAGATAGGGATTCTACTCCTTTATGCACCACCAAGTAGACGCAAAACCCCTGAGGTAGTATAATAGCACATCGAGCTCTAGTGTTGTTCCCATACAAGTGCTAGAAAAGAAACCTCCAAGATCTAAGAGCCAAGTCTTGGCCTTTTTACCACTTCATGAACCTTAAAAAGTGGATGGATGGGACCTCTCTCTCTCTCTCTCTCTCTCTCTCTCTCTAGAGATAGTCAATGTATGATAATTCTAACGCTCTCTCCTATCCTCTCATTCACCATGATTAAATAATTGAGACTCCCCAATGTGATATGCCTCCTAACAAGGTCCCAATTGATTGATAAGTTCCTAAAGAAGCTAGACTAATTGGGAATCCCCATCATTACTTCCAAAATCATCTCTCTAGTCATCATGGTGATCCTCATACTATTCTTCTTTTTGGTGTTCTTCTTTGTGATGTTCCTCCATGTGGTCATCTCGATAGGCATTTTGTCAACCACCTCTACCCCTAGGAGGAAAACTTTAGAGAAAAATAAGATATGGATTAGATCCTATATAAAATATTTCTACAAGACACACTAATACAATAAAGGAAAAACAATAACCATCAAAGAATACAACGACCACACGTCACTCATGCCAAGAACAATGGGTACATTACACTAGAGCTCCCATTGTATGAACATGAGCACTAATACTAGATGTAATGCCCTTCCAAGGAACCCTCGGAACATAGGGTTAAATATGCCCTAATTAATGTTTTAAAAATATATAAATAACATTATGAATCATAAGTGCATCACCACAACATTGCAAAAGAAAATAAGGAAACAAACCACAATTGATACTCAATCGTACAAGCAGAAGACTCATAAGTCCTCTCAAGGATTTCATAAAAATTCCAAACACTAACAAGAATGGAAATTTGCGTTCTTAAGACACCTTGTGAGAGTCTGGAAAATGTATACAGATGTCACAGAATAGGATCAGACTAGCTTTCATGGTCGGCAATGGAAGAGACAACGTCCATCCTTGACATAGTCAACCACTAGGTTCATTTTATAACCAATTTGAAAAGTGAGCTAAACAATATCAAACCAAATTAGAAAATGGAAATTAAATGCATGAAAATGATCCCATGAATGAAAGGAAGCTAAATACAAAGTCATTTTTTACACAAACCCTCGGGAACATAAAACTGTTAAAAATGCACAAGAGCGGAATAGATCAAATGTGCAGATCAGGTAATTCACGGTGCAGAGAAGGAATAAATGAACCTATCAACAAGAATGAATGTGTATAAGTAGAGCCAAAAAAACATATGCATAGAATCAGATGATGAATGTGGAGGAGAAAGGAATGAATGTGTATAAATAGTGAATGTATGTGCAAAATTGTACAGGTTGGGTAAAAATACAAAATTCCAAGTACCGATACCAATGTACGGTATAATAAATGTCTTGTCTACACTAGAGAGTGCCAGATACATGGAATTGAGTATATACTCACCCAATTCAATAAAAATCAACATAAATAAATCTAATCTACTGAGCATAGCATCATATATAACATAATCACTAAAATGTAAATGCAAAGGGATAGAAATGAGCACATCATGCCCAGTACTCCATCACTAGAAGTAGTCCACCACCTGTACACTAGTCCCTAGAAGTGATGTGAAATGCTACCACACCATGTGGTACCCTGAGGCCCACCCCACCGTGTGTGGAGATAGTCACACAAGTTAGAAATAACTGAGAGGGGGGTGAATCAGTGGCCTCAAAAATATTCCAATAAATCAACCCAAAAACTTAGTACCACAATATTAAGCCTCTAGTTATCTTCATTCCTATAAGATGAATGCCTTCAAATATACTTATCAAATAACTACTGCTCGGAGTCATCTTTTAAACCTTATTCTCTATGTTTATTGAATAGCAATCTTTCATTTACCAAAAAATAGTAAATTGCTTAGTGTATACCGATCAATCCATATTAGTTATGTGTAATGCAAAACACTAAAGTAGTGACTCATAAATACATTGACACATGTATTTTTAACATGGAAGCCTTGTTAAGGGAAAAACTACTTGGGACTGGTAACCCAAAATTTTCACTCTTCTGAAGTGAGCTCGGTGAAGAGCCAACCTTGTTAAAGGTTACAAACACACTGTTAGGTGTGAACTTGTTAGAGGATTTAAAAGATTAGTTTGTCACTTGATATTGGGCATCTCTATGCTACCTTCTATGACCAAACCCAATGTAGTTTTTCAAATGGTATCTAGCATCTCATGCTATCTTCATGATCAAACTTTTTGATACTCCTTGGGATGTATCTCAATATAGAAAGGATCTTTAAATCCTGCTCGGTTAAGAGACTTTCTGAATCAATGGTTAAAATATAACAGTAAATGTTGTGTTCACATATACAACTTACACTTGCATATTTTCAGATCTATTGTAATCTCATTAAGTCATTCTGTTCAATATATATTTTCAATACCTTTGCTCCACTTCTTGTTCTTCTCGGTGATGTTGTGCTCTATTACTCGGTGTTCGCAAAAAAATTTATCTCTTTCCTCAGCTTGATTGATCAGGACTGTATGAAGTTTTTCTTCATCAGTTTCTCTTCAGCTTCCTCCTTTTCATTTTCTCCCCTTAATTCATAATGAATTAAGTTGTCTCTTTATAGACATGATATCACCATTTCTCTCTTCTTGATTTTCTTGTTCTTGGCGTGATCCACAATCTTAACCAATCTTGACTTAAAGAATAATTCATGTTTTATCTCATATAAATCCTCTTGCCAACAGGATAAAACTGCTTTAAATCCTTTAATTATCTCTAGCTTTAACTTGTCAATTAAAAAAATGTCAACCCGTTAAGTCTATCTGTAGCTCTGCCAACTATATATTTTGTCATTTATGAACTCCCATTAACTTCAGTGTTTTAACTCTTTGATAGCTTCGGTCAACACTTCAGTTTTCCTTGGGCTTCTCCATCGGTGTTGTCTGTCCATCGGGGTTGTCTGTCCTTCGGGCTTGACTGCAAAGTTCTTCTCGTCAGTTAACACTATAATTCTGGTCGTCGGTAATGCTTTTGATTCTTCTCTTGGTAATGATTTTTGGTTTCTTTGCTTGGGCATCACTGTGACTTAACTTTTGGTTATCTCTGTCTGTCGGGTTCCACTAGTCGTCATTGTTTGAAGTCACTTAGTGAATGCTTGTCTTTTATGCATTACTAAAAGCATAATCTCTATCTCTCTGATTCTCTGAAGTCTTTGACACTTTGAATATAACTAATTAGATTATATCAAGTTGACATCAATGACAATACAATCCATTAACTGATTTAATGTCTTGCATTATCTTTCTTCTTTTCGGTGATCAACTTAACATCTTCAAACATTCAATCAGTTACATGTCATCAATCTCTCCCTTTGGTATTGATGGAAACACACTACATTATCACACTATATTATTACTAATACAATATGAAATATAACAGTTGAAGTTCATCAATCTTTCCTATTGTAACTATTACAAATATCGGGCTCTCAATAAGCTCAAATAGCTTAGATTTGTTTCTTGCAGAGTGGGCTTCTTCAATCTTTAATCTCTTCACTGGATAGATGTAGCAGCTTTTGTCTCTATTCTTATATGTGTTCAGCCTTGACCGTCCCTTTCCTTGAACATCTCTTTTTCCTTTGACAATAATGAGTCATCTCTTCCTTAATATGTACTCTCTCCCTTTGTTACTTCTCTCCTTTTATGGATATTTCATATGTAATAAATCTCTCCCTCTGGATAATTATTAGCTTTCCCTTTGAATTCTTAGGAACTTCTCTCCATGGATAATGATATAATATTTTTTTATAATCAGATAATCTCTTCCTTTTGATAATGAGAATAATCTCTCCCTTATAATTCCTAATAATGAGATAATCTCTCCCTTTGACAACAATGCCAAATAATTCTTCTATATCGTCTTCCACTCCCTTTTTATAATATACTCCTTGAATTTCCCTATCTATCAGCAATATATTGACTCTTGTGTTTGGTGCAAATTTGTACCTTGCTATGTACAGATGTATCTGTTGTTGTTCATCTCGGTGCTTGCATCAACATGAATGATCTTCTAATTGTGTGTAGGCTGATGCAGCCTCCTAGTCAGCTTACTGGCCGATAGACAAAGGTTGTACCCCTAGTCTTTGTCTCAAGTACTCAAATGTATCTTTCAGTAATGGCTTGGTGAATATATCAGCTAATTGTTCCGTTGATTGAACATATTCTAGTATCACCTCTTTTGCTTGCACTTGTTCTCTTGAATAGTGATACTTGATAGCAATATGACTAGTCTTAGCATGCATGAATGGATTCTTAGAAATGTTAATTGCACTGGTATTATCACAATAGATAATCATTGGTTCAAGGATCTTCATATTCATACCTTCCAGCAATTGTTTGATCAATGCAATAATGGAGCAATTTGCAACAGCAACCACATATTTTGCTTCTACAGTAGACTGAGAGATGCATCCTTATTTTTTCTGATCCATATGACAAGTTTGTCACCCGTGAAGAATGATCCTCCAGTTGTGATCTTTCGGTCATCAATGTTTCCAGCCCAATCAGCATTTTAATAAACTTGCAGCTCAAAATTTTCTTCTCTTTTATACCATAAGCCATAGTCCTCGGTGTTCTTCAAATATCTCATAATTCTCTTGACAGCAGTCATATGTGATTCTTTGGGATTAGTAGAGAATATTGCAACTATTCCAACTGCATGTGCTATATTTGGTCTGGTATAAATAACATACATTAGTATGCCAATCATTGATCTATACAAGGTCTGATTTACCTCATTTGATTTGTCTTCTTTTGTTAGCTTACATCTGGTAGCCATAGGTGTTCTAACTAGTTTGAAATCTTCCATTTTGAATATCTTCAACACTTCCTTGATGTATTTGGACTGAGTGATATATATGCCTGCATCTTGTTGAAGAATCTGTAGACCAAGAAAGAATTTGATCTCCCCAAACATAGACATTTCAAATTCTTTTCTGATTTTATTATCAAAGGATTTGCATTACATTTCATTTCCCTCAAAAATGATATCATCAACAAATATTTCAGCAATCAGAATATTATCATCAGTATATTCTTTTAAGTACAGATTGCTATTTTCACTTGTTCTTACAAATTCAATGCTAATGAGATAGGAGTGAAGTTTTTCATACCAGGCTCTCGGTGCTTTTTTCAATCCACACAAGGATTTATGTATTCTACATACCATGTTCCTCTTGTTTGGATCAACAAACCCTTTTGGTTGTTCAATGTATACCTCTTCTTCTAGTATTCCATTTAGGAATGCAGATTTGACATCCATCCGGTATACCTTGAATCCTTTGAATGCAGCATAAGCAAGTAAGATTCTAACTCCTTCAAGTCTAGCAACGGGTGTAAAGGTTTCTCCATCATCAATACCTTCTTCTTGTGTATACCCCTTGCATACTAACCTTGCTTTGTTTCTTGTGACTTATCCATTCTCATTTAGCTTATTTCTAAATATCCATTTGGTACCGATGACATTCTTGTCATCAAGTCTTGGTACTAGTGTCCATGTATTGTTCTTCTCAATCTGTTATATTTCTTCATTCATAGCACTGACCCATTCTTCATTCTCAAGTGCAGTGTTAATAGATTTAGGCTCAAAATCACAAAGTAAACATCTAGTGTTTAGTGACTTACTTCTTGTTCTTATTCCAGCCTTCTTGTCTCCTATGATTTGATTATGTGGATGATGTCTTTTGACATACTTGGAAATTTTTGTTTCAGCTCTTTGTCCATCATTTTGATCATCTTCTTGACCTTCGTTATGATCTTCATCGCTTGGTACATCATCTTGAGTATTATCTTGATTTTCAATAATTGCAGCCTGATGCTCGGGTGTAATGTTTTGTTGCTCAAGAGTGATACACTATTTCTTGGGTAGAGTGCAGGTTCTTTAGTATAAAAAAACCTATTATAGTCCACTTGTTCTCTTTTTCTTTCATTATCATTCTTTTCTGCAAATTCATCTATCTTTACATTTTCACTTTTGATGATGTTGTTAGATGACTTGTTAAGACACTTATAAGCCTTGCTTTTGGTGGAATATCCTAGAAAGATACCTTCATCACTTTTGGAGTTAAGATTTCCATTTCTATCATCCTTCAAAATATAACATTGACTACCAAAGATTCTGAAGTAACTTACATTAGGTGTGTAACCATACCAAAGCTCATAGGGTGTCTTCTTTGTGTCTTTCTTCAATTTTACTATGTTCAATGTGTACACAGCAGTGCTGACAGCTTCCCTCAAGAAATTTTGAAATATTATTTTCTCAATCATGAATGTTCTTGCACAATCAACAATTGATCTATTTCTCCTCTCAGCAATTCCACTTTGCTATGGTGTTCTTGGTGCAGAAACTTGTCTTTTAATTCCATGCTCATTACATAAATTAGAGAATTCATCTAAAATAAATTCCCCTCCTCTATCTGACCTTTAGCATTTCAATTTCTTATCACTTTGTTTTTCTACCATAGCCTTATACCATTTAAACATCTTGAATTCTTCTTATTTATCTTTTAAGAACATAATTGTCACATTCTAGAATATTCATCAACAAAGAGAATAAAATACCTATCTCCATAGTAACTCTTTGTCCTCATGCGTCCACATAGATCAATATGGACTAATTCTAGAATTGCATTAGATGTATGGGATTTACTCTTAAAACTAGACTTTGTCATCTTACCTTTTTGACAGTTCTTGCACATGATATGCTCAGGCTTTGAAATTCTCTGTAAGCCTATAAATTTTATTTTATTGCTTATTTTTATCATGTTGTCAAAATTCACATGACACAATCATTTGTACCACAACCATATGTCTTCATTTCTAGCCATTAAACAAGTGGTTTTAATGTCATCAAGATAGAAACGGTTACCTTTTGTCTTCTCACCAGTTCCAATCAACCTTCTTGATTCATTGAAGATATTTGTCGTCTTATTCTCAAATGCTACTTGGTAACATGTATTGTTCACCTCTGAAACACTTAACAGATTATAATTTAGTCATTTTACCCAGTAAGCATTTTCACATTTGATCAGGTTATTGAACATTATGGTGTTGGAGATTTGATTATGAACAGTTGATTGATTGTATGTTTGTCATTGATGACAACATATAATACACAGCAACACTTCTATATGTAATTATCCATATGATGACATGAAGACTTGCATGGATAGATACATGTTGTTGACATGTTTATTATGCTATGTTCATACACGCAGACCCAGATATGATGTTTCAGTAAAGATATGTAATTTTGTTATTGATGGTTACAGTTCTAGAGGAATAACGGTTTAATGCCAATGTATGTATCGTGTTTATTGAGTTGCACCTATCTTTGGGATATGTGTGTGTATATTTATGATGATTTGTGATTTTTTGATATTAATCTAAAGGTGCCAAATGTATTTCAAGAATATTGCAAAGTTATGATTAAATTGGTGAAGCCGACTTAGTGAAGCGACGCGTCTATTCAATTTAAACTTGCGCGGTTGTAATTATGCTTGCGCTCTTAGTAGAGCTGACAAGGATGTTAAGAAGATTTGTTCTACAGGTCCCATGATCTCATACTTGGTGTATATACTTATAGAAGGTCATTTGTGATAAGAAGAGTTGTGAAAGCCAGAGATAAGAAAAGCAGAGCAGAATGTTAAAGCAGCAGAGCTATATTTATCATATGTTGATAATATAGATATTGAAGTTGAAGCTTTTAGAATATAGATAAGATTTTTATAGTGCTTTACAAGAGGTTAAAGCATCGGCACACAAAAGGAACTGATCAGACAAGCAGTGTCACAAACAGTAGTTCACCTTGTTGATACAGTGTGTATCAAATAACCAGAAGGTTGTAGCCTTCACCACTTGGACAGTGAGTCCTTGGACAGTG
>MU227403.1:1287174-1307942 GCA_018584345.1 Thuja plicata | reverse complement strand
TACTACTGCATTGTAATGAACAACTCCTAACAGGGTTGGAAGATCTTTTAACAGGGATTACTAAAAATAGTATAGTTCTTTGTGGGTACTAATTCCCACCGGGGTTTTTACCATTTGGTTTCCCCGTTACCAAATTGATGTGTTGTGTAATGTGTTATTTGAATGTGCATTTGATTTATATCAATCTAGATTAATAAGTACAAAGGATTTAAAGTTGTTGATAACTGATTCACCCCCCCCCCCCCTCTTAGTTATCCCTAAAGTATTCTAACATATGGTTCCTTTACCTTCAACCGAACAAGGTGTGTCATTACCCATTCTTATTGAACCACCATTATAGTATTCAAAAGTTTCAAAATTTTGCTTATCACTAGTCATGTGGTGAGTGCAGCCACTATCTATGATCTAGACATCATTCTTACTAACCTTAGATATGAGTGCAATTTCTACATACCTTTCTTATTCTTCATCTAAATCATCCTTCATGGCTACAAATACCATCTCAATGTATTCTTCAGATTTGGTGTCAGTATCATTAGTTATGTTCTAAGCTAGGTAACAATCTTTCTTTCCTTTGTCCTTGTAGTCTCAAGTATCTCTTCTTTCAGTTTGTTGGTTTCTTCGGTAATCTTTGTTATCACCTCGGTCAAACTTATTTTCATATGTTTTGTCATTACTTCTGTCATGTTTTCTTCTGCTAGGACATCTTGTAGCAAAGTGTCCAACCTCTTTACAATTAAAACATATAAGTGGTAATTTACCTTTGTATCTACCTTTGCCTCTCTGCAATCTTCTTTCCATTAGTGCTTTAATCTCATCAAGTCCTTGGTCCTCATTATCACTTTCACTATCATTCTTAATAGTGCATCTATGACTTGAATTAATTATTTTCAAAGAAGATTTGAATGCAAATTCTATATATGGTAAGACACTATTATCAAATTTATTCATCTCAAATGAAATCAGTCTGCCAATTAGACTATCTAGAGTACCTATATTGTTTGCAACTTCTCTCATTTCTTGTATAGAAGAAACTCTAATTGCATATATAGGCAGTAAGGTTCTTAAGATTTTACTTACCACTATCTCCTCTTCAAGTACACCTCCAAATCCTCAGATGGGATTGACTACCTCTTTGATTCTACAGCTATACTGAGTGATATTTTCTCCTTCTTTCATCCTTAGGTCATCAAACCTCCCTCTTAGGATTTATGCCTCCGCTCTTAGTACATTAACATCTCCTCCATGTACCAACTTCAATTTAACCCACATTTGCTTTGTAGAGATGCAGGTTTTGACATCTTCAAACTCAGCATCAAAGAGTGATGAGGCAAGTTCTATCATCATGCAATTATGCTCATGCTTTTCTCTCAATTTCTCATGAGTATAGGTCTTGTAGGCAACACATATTCAGTATCAAGGTGTTGAGTAACATCACTACCAATACATGATAGGTGGAGTCTTATTCTACTTTTTCATGATGCAAAGTTGGCTTTATTCAACTTGGACACATCGCATTTGTTCATCTTGTGATCTTTTTCTTGAGATGTTAAACTCCCTTTCTAAGCACACAAGCTCTGATACCAATTGTTAGAAATAACTGAGAGGGGGGGTGAATCAGTGGCCTCAAAAATATTCCAATAAATCAACCCAAAAACTTAGTACCACAATATTAAGCCTCTAGTTATCTTCAGTCCTACAAGATGAATGCCTTCAAATATACTTATCAAATAACTACTACTCGGAGTCATCTTTTAAAATTTATTCTTTATGTTTATCGAATAACAATCTTTCATTTACCAAAAAAATAGTCAATTGCTTAGTGGATACCGATCAATCCAGATTAGTTATGTGTTATGAAAAACACTAAAGTAATGACCCATAAATACATTGACACATGGATTTTTAACATGGAAACATTGTTAAGGGAAAAACCACTTGGGACTGGTAACCCAAAATTTTCACTCTTCTAAAGTGAGCTCAATGAAGAGTCAACCTTGTTAAAGGTTACAAACACACTGTTAGGTGTGACCTTGTTAGAGGATTTAAAATATTAGTTTGTCACTTGATATCAGGCATATCTATGCTACCTTCTATGACCAAACCCAGTGGAGTTTGTCAAATGGTATCTGGCATCTCATGTTATCTTCATGATAAAAAAATTTGATACTCCTTGGGATGTATCTCAATATAGAAAGGATCTTTAAATCCTACTCGGTTAAGAGACTTTCTGAATCAATGGTTAAACTAAAATAGTTTATGTTCTGCTCACATATATAGCTTATACTTATAGATTTTTATATCTATTGTAAGCTCATTAAACCATTATGTTCAATATATCTTTTCAATACCTTTGATCCACTTCTTGTTCTGCTCAGTGATGTTGTGCTCTGTTACTCGGTGTCCGCAGAAATCTTTAGCTCTTTCCTCAGCTTGATTGATCAGGATTGCATGAAGTTGTTCTTCATCAGTTTCTCTCCAGCATCTTCCTTTTCATTCACTCCCCTTAATTCATAATGAATTAAGTTGTCTCTTTATAGACATGATATCACTGTTTCTCTCTTCTTGATTTTCTTGTTCTTGGTGTGATACGCAATCTTAGCCAATCTTGAGTTAAATAATAACTCTTGTTTTATCTTGTAGAAATCTTCTTGCCAAAAGGATAAAACTTCTTTAAATCCTTTACTTATCTTTGGCTTTAACTTGTCAATTAAAACAATGTCAACAACCAGTTAAGTCTATCTTTAGCTCTACCAGCTAGATATTTTGTCGTTTCTAAACTCCAGTTAACTTCAGTGTTTTAACTCTTTGATATCTTTGGTCAACACTTTAGTTTTCCTTGGGCTTCTATGTCAGTGTTATCTGTCCGTCAGGGTTTTCTGTCCTTTGGTATTCACTACAAAGATCTGCTCATCGATTGACACTGTAATTTTGGCCTCCGATAATGCTTGTGATTCTACTCTTTGGTAATGCTTGTCAGTTTCTTTTCTTGGGCATCATTGTGACTTAAATTTTAGTTATCTATGTCTGTTGGGTTCCACTAGTCGTCAGTGTTTGAATTCACTTAGTGAATGCTTGTTTTTTATTCATTACTAAAAGCATAATCTCTATCTCTCTGATTCTTTGAAGTCTTTGACACTTTAAATATAACCAATTAGATATACCAAGTTGACATCAATGACAATACAATCCATTAACTGATTTAATGTCTTGCATTATCTTTCTACATTTTGGTGATCAACTTAACATCTTCAAACATTCAATCAGTTACATGTCATCAACATGACCCAAACACATGAAGTACACACACAAAGAATAGGCTCACACACATGCTAATCAAATGAAAAAACCAAAAGGATGGAACATAGATACCAATGAAATCACTTAGATGTATATACCATAATGCATGACTACCAAGGTCACTACTTAGACCTAGACAAGGTATGGTAACATGACTCTATAATGGAGTGTCATCACACAACACATAGATACTTGTGTGGCTTCAAGAAATTCTTCGCTCATCAAGGAGACTCTACTATGTTGACTCAACATCTACATATGGCCACGAATGTTCCAGGTCAACATCTATAGATGGGCATGTCTATACTAGCTCAATGTCACTCAAATGGCCATGGTTGTACTAGCTCAATGTCACTCAAACCACCATAGTACTCAGACTTAGACAAGGTATGGTGATAAGACTCAATAATGGAGTGTCATCTCATGACACATAGAGGCTTGTGTGGCTTCAATAAATCCTTCACTCATCAAGGAGGCTCTACTATGTCCACTCAACATCTGCAGATGACCACGACTATGTTAGCTCAAAATACACATATGACCATGGATTTATTGTCTCAACATCACTCAGACAACAACGGTTGTACCAACTCAATGCCACTCAGATAGTCACAATACTAATGTTATTTTATCTTTTATTATGTTTTTCCCCATTTAATATTAATGTTTTCAGTTCTTATTCATAACTCTACCGAGGGTTACCCTAGGACCCCTTTGTGTCCCATCCCACCTTAGAGATCCACTCCATTCCACTACTCTACACCAACTGGTCATGACAATGCAATGCCCAAAAAATAAAACATAAAGTAGTAGAAGATTCTAAGCCATACAACAAAAGGATACATGGTAAACTTAATTGGACTAACCAAGAGCATAGGTCACTCATATCCCATCATAGGATCATAGCTCAACCATGTGCTTGGATACGGTCTCAACACCAACATCCTAAGAAATCACACAAAAAGGTATCTATAATTTCATAAGGCCAATCAAAAGACAAGGCACAAACAAAGGTTAAAGTCAAGCCAAGAACACAAAGTTTTAGGTCCACTCGTGGATTAAGGAGCACTCAATTGGGCTCACCCAAGAGTAGGGAAACCTCATGATCCTGATAAAAAGGGCATGAATCACGATGTCAAGTGTATGGTCACACTACCAACTCTCAATAAACCTCAAAATCCACCAAACGATACTAGGTGAAAATATCAAATACAAAAGAGAGCATATGTGTGAATATAGTCAAGTGGCATGAGAACCAAGGAAACGATCACGAATCCTTGCAAGATTAAAATTTCATAAACTTGTAATGACCTAAAAATGGTCATCTAAACTCTACACCCCCAATCCCAATCTCCTATCAAGAAACCTTAATCTTGATAAATCCTAGGTCCTAACCCAAGGAAATTCATCACCTTCAGTCTGATCTGACCTAAACTAGAATGAGTTTCAATCTATCATCACACTTGGTCCTATTTAATTAATTAATTCCTAAATCCTAATGTTGTTGACAATTAAATCAACCTCATACTATTTATTTAATTAATATCTTAGGATGTTGATTAAATAAATAAGAATTGTCAATTAATCACAAAAAGGAATTAAAATTAATTATGTCATCACAATCTGGAGAAAAATACAGTAAATCATTTAATTATTTCAAAAAAAATGCACTCTTAAGTCATCAATTAATTAAATAATTTTCATTTTGGAAATAAATCAAATCAATTAATTAAAAGATTTTCATTTTGGAAACAAATCAAATCAATTAATTAAATGATTTTCATTTTGGAAATAAATCAAATCAATTAATTAAATGATTTTCATTTTGGAAACAAATCAGTTAACTCAAAAATCAATTTTGTTAACTCATCTTTCGATTTAGCAACTTCCTTTCATCATTGGAAGTTTCCAAAATAACTGTTTAATTAGTGGAGTTAACTGATTATATCGACCAACTATTCTCCGTGCACATGGATTGTGCTTCTTCAACTTGAATCTTGTACGTTCTTCGGCTTTCAATTTCGATCGTCGATTTGACAAAGATTTTCTATAAAATAGAGCTTCATTTCCTCACAAAGGATCCCAGACTTTTGAGTATTGTTATTCTACAAGTTTTCTAGCATCTTAAGCATTCTAAGTATTGCAAGCATTTAGCATTTAGCTTTATCATTTAAGCATTGTTTTATTGTTTAGTTTACTTTGAAAGGATTTCATTTCATAATCTAGATCACACTTTGATTTAGGTTTTAAAATACATCTTAGTTAATCTCTTGGCTTAATCATTTGGCATATTGCATATCATTTAGCTTAAAATCATTCAAATCCTTCATTTAGATAGATTCTGAAGTCACTGGAATTGTAATGATTTGAGATAAATTTCATACTCCTATTTTCTAGAAGACAATGAGTCGCCTTGGTTGTTTTATGTTTCAGTAGATTAGTTTATTTCAAGCAATAAAATAATGACTCATTGAAGTGTTGTGTACTTAGCTTAGACCAATTCTCACACACATTTCTGACATCCACTGTGGGGTAGAACATCCATTTATGTCATCACATTTGAATTAATTTTGAAAATCTTGGGATTATGTTTGTACTCTGATTTTGTAGGTAAAATAGCGTGTTTCATCTCTATTTTAGCACGGGGCAAGTTTGAAAATTCCTTCTATCTTCTATCTATTATTCTTTCAGCACCTTTGAGTTCTGTTTCAGCGTGTCTCATCTCTATGCTATCACTTTTCTAACACATTTGCATTCTTTTTTTAGTGCATTTAATCATTTTTAGCTTGCATGTTATTTCTGTGGATTGCATGTTTTTTTCTTTTTAGCTTGCATTTTATTTCTGTAGATTGCGTGTTTTTATTTTTAGCTTGCATGTCATTTCTCTAGATTGCATGTTTTGTTTTTTAGCTTGCAAATCATTTTTGTAGGTTGCATGTTTTGTTTTTTAGCTTGCATGTCATTTCTGTAGGTTGCCTGTTTTGATTTTTAGCTTGCATGTCATTTTTGTAGATTGCATATTTTTCTTTTTAGTTTGCATGTCATTTATGTAGGATGCATGGTTTTCTTTTTAGCTTGTATATCATTCCTATAAGTTGCATGTTTTACTTTTTAGCTTGCATGTCATTTCTATATATTGCATGTTTTGCTTTTTAGCTTGCATGTCATTTTTGTAGATTGCATGTATTTTTTGCATTTTAAATTGATAAAAATAGCAAGATTTTATTGATTCTCTAACGCTCACGATTGTCTTTTTTTATTGTTTTTTTCTATTTTTGCAGCCTAACAGTGGTTTGCAGGATGCTGACAGAGAGCCAAAACACAAAAAAAAAACTACTAATGAAGTTTTCTTGCGGGTTGCCTTGATCACAGATCAACCAAACATTTTGTTTCTATTTTGATAAATTAGGAACCTCACATGCAAGACTTTTTAAAATTAACATGTGTTTTGTGTCTTAGGAATGAAAAGAATGTTAGAAGATTATGCTCTCATCCTTCTAGGGATGATCATAAATCAAGAGACATTGTTGTCATTCTCTGTTTGCATGATTATCTTGTAGAGGGCCTGTCTAAGTGAGAAAAATTACTCACCCTTCAAGAACGACCCAAATGAGAATGGGCTAATGTCAAGCTACTCTAATTCACTATAATCAAACACTTCCTTGAGACTAAAGCCTCAGAAGATGAATGAAATTTGAGCTCATACTTGACTCTCATCTAACACAAAGTAGGGCCTTTGAGTCTCAATCATGTACCGTGACTACTTTTCCTAAGGTGCTTTGAGGGGTTAGTAGCCTCAATCGCGCTTACACGGACGTAGAGGATACATTCAAACAAGGATCCTTACTAGACACTTTTAGATTAGGATCCAAAAACCTTTCTACTTGTTGACATGGGTATTCTGAGACATGCATGCTTAAGAAACCTCTCATTTACCCCTTATTTTGAGATAGTAAATTTATCAGGATCCTTGAATCTTGAGAAATTTGAAGCTTGGTAGGCCCAAGAAGTGTGTGTCATAGAGGGGAACCAGTGTTTCCAAGCTTCTAACTATCTGATTTAAATGGGTATTTTATTGTAAGAGGATTCAAAAAAGTATTTTCCTTCCCAGCCAAATAGGATTAGGAGTTTGATTGTTTTGATTGTTACTTTATCATACTATGTTTGAAGTGTTTGTAAAACTGAAACATTAGCATCCAAAAAAATTGAAAAATTACAAAACAAACATTTTAACTTGAAACACTTTAACTTGGATTTTGTCATACACTAGGTATGTGTATAGGTTATGTACTATGTTTCAGGTCTCTAATTAGAAATAGTGAGTTCATACTATTCTTGTCTCTAGTAGTGATATTTTGATTAATCTGACTTTTGTTGTCACAAAACCTTGATACTGTCATACTAGTCCATAGATCAGTCCATAGCTATTCAGTTATTATTTCTCCGCAATGTCCTTATTCTGAGTTTCAAGAGCAGGTTCGTTAACCTTGAATCAAGATAGGATTCTTTTCTTCTCCCTCTCAGTTGTACATATCTTGTTATCATTCTCATTTGATCTTGGACTTAGTTAACACGTCAATTTTGTTCCATCACTTGTTAGGTGAGTCAGTCGATTAATATTTGTACAAAGTAGTTCTCTTAAACATTTCCAAGAAGGACAGTATCCAAGTTAAATCCAAGTCATTTTCTCCTCATGATAGGTCACCAGTACTAAACATGTCGGAGGAAAGATGAGGAAGGTCTCAATCTAGAAATAGTAACCATGGTATTGCTAGAGGTGCTAATAGTCAACATCACTCAAGAGGCTTTGAAGCCGATGAAGTGGAAGTCACCAAATGCACACAAGACAAAGAATTCCTCAAGGTAATGAGAGATGTCATGAACAGAGACAAAGAACACTACTTTCTAGAACTGGCTCAACAACGAGCCCAACTTCCCCCTTATTATAGGGCTAATGATATTATTTCTAGAGAGGAGGAAACCCCTATGACACTCACGGCCAAACAAATACAAGCCTTGCGAATCAAGATGCAAGATGTGAAAAACGAAATAGAGAAACCAATGAAAAATTCTCTATGGGCGTCATTTGTCCATTTCCTTTCGAAAAAGACCTATATTTACCTCCATTTCCATGTGGAGTAAAAATTCCTAGATTCGACAGGTATAGTGGTCATACTAATCCATAGGTTTAGGTTTAGGAATTATGTGCCCTATGTACAAAGTTTATGCATGAGAAGATGTATCACATGCATCTCTTTCCCTGAAGTTTATTTGGTCAAGCTATGGAGTGGTTTTCAAAGTTTCCCACTAGAATAAAAAATTTTGACAAACTGTTGAATCTATTTTTACAATAGTATTCATATAACATTTAGCATCATGTATCTATTATCAAACTATGTAATATTCAACAGCAAACAAGATAATCATTCTTGACTTTTCTTTAGTGATGGAGAAGAGTCTTTTCTAGATATACATGACTCATTCCTAAGTCTAAAAAGATGGATGTATTTACCAATTTTCTACTCAAAGAGTACAACTATCCTCTTTAGATGCAAGATCTCTCCACTTTTGATCAACTTGTGAAGAGTGCACTGAGGATTGAAACCATGCTTGTCAAGAAGGGTGGGATTACCCTTTCAAAATAAATTAAACTTAGTTTTAGTTCCAAAGATAAAAGAAAATACAAGAAAAAAAACAAGTGTGTGGTGAATGATGGAGTTGTCAATCATGTTTCTCCTCAACCCAAACCAACAGTCTTCAACTTAACGAGTGGCTCCAAAGCCCTAAAAGATTCTGAAAACACCACGAAGACTCCCTCAAAAGGGGCTAGTAATCTCATGAAATAAAAACCTTGGGTTAAGCGCAAGAGGGACTTTGATCCTCTGGGTGAATCTTATGATTCAGATCTCAAGACTCTATTGGCTAACAAATTGACAGCATTACTAGATAACTCAAAACCATATGAACCAGAGATAAACATGAGATTCAAGATCTCATAGATAATGAAAAAATTGTGGTGGACAATCATACCACGAATGCAGATCACAAAGCATTCAAGAACCCCTTACCTGAATATGAAAAAGGGGAAATCTCTAAACAAGGTGCTAGGATCAACCATACGTACAACACCCAAGATGATAAATTCATCTACATGATTGAACCATTTTCTCCTAAGTATTGTAACGTTGTTACTATACTGAAAGACAAGAAAGAGTCCATAAAGGCTAACATCGTGACCCGAGTGCAAGAAAAGGTCACCTTAGGCAGGGGGGACCTTCCAACCCTTCCTCATCTCAAAACTATCCAACAACATCCAAACAATGGATGCCAACCAACAAACAAGCAATTGTGAGTACCTCCAAGGTCTCACAGTCTAAACAATTGGCTTCATCCCATTCTGCTGACTATAGCATTGTCGAGCAATTGCAAAGAAAAAAAGCTCAGATTTCAATCTTTGAATTGGTTAAGATTTATCCAGCTCACAGTGATATCTTAGACAAATCCTTATCAACCTCCAATGTCCCCAAGGATTTGGATCTAGATCGGTTTCAATCTATGGTGGGTCATTTGACTTCGGCGCACTACCTATCATTTTCAGAGGAAGATGATAACTCTTTGAGTCATCCGCATAATCTTCCCTTGCATATTGAATTCATGGTCCATAAAAATCTCATCAAATAGGTCTTGATAGATGGAGGCGCAGGGTTGAACATTTGTACATACAAGCTAATTGAAAAATTGGGATTTTCAGAGTATGTCATTGATCCAAAGAAGAAAATCACTATAAAGGCATATGATGAACAAGAGAGATCTTCCAAAGGTCTTGTAACTCTCCCTATCATAGTGGGACCAGTCAAAAGAGAGGTCATATTCCAGGTATTGGATCTTTTGTTGGCCTAGAAGATCTTGTTGGGAAGGCCCTGGAGTCATGAAATGCAAGTTGTTCCTTCCATTTACCATCAATGCATCAAGTTTCCATATAATGGTGTTGATGTCAACATTCCTGTTGACGTCAACATTCCTACCAATCCTATCTATGCATGCAATGAACTACGACAGGAAGTAGGTACTGTCATCCCACATAACAGAGAGGCTTTAGAGTCCACCAATGATTTAATGAAAGAAAAGGAAAAGAAGCTAAAATTAAAGGACGTTGGTAATGGTGGATACACAATGGAACTAGTCCTATCAATTACATCTCTTCCAACATCACCCAGGTCCTACAAGAGACCTTCAAAAGAGATGAAACCATCCACGACACCTGCTAGAGTAATCTATGATGGTGGTTTTGTTGAAGCAATTATACCATTAGAAGATGAGAAAGAAGAACGCGCGATTTTTGAATGGCTATATAGAGAGCATGAGAATAATGAAGTGAAACACTGTGAAATATCCTCAGAAATATATGGAGTGGGGTATGAACTGGCTTGACAAATGAGTTGTTCAAGAAAAGGACCCCTTGGATTAAACCAAAATGGACTTCTGGAACCTATCTCTATTTAATATTGAAGGTCTAAGGACATGACTAGCCTAGGTTTCTTATCCAAGAAGGCATAGAAAGCAAAAGCTTGTCTAGACAAAGAAAAGAAAAACAATGCCCATCTAGATGAAGAGAATAAAAACAAATCTAGTTTAGAAGCAACAATTCAAAGTAGTGACACACCCGGTTGCACATGGGATGATTCCGATGAGGAAGATGAATGTCCTTATCATATTCCTTCATGTATCCCATTTCTCCTCTATGAAGAAGAAGAAAAAACACCAGAGATCAACACTAATGAAGAGCACATATCAGGGGAATCACTAGTGGTTCTTGATCAGTCAAAGGTCACCACGTCTCAGCAAGATCCTCATGCAGAAAATAGGGACTTAACCATATCAGAGTTCTTAGATAGAGCTCACCCAAATTGGGGGCAATGAGTGGACTTCACTTACGTCCTAGATATGGTAGATTATACTAAAATGAACTCTCATGAGTATGAGTTTGATAGTCTTCCAGAGGAAACTCAAGACAAAGAGATGGATACGGTACAAAAATATGTAACTCCATTCGAGGTAGGTGAAGGGTCAGGGTCTAGATCTAACAAGTTAGAATCTCTAATCCCTGACATGGGCTTTGACAATTATGTTATGTCTCTTACTAATTTGAACACATATATACATGGTACCGATCTACCTCTCTACTTAACAGTCTAGGTTTATGATGAACATTCTATAAACAACCTTGAACCTGTCAATCCATTTCCACTTGTATATCCTGAACTCATTGACTGGGCTTGCAAGAACAACCTATAAATCTCCTTGAATTCCCCAATGAGTATACTCTATCTTGTTACCTAAATTATGTTGAACCAGTAACTTCTTCCACTAACGAACCTAGTGTGAATATAACTGAAGCAAATATCAGGTACCTCGGTCATAAAATTAAAACAAAAAAAAATAGAAGTTCTGAAGGCAAAAACCATATTGTTGCGGTTTCATAACACAAAATAGTAAAAATAAAAGATGCATCTGATGGTGAAAACCTCTCTAAGGCGCCAAAGGATGAGGTACTTGATATCCTACCTAGTCACTTCTCAGAACGGTCATCAGTACTGGTTGAACAGACATGACCTATGAATATGGGACAATAGAGCATCCACACATCATTCATGTAGCACAATCATTATCAACAAATGTGCTCAAAGAATTCACTGAGTTCTTTAAAGAAAAAAATAAAATTCACATGGAGTTACTCAGACATGCCTTGTTTAGATCCATATTTGATTATGCACCATTGTTCTATTGCACCAAGTGTCAAACCAGTGAAACAGAAGCTCCAAAAAATGCACCCTCATGTTGTTTTGTTGATAAAGGAATAACTGGAAAAGCTACTCAAAGTTGGGTTCATTAGAGCTATTGATTATGCAGAGTGGATTTCAAACATTGTACTAGTGTCAAAGCCAGACAAATCTATCTAAGTCTGTACTGACTTTAGGGACCTTAACAAGGCTTGTCCGAAGGATGACTTTCCTTTTCCAAACATTGATATGATTGTGGATATGACAGCTAGGTACAAAATGTACTCTCTCATGGATGGTTTATCCAGGTATAATCAAATCAAGATTGGTCTGGAAGATCAAGAAAAGACTTCCTTTACATGTGCTTCGGGCACCTTCTGCTTGAAAGTTATGCCCTTTGGACTGAAAAATGTAGGGGCTACTTATCAACAGGCTGTCACAACAATATTTCATGACATGATGCATAAGAACATGGAAGATTATGTGGATGATATACTTGTTAAAAGCATGGAAAGATCCACACACTTACAGGACTTGGGTGAAATTCTCAATAGAATGGAGCAATTCAAGCTTTGACTAAACCCAAAGCAGTGTGCATTCGATGTAACCTCTAGAAAATTGTTGGGATACATTGCCTCAGTGAAAGGAATCAAGGTGGATCTTGCAAAGGTGCAAGCGATATTAGATATTCCACCACTTAAAAACATCAATCAAATGAGGACACTCCAAGGGAGAATTCAGTCTATCAGAGGATTAATTTCACAACTGGCAAACAAGCCACAACCATTCACAAAAACTCTGCATAAGGGTGTCACATATCAATGTGATGAAGACTGTAACAAGAACTTTGATCAAATCAAAGCATATCTGGCTAACCTATTAGTATTAATGCCTCCTACACCAAGCAAACCATTGATTTTATATATCTTTGTCATAACAACATCACTAGGGGCACTCCTAACACCGGAAGATGAAAACAAGAAAGAGAAAGTCATCTACTACATCAGTAGAACCTTGGTCTTGTATGAGATGAATTATTCAGTGATAGAGAAAGCTTTCCTTGTGGTTGTATTTTCATCTTAGAAGCTAAGACATTACATGTTAGCTCATTCCACAAAGCTGGTTGCAAAGATCAATACATTGAAATATCTTTTGAGTAAAGCTACTTTAACTGGCAGGCTAGCAAAATGGGTCATGCTCCTCAGTGAATTTGACATTGAATATGTTGAGCGCAAAGCAATAAAAGTATAGGCTATTGAAGATAAAATTTCTAATGCTTCATTACAGGATGATCTCCCTATCAATGTTGAATTTCCAGATGACTCTATTCTGCACATAACTCACAGGTCTTGGGAAATGTTCTTTGAGGGATCTTTCACACAACTGGGTTCAGGTGTCGGTGTATTGTTCATCACACCTCAAATATATTCTATACCAAAGGCATACAAGCTTATTTTCCCTTTTTCAAATAAAATCATTGAATATGAAGCCTTGGTCAATGGAATCAAACTAGCTATTGAATGGAACATCACTGAGTTACACATCTGTGGTGACCCTCAACTCATCATCAACCAAAATAATGATGTTTACCAAACTAAGGATGATAAAATCATGCCTTATAAGAAAATGGTTGATGACTTCAAAAAATATTTTACCTACATCACATTTTAGCAGGTCCCAAGGACACAGAACAGAGTGACCGATGCAATGGCTACACTAGCATCCTCACAACCCCAAGAGGAAGACTTATGTTATGAGTTCCTAGTGGAAGAAATTTATTTCCCTTCTTACAACTCCCTTGACTCCCACATATTATGTATTATCATAGGACAGGATTCATCCCACAACAAACATGTCTACGCCTACCTACACCGTCAGATCATCCCTGATGCACTTACCCAAAATGAGCGACGAAACCTTATCTATAATTCCTCATGGTATGTTCTCATAGCTGACGATATTTATATAATAGGACCAGATGGTATGTTTATTAGGTGTCTATAAAAGAGGAGTCAAAACATGCATTGGCTGAGGTCCACGATGGTATTTGTGGCTCTCACTCTAATGGTTTGAATTTGGCCTGAAAGCTGCTGAGAGTGGGTTATTATTGGTTGGACATGGAAAAGAAAGTAGTTAGATATGAAAAGACGTGTAAGAAATGTCAACTGCATCAAAATCTTATACATGCTCCAGCAAGGGAACTGATTCCCTTTATCATACATTGGCGCTCCCAACATTGGGCATTTGACCTCATTAGTCAGATACACCCATCTTCTTCTAACGGGCATAAGTACATCATCACCATCACTGAATATTTCAAAAAGTGGGTGGAGGGAGTCCCACTAATCAAAGCTACTGGCTATCAGGTGACCTTATTCATTCTGAATCATATTATCTATAGATATGCTATTCTTTCAGCCATTATAACTGACAATGGAGAACAGTTTAAAAACACCAATATCGAAGAACTATGTGAGAAGTTCAAGATTAAACAACACTGCTCTTCCATTTACTATCCACAAGGTAATGGATAGGTTGAGGCCTCTAATAAAAATTTACTGAAAATATTACGTTGTACTGTGAACAAATCTGAATGGGATTGGCACCTACAAATCAATTGTGCACTATGGGCATATAGAAAAAGCATTAGAACACCTATTGGGGTAACCCCCTTTTCTCTTGTCTATGGAGCAGAAGAAGCATTACCCATAGAAGTAGAAATACCATCTCTGAGGGTTTCTCTATGAAGGTTGGTCACAGATGAAGACAATAGGGTCTCAAGGCTACAAGAACTAGAACTCCTGGATGAGCGCCGGTAAGTGGCGTTCGTTCACCTCAGAGCTTATCAGAAAAGAATGTCTAGAGGGTATAATAAAAAGTTCAAACCAAGAGAACTTCAGGTGGGTGACCTAGTGTTGAGAGAGAATCCTCATAATCAGTCACATAGAGAACAAAAGGAGAAATTTAAACCCAACTGGCTGGGTCCTTATATCATAACTATAGCATTCGGCTCCGGAGCCTATCGACTCTCCACACCTGAAGGAGAACACCTCTGGGAGCCCATCAACACTCTCCATCTGAAGAAGTTCTACACCTAAGGCTTTCTCAGTGACTAGCACCATGTACATATTTATGATCCTAGAAAAAGATAAAAATTGGAAAAATTCCTAAAAAGTGTGATCATTCTGGTTAAAACCTGGTAAATAGGCACCTTGATGAATCAAATAAAAAAATGAAAAAAATGAAAAAAAAAATACAAAAAAGGTGAAAAAGAAGGAAAAAGTGTCTTGGTGAAAAACTGGTAAACAAGTGCCTCTTCTACTCAGCGCTCCATCTATCAATGCTCATTCTTGGAAATCCTTTTCGCTTTAGTTTGTGTATAAGCTTTTAGTCACTCTCATGACATTGTGTTTCTTCTGAGAACCCTCCTGGTTTGAAACTGATCCAGATTGATGGTCTGTGGGAAAACAAATCAGATTTTTCCTAGCAGCATGAGTCAAGTCAGTTCTCTTTTGTCCAAATTCATTACAAGGGGGCAAGGATGCCACTTTGATCACATTTTGCACCAAATTAGAGTCAGTTATCTTGTCATTTTTGGAGGACATTTTTCTATTGACACACTGGTGTTTCTCAACACCCTAATCAACAATATTTCTTAACACTACCTATTTGGATACATTTGTTTTTCTCAACACCAATTGGGTAACACAAACATAAAGAACATATCGATAACAATCAAATGCAACACACTCACAAGCACAATGGTGTTTCTCAACACTTCATACATGTACACATCCAAACAACTTTGAAACCGGCTGAAGTATGTTGAAATTCTCTTTGTATGATGTTTGTTCTCGTTGATTTATGTTAATCTTTTCTTTGTTTTCTTCTTGTTGGTGTGGTCCCAATGATCCTACAATGTCAAATAAACTAGGTGTATGTGACAAGAGCTCCTGCATTAAGGCGAAAAAGCCTCAAATCCCTTTATCATGCTTACTTGTACGCCAAGGTGAGGTTGGAACTATCTTCTTGACTATTATTTCTCTAATTTTTTACAGAAGATCGCACTCATGGTTATCTAAGCTTTGAATTCCCTGATATTGATGTACTCTTGCAACATCAACTGGAAGCAACGTTCAGGTCATCTCATCTTTTGTGCCCCGATGCTTACGTTAGTTTCCCATATCTTATCCAACGAAAGTCATATTCATATTCTTATGGTTGTAGTGGCACTAGTAAGGGTTGTATCAACTCTTATGTTCCAAAATGCTCAATGATGAAAAATTTCAAGCTCAATTCCAGTGACTACATCCTAGGTTGCATTCATAGTAGTTTTGCATTTCATCTGTGGGGTGTTGAAATCTGCAAAATATCTTTATCACTCTCCAATGTGGGATCTAAATCTTGAATTGATCAATCTTCCTTTTTCTAAGTGGTCAGGTATGCGTTGATTGATGTAAAAATGACACTCCTGCCTAATTTGACTGTCCTGGTTCCATTTTAGGATCAAAATCAAAATCTAAAATCATTTTACTTGTCAAATTTGACATTTGACTTTTTCAGTCAACTACAGCTGACCACTTGCACAATCATTCTATCTAGACTCCAAATCAATGGAAATCTCTCATACTTTCTTCCATCCAATCCTCTTGTCATAAATTTTAGTCAAATTTGGTCAACGAGACCTCAAATTAAGTGCATATTCTATCCTAACCGCTTGGGACCTCTTTCTAATCAAATCATCTTATTCCTGCATCATGTTATCAATCAAATTACTTTCGATCACTGGGGCACCTAGCCATATTTCAATTTCGCTCCCAAGGGGGAAAGATCAAGACATCAACAGTCCAATGATCACGTCCTCAATCAAAACCCCATCGCTTGGGGCATCTCAACTTCATCACATCAAATCAAGTTGAGATCATCTTAAATCAAAGACAACCTAATCAATGGTCTTATACATTGGTGAATACACTTGAAACCAGAAAAATCAGTTTTATACGAGATTTTCATTATTGAAACCAGATACATTGATCAAATTGGCTTCATCACTTCAAATCAAGTCAATTATCTTGCTAATCAAATCTCCTAACGGTAATCAGTTCATCACTTCAAATCAAACTGGTTATTCATTTAAACCAATCAAAAGGTTTAAGAGTTTTCGACAGATGTTCAGTTTCATCGCTTCAAATCAAACTGAGCATTTTGTTTTATATTTTTCTATCGATCTTCATCCAATCAAGCTCAGATTGGTCTTCTTTAAAAGAATTTTTTCATCGCTTCAAATCAAACTATTCTCGGTCTCATCGCTAACAAGTCTTTGAGTCAATGTGTTGATCACACATCAATTCAAAGATGGGCAAATGTAATGACCTAAAAATGGTCATCTAAACTCTACACCCCCAATCTCGATCTCCTATCAAGAAACCTTAATCTTGATAAATCTTAATTCCTAACCCAAGGCAATTCATCACCTTCAGTCTGATCTTACCTAAACCAGAATGAGTCCCAATCTATCATCACACTTGATCCTATTTAATTAATTAATTCCTAAATCCTAATGTTGTTGACAATTAAATCAACCTTATACTATTTATTTAATTAATGTCTTAGGATGTTGATTAAATAAATAAGAATTGTCAATTAATCACAAAAAAGAATCAAAATTAATTATGTCATCCCAATTTGGAGGAAAATGCATTAAATCATTTAATTATTTCAAAAACATGCACTCTTAAGTCATTAGTTAATTAAATGGTTTTCATTTTGGAAACAAATCAAATCAATTTATTAAATGATTTTCATTTTGGAAACAAATCAAATCAATTAATTAAATAATTTTCATTTTGGAAACAAATCAAATCAATTAATTAAATGATTTTCATTTTGGAAACAAATCAAATCAATTAATTAAATGATTTTTATTTTGGAAACAAGTCAGTTAACTAGAAAATCAATTATGTTAACTCGTCTTTCGATTTAGCAACTTCCTTTCATCTTTGGAAGTTTCCAAAATAACTGATTAATTATTGGAGTTAACTGATTCTATCAAGCAATCATTTTATGTGCACATGGATTGTGCTTCTTCAAGTCGAATC
Source organism: Thuja plicata (assembly GCA_018584345.1). NCBI lineage: Eukaryota > Viridiplantae > Streptophyta > Pinopsida > Cupressales > Cupressaceae > Thuja > Thuja plicata. The sequence continues at coordinate 1,289,764 of MU227403.1, read as the reverse complement.
TTGTTCGTTCTTCAGCTTTCAATCTTGGTCATCAATTTGACAAAGATTTTCTATAAAAGAGAGCTTCATTTCCTCACAAAGGATCCTAGACTTTTGAGCATCGTTATTTTGCAGGTTTTCTAGATTTTAAGCATTCTAAGTGTTGTGAACATTTAGCATTTAGCTTTGTCATTTAAGCATTATTAGATTGTTTAGTTTACTTTGAAATCATTTCATTTCATAATCTAGATCACACTTTGATTTGGGCTTTAAAATACATCTTAGTTAATCTCTTGGATTAATCATTTTGCATCTTGCATATCATTTAGCTTAAAATCATTCAAATCCTTCCTTTAGATAGAGTCTAAAGTCACTGGAATTGTAATGATCTTAGAGAAATTTCATACTCCTATTTACTAGAAGGAAATGAGTCACCTTGGTTGTTTTACGTTTCAGTAGATTAGTTTATTTCAAGCAATAAAATAATGACTCATTGAAGTGTTGAGTACTTAGCTTAGACCAATTTTCACACACACAATACTAATACCATGGCTCCACAAAATAATCTGAAGTTAAAATGGGGAATTTATCAATTTCACAAAATCACAATTTGGACCAAAAACATTTCCATGGCCAAAGCTGTCATTGAAGCCATGGCAAAAGTTTCAAAAATGAAAATCCAAAAATAGAGAAACTAAAAATAACCTTTGACCTCTAAATTTCCCAACAATGGAAAAATGCAATAACATTCACTTTCCTGTAATTTATACCAATTTGAGCCGTATAATCTTATATAAATCATTTGATTTCAAAATTAAATCATGCAAGCCAACCGGGCAATAAACCGATATGAAAACATGGCGGAATATTAATTCTCACTCATGGACTAAATGCAATAAACATAGAGTGAAGAAACAAATCAAAATAAAAGAAACAAGAATCCCTACCTCACCAAATAGTGAAACCTGTGAAACAAAGGGGATGAATTGCATCCTTTGCTAAAAGACTTGAAATGCTTGACAAAGCGGAGAAATTTTGGCATGGTTCCAATGAGTCGATGCCCACAAAATTTTGTCAAGTATAACTCACCTAACGAACAAATCTCTCAAATAGTCAATAGGTTTTTGGGTACAAATTGCTCTCCAAAAATGATTGTGTCAAAATGAAGTATATTTCTTCATTAGATGGCACCTTTTGGCCAAATGGAAAAAGGATATTAAAACGCCACTTGAAGAAAATAAAATTAAAAATAATTAAAGTAAATCAAATCCTCGAACGGACTGACTCCACTCAAATCCAACAAATAGGAATACACTTCAGCACACTTGTCGAAAACCAATAAGGGCTAAAACCAACATTTAACCCCTAACTTGCCACAACAATGACAAAATAATCTAAAATACACAGACAAGTACTGGTTACACAGTAATGCAAATCAAGATCAAATTTACTCACATAGTACCAGAGGTGTGATGTATCAATACGGATACACCATCCATACAGGGGAGATATTGGTTGAATCATGAACAGTCAATGTAACTATCTCTAATGCTACTACTGGGGATAAGACATGCTCAAACTTGTAGCTTAGATATACTCGATGTATGGTACCTACTCACTAAAACATTCACACATCAAGTGCAACTACTCATCTTTTAAAAAGTTGAAGCACATACATGTAATAATCAAAGTGTGCCTAATAAAAGGAAGCTCAACAACGCAATCATTTGTATGTATTTAAATGTTACAACGTTGTTCCATTTCATATTTAATCCTCAATGAACATCATAATAAACATTTCATTTAAATTAAGCATAAAATAATTATTTTACAACATTTAAAGCATATATCGAAGAAAAACTTCAAATAAGATATCCATTGACATAAATGGCACAAGAAGAAAGTAATCAGTAATAATCATCAAGATAATCATAATCAAATATTTTTAAAGGAAAAATATATCAGGTATCATCATAAATCATCATGTCACATCACAGTAGAATCATCATGCGGACATGACAAAAATGGTAAGCACAAATATAATCTAACATTTACATTAGAAATTATACTAGCAAAAACAAAAGAGTGTATTGTAATTAAATGCATCACACAATGCCAATATCTGATCACATCATACAAATAGTCATGAGATAAGGACAAATCTAGCTTGGTTCAAAATAGCACAAAATAGAATGCAATCACAGGAGGCATTACATCATTGATGTCAATACACTTTTGTGACTTACTTTTCTATGGCTCTCAAACATTGAATGATGTAATTGATATTGTTTTGATCCATGTTTCTTCGCACAAAAAAATATGGTCATGCATTTTTGATAGTGTGTTTTGGTACTCTGGTGTACCTATATTCAAGTGGTCATGACTTTTGGTGATTCAATCAGTTTATATTTTTGGTCTTGTAACTTGGTTTGCTAGTTGTTTTGTTGTTCAAGTGGATATTGGTATTGGTAGTATTTTGGCTGACATATGGAAGCAAGTGTGAAGTATATTCTGGATGTAACATGCAAATACATTATCCTAGCCAACTTCTTAATGCATGGGTTTGAGCGACGCGATATATGATTGAAATCAACATATATATATATATATA
>MU227403.1:1250979-1274784 GCA_018584345.1 Thuja plicata | reverse complement strand
TTCACAAAGGATCCTAATTTTTGCTTAAGGTTATTATACTGCATTTTCGTATCAACATTCTTAGCATTTTTCTCATTTAGCTAATATTGTTGTTTATTTTATTCAAGCATACAAACTTAATTTAGAGTACACCTTGATTTGGTGTTATTAAAATGAATATCTCACATTTCATTTAGTGCTTCTAAAATTGAATCTTAAGTAGCTTGGATGAACAACAAATTGCATAATCATTTAGATTAATCAGCATTTTACTTTCATCATATAGTTTTAAATCCTTCATTTAGGTTAGTGTGTAGTCACTGAGCTTGCAATGATCTGAGAGCAAGCTCATACTCCTGCCTATTAGGAGGCAACAGGTCGACTCTTCCAGACATGCAGGGTGAATGAATAGATATTCATTCCTGTATGCAGCTGAAGAATAATGACCATGTTGAAGTGTATGGCTAAATCAGAGGCCCACATTTAGCTATCACAGTGTCATTATACATGTCCTCATGTACAAACATGTTAGATATAATCAATACGACTACATCAATGTCATCATGTACAAATACACCAATACAATTAAGTTATCCTAGATCCACAACTAATACATGTGCCTCTAATATCCTTGTTCCCTAATGTAGAACTCCAACTAGTAGTACTCTCTAAGATAACTACATTGCAATAGTATAACAAAAATTTAGTATCAAATAAAGAATACTAACTAAAAGTAATGGAATAATGAAAGTAACATGAACTCCAATGTTGGATGCATTGCCATTGTAACCTCGCGTTGTACTCCATTCCTTAGAGTCTTCAACCAAAAGAACAAATTCACTTCTCTATTTTAGTAGTTGAATCATATTTTCCCATGATTTTCCTAACCCTTGCATTCCCAAGTCATGATAAAAACCAAGTTTTTTAAACAAACAAATCAATGAATTGCATTAATTTAATAAAATATTCTTAAGCTTAACAATTCACAAAAGGACAGACCTAATGAAAATAGGACAACCCTAATGAATCATAAGGGTTTTATTATTAATAATGCATTGTACCTTTCATTTTTTGGAGTCTCCAACCAAAAGAACAACTTCAAATCTTTGAATTGGTATTTGAATCAGATTGTCCTAGCCCTTACATTCCTAAACAATGACAAAAACTATGTTTCTTAACCAAATAAATCAATGATTTGCATTAATTTAATAGAATATTATTAAGCTTTACAATGCACACAAATGCAGATATCTACATAAGCATACTGAGCCTACAAGATCCTTAGTGAAAATAGGACAATCCTAATGAACCATAGGGATGTTCTTATTAATAATGCATTGTACCTTCCATTTTCTAGAGTCTCAAACCAAAAGAGCAACTTCACTTTTTTGATTTGGTAGTTAAATCAATTTTTCTCATATTTTTCCTAACCCTTGCATTCTCAAGCCATGATAAAGAATAGGATTTGTAACCAAAAAAATCAATGAATTGCATTAATTTAATAGAATCTTCTTAAGCTTTACAATTCACACAAATGCAGACCTGTACATAAGCATAATGAATTTAATGAACCTAGGACATTCTTAATGAAAATAGAAAATCCTTAATGAACTATAGGGATGGTATTATTAACAATGCATTGTACCTTTCATTCCTTAGAGTCATTTGGTAAGACCTAGATATGCTAGTCAAGTGTGCCTAAAAGATCATATCTTTTCTTAAGAGTCTACAGTATTGATTCATAATCAACACCACTAGTTGTCCATAGTTCTTTTGTCCTTGGTTTGGCATGATGATTCAATAACTTAACATTTATTAATATCACAAGGTGTGAATACATGATAATGGTTTTGTGTTTCTCGTAGTCTTCAAATGTAGGTATGTCATTCTTTCTAATCATATATATTTGCAACCAAGTTCCAACAATAATTGAACTTGTAGGATACATTAACCCATCATAATCTATCATCATTTGTGTTAGATTTTGATTTCCTATACACATTGTTTCAACTAATAGTCTAATCTATCTTCATTCCCCTATGACACAACAACGGCCAAAACATGTCTTAGTTGCAGAAGATCTAAAAGACAAGCATAGTCAAGTGAACTTTCCATGTCATCATGTAAAGAGAATACATTTTGAGATAAAGGAGTTAGATACTATGGAATGCATGTATTTATCCACTCACTTGACTTGCATTGATCCCAATTACATTGAATACAATTTTTTTTTAAACCAACTCTTGTGTCCAAACGGTCCATGTATTTGCATTTGAGCTTCAAAATGAATGCATCTTTAAAGATTCTATGATTATGTAGTATCCTATCTATCTCCAATTGTGCTCTCATCAACCAACCAAAATAACCTAGGCACTTTTGAATCAAGTGTATCTCCTTGCGACAATGTTTAACTGCACCAATCAACAATAGGACGTCGATCATATAATTTAGTACCTAAAATCCTTGATTGCTCCTTAACCAAAGCTCTCTTTACATATGCACATTCTCTATCATACTCTCCCATTTCCCATTCCTAGATTCAAAAAAATCTCCAAATATGAGGCACACCCCTCTCTGCATGCATTCTAATTAACCAATAAAACAAGGATTCTTGAATTGACTTGACCAAATGGAATGTCAACCGAATGCAATTTTTTTTTTGCAATATGTAATGTCCCCTTTCTAGTGTACATAGCATGATGTGTCATTATCCTATTTACCCATAGTCATATAGGCTAACCAGAACATTAAAGGGACTTAGAGGCTGTTTGGCCTAGGTAGTTTCAGTTACAGGTCATTCTTAGGGGTTTTGAGGTAGTTTTGGGTGTACTTACTATTTATAATAAGTCATTTTGGACATGATTAGACATCCAGTGACAGTGAAATGTCGATGGTAATTATTTAAAATCATTGATATGATTTATTGTGCACTAATAAAATTATATTAATTAGTTAAATTTAAATATTTAAATTTATTAATGCAGTCTATAGTTTGTGGGAAATATTTAACTAAAGAAGTCCCCTTTATTTTATAATACATCAGAGACATAAGTTACATAAAAGGAGTTATGTTTTATCTCACATTGGAAAAATGAAGGTATGGACTCCTGTGAGAACATTATAAAAGAAATGGAAGAGCTTTCATTTAGCATGCTTGGAAAATATATGAAATCGATGTAATATTGAAAATTTCTTCTTCGAACGTTTGTGAGGACAAAAACCCTTATGAATGACATTCTTCTCACTATTGTAAGATATATTCCAGGGAATTATTGATGTTTTCATCCATCTCAAATTTTCCAATAGAGAAGGGCAGATTTGGAGAAGATGGTTAGAGCAAATTTGAAGGCAATAGTGGTAGCAAAAATTAAAAGAGAAAAGAAAAGATTCAAGAGTTGCTACAGTAACTTAGGCAGAGTTTTTTGTGAATTATTGTGAGGATTTGGATGATTTGTGAGATTCCATAAACACTCCTAGACTCCCTATTGTTTTTTACTAAGGTAAATACAGGTTTTGAAGGGGGCCCGAAACCCTGTACAATAAGGTCAAAAGAGATATTCAAAGAAGCACTCTCTAACAAGACAAAACAAAACCACCTCGAGGGTTTTAAAACAGGCTCCCTCAACCTGGACACAAAAGAAGATACCAGAAAAATAAATCTAGCACCCTAACAAAAATAAAATGCTGCATAAAATTAATTACAGTATAAACCAGCAGCCCAAAAGCTTCCAGCAAGCAGCAAAACATCTGCCAGCAAAGGAAAGCCCAAACAAATTATTTATTCCCCTTCTGAGAACAAAGAGACATATCAAAAGAGGGTGGACGTTTTGATTTTTTCTTTCCTTTAATAGAGTTCTACCCATCATCCACATTCTTAGCCATTTCCAGCAAAGAATTCGATACAAGATTCAGGATCCCCAAAACCTGAGGTTGTCCTAGGATAGGGCTACAAGAATCCAAGGAGGCCGCATTGGAAGATGACTCAGAAGCAACCATTTCAGAAGACACCAACAAGGAGTTGCCAATAAGAGGAGTAGAAGCCCCACTCCCCTCAGAGCCTCGAGCATCAGTATCAGTACAAGCAGAGGGGACAGCTCCTAGGGAAAATCCATCAGCTGACCCAAGAGGCACATTGGTCTCATCTAATTCCTGATAAGAAGAGACAACCCGAGAAAGACTTATGATAGAAGAATCCTTCACTACAAAATAATGTTGGGAGGTGGCCCCCTTCCACCAAGAAGCGAGTTTTTTAACCTTTTCCAAACCACACCGGTTCACTAAGTGACCAATATTGAAGCATCTCCTGCATCTGAAGGGGAGGCCTTCATAATCCAAAGTTTGGATCCATGACCCTTTAGGATGCACCAACTTTATCTTTCCCGGAAGACCCTTGGAAGAGTCCAAATAAACCAAGATCCTAGCATAATTTGAGTGAAGAATATCGTCTGATTCCTCATCAACCATCAAGAAGTCCCCTAGAGCCTCACCCACATCCTCAAGAAGAGAGTTAACCCAGAAATGAAGAGGGAGATGAGGAAGCCTCACCCAAGTAGGAACCTTGGAGAAGGACTCAGTAGAAGCATCAAAGGCAGGATGTCAAGGCTTCATCACAAGCATGCTCCGGGCGTTCCAGCTAAAAACATGATCACATAGTATCACTTTCCTATCAACAGCCTTCTCAAACTTGGCAATGAAAAAACCCCTTGCCATTGGAAAAATGTGAACAGTTTCAAAAATGATTGGTTCCCAATTGCAAGAAATCCAAGCATGCAAATTTGGAAGACTCGGCCAGATACCCTTAAATCTGCAAATAAGACCATGTTCCTCGAGAACTGAGGAAGCATGATCAATGGCTTCCACAACCTCTCCTCCCAGAGGGACAAGAGGGTTAGAGAGAGGGAAAGGAGCAACAACTCTATCTCCAGAAGCTGAAGACAGCTTGGAGGCAGCAAACTTTCGTAGAGAGGATCCCCCAGCAGTAGGAAGATCCGCAGCAGGCACCGGAGGAACAGAATCCCTAGCCGCCGACGACAGAACCCTAAGCCGCCCAGGAGCAGGAGCAGCTAGGGCAAAAGCCTCCACCACACTCCTAGCAATAGTCGCAGCTGCCGAAGAGGAAAAAATGCAAGCAGCAACCTCAGGAACCCTTTCGGCAGCAGGTGGAAACACATCAGGTTTTGCATTCGCCACAACCACCAAAGAAATATCCACGCGATCATCCTCAGGAGCACAAGTGGCATCAGCAGGAGGCTTTGCGACGGGAGAAAACTTGAATTCCTTTTGAGCGTCCTTGGGAGCCCTAGCGGCAGCAACAGCAAACATTGCAGTGGTTAACGACTATCCCTGAAAATATGCATTTATAGACTCCCTATTGTTGTTGTAGCATCTATTCATCATTTTAAAGAGTTTATAGCAGGTAATACTTGGTATGTCTTCCACATTAGAATGCATAGTTAATTTATGAGCATTGTAATAAAATTTTGTCCACGCACTTTCAGATCTCTGTATGAATTTCAGAATGTATTTAAGGGGTATTGGTGATTGATGTAATAGCTTGAATTCATGCTCTTATCACTAATATTATTAAACTAGTGGATATAAATATATATATTTCCCTTGTCTTTCATTGGCAATAGATATATTTGTGTGGCTTACATATTCAATTTAATACTATAAACCCAGAACCAAAAAAACTTAGGAAATTTAGTAATTATATTGTTGGCCAATTTGTTTGAAAAAATTACAGTGAGTGGGAAAGGGAAAAAATAGTGTGTGAATAAGGGTTGAATTATTATAGTAGTATCAGAGCAGTTCATCCATCCTTCCTAGTGGATTTAGTACAGAATGAATAGATACTGACATGATTGATTGGAGTGTACAACCATTATCACAATATCATAATATATGAAGAAACGGGATATTACTGAATATGGGGCAAGAAGAACAAATAAATCTAGAAGTACATTTAGGCACATGTGAGAAGGCTACAAGTAATATGGGGGAAAGAAGGGATCTAGGTGAAGAAATATTATTTAATATGTTAGAGTATTTACAACAGGGGTAGCGATGAGTAGAACAAAGAATTCAAGAACAGAACCAGTGCATGGATATTATGATGCAGATGATGGCTAGGAAGATGGGAATTGATGTGAATGGTGGGAATAATGGTGGTGGAAACAACGGTGGAAATAATGGAGGTAACAATGGAAGACATAATGGACAAAATGGTAGTAATGGAAGAGGATGGGTTGATGATAAATTTGTCCATGAAGCTAGATCAACAAGGATAGTTATTTCGAGGCCACTTATACCCATTTTCCAACTAGAGCCTCGGGACAACCCAAGAATGAGCCATAGATTATGGAGGTACAACATCAGTTTCGTAAAGATTGGGAAAATGGAGGAGAAAATTTTTATGAAGCTATATCTTTTAGGGAGCACATGGATGTTAGGATGAAGCATTTTCCTTACACTTGTGGTAGGTTACATGATAGTGATTTGCTAAAGAAGGTGATAAATCTCATATTACCCTCCTAAAATGGATCCGGAAAAGCTACATCTAGAACTCGGATGCAAAAAGTAGACACTTACTTCTAACTAAACCCAATGCTAGAGGAGGAACCCATTAAATTTACCACATTACATCTGGATGGCTTGGAACACAAGTGGTGACTCATGTCATGGTCATGTTGGGGCATGATCAGGTCACCTCATATGTTGAGTTTACTAAGAGCTTGATCAAGTGTTTTGATAAAAAAGATCCTGAATTGCACTTCAAGGAGTTATCTCAGCTTAAGAAGTGGGCTACAGTTGATACATTTATATCAAAGTTTCAGAGGCTTTTGGTTATGGTTATACATGTTTCATAGAGGAGGCTATACATTTTGTTTATGGATGATTCAACATAGCCTTTGAAGGGGTGGATCAAGGGCCTTAATCCTTTGACATTGCAGGAAGCCTACAAAAAGGAAAGAGATGAAACCTTCATCATCGAAGGATAAATTTCATTCAAAAGGCTTTTTTGTCAAAGAAGGAGAAAGAAAAGAAACATTTCCAGAAGGGTTCTCATTAGGAAAACAAATATTCAAATAGTTTGAACAGTGAGCAATTAAATGATCTTAAGAGGAGGAAACTTTGTTTCCATTGCAGAGAGGCTTGTGACCCTTCACACAAGTGTTCATTCAAAGAGAAATCAACAAAAATTCAGTACTTTTCAGCTAAGGAAACAACATCGGAGGATACATAACAAAAATCTAATTCTAAGGACAACGATGAGGAAAACATAATAGGGCAAGATTCAGGTGGTAAAAAACTATTGCATGACTTACGGGTACTGAGCAAGAAATAACTTTTAAGGTGAGGAGCATGATACAGGGACAATGATTTGTTACAATGATTGACACAATGGATACTTATAATTTCATCTCAGAGAGTCTAGTTAATAAGAAAGGTCTTCTGACAAAGGAGGATGAAGGCTTCAAAGTCATTGTGGCTAGTGGGAATAAGCTACAGAGTACTTGCATGATTACCAATCCTCACATGCGGATGGGTGATTATGACATGGTGGAAAAATTTTATGTATCTGATATGGTAAATTATGATGTTATTATTCGCATGACCTAGATGAAGTCACTAGTTAAGTTCACTTTTAATTTGGAGAATATGGAGATGTGATTTGAACACCAAGGTAGGAAGGTGGTACTCAGGGGCTTATCAGATGGTGAACTCAAGGTGGTCTCACTTAGGAGGATGGAGGGATTGTTTAGACATGATGAGTTTGAGTGGGCAAAAGATTGCCTTATTATGCTTATAGTTTTACAGCAACAGATTAAGAGGTATCACCTGGATGTTAAGGAGGTCATTTTTAGGCGTAATAAGGTGTTTGATAACATTCAACATGGAGTCCCACCAGAGAGAGGTATTAAACATGTTATGGAATTGGAGGAGGGGGAAAACATGTGAATACCACTCCATATAGACATTCAAATAAATACAAGGATGAGATCAAGAAGGAAATCAAGGAGTTATTGGAGATGAGTCACATCAAACCTAGCAAGAGCTCGTTTGTATCAGCAGTGGTTTTGGTGAGAAGATGGAACTATGTGGATGTGTATTGATTACATGGCTTTGAACAAAAAGACAATTAAGAAACATGCACCCCATACCCAGGATAGATGAATTGATAGATGAGTTACATGGAGCATGCTGCTTCACTAAGATAGCTTTAAGGTCAAGTTATCATCAGATCGGGATGGGGGCCGATGATATTGATAAGACAACATTCAAGTGTCATTATGGCTATTTCGAGCTATTGGTAATTTCATTTGGGCTTACCAATGCCCCTACCACATTTCAAAATTAAATGAACTGAGTATTTAGGAGGTAATTGAGAAAATTTGTGTTATTATTCTTTGATGACATAATGATATTTAGTAGGACCTAGGAAGAGTACTTGCAACACTTAGAGGAGGTTCCGAGTATCTTAGAGAGTGAGTCATTATTTTCTAAGGAATCAAAGTGTGAATTTGGAATGAGTGGGATGTTATATCTTAGGCATATCATTAGTGTCAATGAGGAGAGAGTAGTTCCAAAAAAGCTTAGAGTCATTATTGAATGGCCAACTCTGACTAACCTCTCACAACTGAAGGCATTCCTTGGTTTGTGAGACTTCTACAGGAGGTTTGTGAAGGGGTTTCCACAAACAACATATCCATTGACAGATATGACCAAAAAAGGAGCCTTTGAGTGGTCTGATTCAAAAAAATAGTATTTTGAGAATTTCAAGAAGGTGGTGTTATCTTTCCCAATGTTAGCTAGCCCAGACTTCACCAAACCATTTGAGCTATAGTGTGACATTTCAATAGATGGGATTGGTGTTGTGTCAATGTAGGAGAAACACCCCATGGATTTTTATAGTAGGAAATTGAGAGGGGTGGAGAAGAGTTATTCTATTTATGATAGGGAGATGTTGCCATCATGCATGAGTTGGCCAAGTTCAGGTCTTATTTGGCGGGGGCGGATTCTTTATTAAGACAAATCATAATAGTATTAAATACTTCATGATCAAGAGAGATCAAAATGAAAGGAAACAAAAATGGATCACTGAACTAAAGGCTTATGACTTTTATATTGAGTATATCAAAGGAAAGAAGAACGTGGTAGTAAACACACTCTTATGAAGACCACATATATGCTCTTTGATAGAGATATTAGCTTATTGGAGAGAGATGATTACAGCAGAGTATGCCAAGGATCATTGGGTAGTAGGATTGATGGAGGGAAGAAAACAAGATGATAGGTACATGGTAAATGGTGATCTCATATTCTATAAGGATATAATCTATTTGGTGACTTCCTCATGCATTAAGAAATTGATCTTGAGAACATTTCATGATGCTCTATTGGATGGTCACCCAGGATTCTTCAAGACTTATAAGAAGATCTGGGAGAGGTTCACTTGGAAGGGACTCAAGAATGAAGTCATTATCAAACAACCCGAAGTACGAGCATCCCCCCTGCATTCTTGATTTAGAGTGGCAAAATCATATTTTGGATGCGAAGGAGAGAAGCGAAAGAAAGAAAAAAAAGGAAATACACCACCAGACAACAAAAGAAGGTATGTGATACTGTTAAGAATGTAATTATGTACTAAATACTCTATATTTATATGAACTAACATATTTCAAACTTTTCATAGATTACCTGACACATCAAAGGCAACAAAGGCAAGACTAGAAAAGCATGGGAAACACAAGCTCGTCTCTGGTGGTTATTCGAAACTTGTTATATGGGTTGTGATTCTTAGTAAATGAAAATTTGTATGTAAATATTTATAATTTGCAATCGATTTTGTTTTGATGAAACAATGAAATAAAAATTCACGATACCAAGCAAAAATGCAGGGCGCGGAGTTCAATAGAAGTCTCTCAGAAGAGGACAAGAGAATTGGCTACCAACAAGGCTATAGAATCCTGGTTGAACGAATACAAGAAATAAGTGCACAAGGTTCTATTGATGGATCAGTCGTGGTAAGTAAGCTAAATGATGGTTTTTTCAAATTGAATAATTTACCAATTAGTTTATTTGATGTTAAGTTCCAACATAAAGTGAGTATATTTGTTTCAAGTAAGCAAACAATGATAACAATGCGTATGAAATTGGAATGCAGCCTGTTGATTCTGGTACAGCGCCTGTGCATGATGAAGTTGGTTTGGGTGTGCATCACAGTGATGGAGGTATACATTTTCTATTCAAATTTTTATATGTAATTATTAATACAAATAAACATCTTAAATTGATTGGTGTAGTAATACAAATTTAATTGCAATAGGTGTTTGGATTAATGTAACATTTTGTATTGCAGTTGCAAAGGATGTAGAGGCCGATGTTGATGAGCACGTTGAGGTTGAGGTCAGAAAAAATGATCTAGAAGTTGATGATGTGACTAGATCAGGTAAAGAGCGTCACGGTTAAATTCTTTATAGTATTGAAATACTTGTAACAAATTATAATAAAATGTTTTTAATTTAACCCTTTTATTTGTTATTGCAGAGGACGCCCCTTTGCATCAACAGAGAACTAGGTGTGCATTGAGTTCTGGAGAAGAGGGTAGAAGAACTGATGAGAGGGAAGATGATCATGATGACACCGATGCTCCTCTTAACGATTTCTTAAAATCAAAAAAATTAAAGAAAAAAAAAGAAATGATTGTCATCTATGCACCTTAGTTGATAATGACTGATTTTTATGTGTCAATGAATTTAATTATGACTTATTGAATGTTCATAAATTATATAATGTGTTAATGAATATTGATGAATGTTGTGTGTTAATGAATGTTAATGAATGTTATCATGTGATAATTAATGAATGTTACATATTTTTATGTGTCAATGAATTTAATTATGTGTTATTGAATGTTCATAAATTATATAATGTGTTAATGAATATTGATGAATGTTGTGTGTTAATGAATGTTAATGAATGTTATCATGTGATAATTAATGAATGTTACATTTTATTAATGGATGAAAGAATGAATGAATGTTAGATGTTAACAGGGAATTTAGAGTGATGTTAGGGGGTGGGGCCAAATGAGCTTACACCTTCACGTGGTTGGCCCTGTTTAGTAGAGAATATTAAACTATTCTCGAAACAAAGTGAAGCTCAATAAGGTTGTTCCTTATCTAGGGTCTCAAATGTACCCTTTATCCCACTCTCAACATTACAAGGCTTCAAGTGGTATTGTCCAAAAGTAACAAAGCATGTACTTGTTATTATCTAGGCATCTTCTAGATAAATGAACCGACGTTACCTCAAGTTTGATATGACTTTAGTCAATGGTTCATTAGTTATAAGCTTGAGATAAATGAATCTATACCTTTTGGATAGTAGGTTTATTGTTAACTAGGATGTTTGTTTTGTTCCGACTCAAAGGGTTCAGGCTACTAATTAGTTTGGAGGCAAAGTTTGAAAGAATGCATGAATGTGTTACGACTACATCCTTAAAATTTTAATTACCTTTCAAACCTCTTTCTTTTTCACTACCTATATTTACTAGACCATTTACCCTTTTTATTGAGTTTCCTTTATGCATTTACAATTTGCCCTCTCAACTACCTTCTATTGGTAGCTTCCTAATATTATCTATCACTATTCAAAATACATTATGTCTCCCTAAATTCTATCATTCCATTTTCCATCTTAGCCCATTTTTCTCGCAATACAAAAACTATTTTCATTATTGTACAATGTCTTTAGACTTTTTCTCTTGTCTGCCATTATCTGCCTCTTGAATAACATTTAAGCTGAGTTTATCAGGCAACGTTTATCCACGAACTTCTGAGAAGGCTCTTTTATGTCATTAATATCCAACAATCAACTATCATTATAGATCAATGACTGAAGTACTTGTGGGAATGCAATATAGTGAAAATCACGCCTCTTGTACCATCGGTCCTTCATACCACACTCATAGTGCATCCTGCCAACTTTTTAGCAACAAGCATTGTAAGCATGAACCCTATTTCAAGAAAGTAAATTCACACCAAGGACCAACATCATGCCAAAGTCTGCTAATAAAAAAAATAGTATTCACTGACAAAAGATGAACAAATTAAATGGTGCTCTAATAGTTCCAAGCAGTTCTCAAGAAACGTAATTGCAATGTATAAATCCAAATATTTAATTTGATAAAATTTTAGGCTACTGGTTTTTTGGATGCACTAATCAAATTCCACAACCAATCTCTTCCCTTACATTGGCCTTGTGGAACTTATTAATGCCCTATCAATGAACTTTAGCCTTCAAAGGGTCATACTAACCATATTGGGATTATCTCTATAATTATAGATCATTCTAACAATATTGTATTTCTATATTTTGGAAATTAATTCAGGAAGAGTCTTTCTCTTCAAATAGAGAAATGAATTTTCTAGAGAGAGGTTTCAAGGGCAAGCATTAAAATAGGTGATAAAGTACAAAACACATATTTCTTGCAAAAGACAATGCAAAGAAGCAGTATTGCCATTGGTTTGAGAAGAAAATAAATACAAGGATCCATCAACTAATATAATACTAGCACTTGCACCAGAAAAGGATGCAAGATAGAGAAATAGATTTAAGTTAATATTAAAAGGAGGCATTATTTATTATTATTTGATTAGGCAAATACTTACACACAATTCAAGTCCGAAATAATCTCGAGTGATTCATCGATTGTTGAAAACTTATGCTTTTGATGGACAAATACTATAAAAACATTAGGAGAAATTGAAGTCCATGCCTAGTATCTTTGTTTATTAAATTAGCTAACACAATCTTCAATTGATCTATACACCTAAACAAGTATTTTAAAAATTAAAAAATATTGTGCAAAATTTTAGAAATGGCTACTATTTTTGAAGTGCCCTTCTTTTACATAGGTGACCTCAGCAATTGAACTATGTCTTGCTCTTAACATTTTGTCAATTTAAATTAGATTTTGTAAACAAACTAATTGGTTTCCAAAATTCATATTGTTTCATTTTATAATTGATTTTTATATTTCTCTACATAATATTGTATCAAACTATTGTTCAATTCAATTACTTTTTAAAAAATCATAAAATGAAAGCATAAAAGTTATATATGAGGGACACCATCATATTTAATAATAGAGGATACGGATTTGTAAAAACTTTTAAATAAAAAAGTTGTAGATTTTCTAGTAATTGCACATTCCTGAGGTAATTCATTACAATAATCTAGAAGAAATAATTTCATTAGATTTGGAAAAGCATAATTCATGAATTGAGTTGGTTTGAATGGAAGTGACAAGCATTAGTGTGTAACTCATTATTTATAGTGAAGTAAATCAATATTTTAATACAACTTGAACAAAATAGTAGACACGATAGAGAAAGGAGACATTGTTAGCTCCAAATCTTATGATTCATATTGAATCTTCTACAATGAAATGATGATTTCTATTATTAAACATAAGACAATGTGTACAAGACAAGAAATGTCTAGGATGGTAAAAGTTTTTCAAATTTTGAGGACAACTAAGAGACATCAATCAAAATAATATATAAAAATTGATGTTTGAAAGAACAAATACATTGGAAAAGAAGTTGAGAGCAAGGCCCCTAAGCTTCTTCCCACTATTCAACTTTGCATAAATTAAATAAATATTGAACAAGAATTTAGAATATATGCACAAAACAAGCCCAAATAATTGATTCTAAAAGAGGAACTCTTCAAGGTTTGAAAATTCCACATGCTATTAGTTGCATATATATTGCATAATTTTGCACAAACACCAAGAGATAATTCAATTAGAATGATAAATGCGATGCATTTAGAATGACACAAATGGTTTTTTGAAACCCTACAAATCTTTTTTGTAATTTATGTTAAGATTATAAAGGTTTAAACCATCATATCCTTGAGGTTTTTATAAAGAACTAAGCTTGAGTAATTTTCATTTCTAAAACTATCTCATATCAATAAAACAAATTAAGTATAATTCATTAAATAGATGCTTTATTAGTGAAAATGTACCAATAACTTTCGAAAGTAAAGTTGAAGTATTGTTGCATTCTACTATTACTTGATGATACATTTGATAACTCACACGATGAATATCTAATAAATGAAATATAGTGAGGCAAATTGAAATGATCTTATGGAACACTCCTTAATGAAAATACTCACACCTAAATGAAAATGGATTCATGAAGGATGAATTCATCATAGAGTTCCTACTGGTATTGACTCCAAAATGTTTCAAATACAAATAACATTTTCACTAAAATACACAGCAGTAACTCATTTGGTTCAAACATTTTTTTTGTTCTTCCCATTTTACTTCCTAGAGTAATTAATTTTTTTCCAGGTTTCATTTCAAATTATGTTACCTACTTTAACACGGAACAATCTAACACAATTATTTTTCCAAATGACAAGAACTCACCAACATCTTTGACACACATGTTTTCTAAAATACTCACTTATTTGGGGAGGAATCTTCTTCCTCATCCATTCCTTTTTACTCTTCTATTTCTTTTGTTTAGTGCCACTTCGAAGGTTGTAGGTTTGAAATATTCGAGAACTTGTATAGTCCTTCCATTAATTTGCAATTTTCTTTTTCTTTTTATGTATTGGTGAATTGAGCTTTTGCACTTATTTCGGCTCTATCAAGCTTTACTTAATCTCCTTAAATGTTGGATTGTCTTCATGAGTAAGAATCTTTTTTTTATCATCTAACCATAAAGAGTTAGATGACGATGAGACCATAGGAACCCTATATCATTAATCAACTCACTTATTAAGTTCATGATTACTTTAATTTCTCCTTGTCAATAACACAATCTTCTAGCTTCCCCATTTGCATGAATGCAAAAATAGTTTTATTTCCCACCATGATCTGCAATTGACAATTTGCATGGACACATGAATAGTTTCATTTCCCTTAAAGATCTGCATTTTTTCTACTACTTTTAGCATGTAAATGTGGTTATGAAGCTTTTCAATGGCTTTCGGAGAGCCAATTACAATCACAAGAACAAGATTTCTCCCTTTAACAAGCATGCCAATAACACTCTACTTCTCCTACTCTGTATTAATTCCCTTGAAGGGTACATAAACTTGTTTAATGAAAAAACCCACCACCTTCCTCCATATGTATCAAAAGGTATTACAATGCAATTCACTTCTCTTGTAAAGAGTTGTTGTCTCCATTATAAAGATTTATCTTATTAGCGATGTAAATGACCTAATTCCATAGGTATTCTACCATGAAGTTTGTTGATGAATTTATCAGTACACGGTAGGTGTCGAATGTCTACAATTCTAGCAATGTTTGAGGATGGCAGTAAAGAAATATTGACTCTCAAAAGAAATGTATGTATTAATGGAAAAATCTTATTCAAACATGCAATGCCCCACTCCTGTTTCACTAAAGTATTCCATCTGCTAAAGGAGGAAATCAAATTTGTATATCAATGCATTCAAATCTAGAGCACCTTTTTTGTATTTTTTGTCAATAAAGGAGCGGTGAGGTGGTGATCAGAGAAAATACATAAAGAAACATTAAAAATAAAATCACGAGGTAGATTTTGTAGTTGTTGGCAAGCACAAGGAATTGCCTTGATATATTTCAGAGAAGTTCGTCAAGCAAAAGACGTTACTGAGCTAGTTGTACTGTAGATGTGGAAAATATGGATCCATCAAAATTGTTCTTATAATTTTTACAAATATTTCACTTGAATAGAAGAATGATTAGAGACATCAGACATCTTTTCTACCAAAATTCAACTAAACCAATAACTATCTCATCCACTTTCACTACACCTTCCAAAAAAATAAATTATTATTAACAAATCCACTTTCACTACACCTTCCAAAAAAATTAAACTATGATTAACATGCCATAACCGATTATAGAAGAAATACTCTCACCAAATTGTCGGATAATGACATATGACAGTAACAGAAACAAAGAGACAAATGACAGAAAGGTGAACATGTTTTCCATACGGCTTTGTTTACAATTAGGTATGGAACATAACTCATCCCTCGGCATGGTCAAGGTTGTCGTGCTCCATTGAGGAAACGTATAAATAGCAAACTAAAAAGCATGGCTTACCAATGTCATACGTGAGAATTTTTTTTAAAATTGTTCTTATATACTTTGAGGTTTAGTTGGCTGGATAGCCAAGGTTCTCCATTGAGGGCCCCAAATTGAGTGTAAATAGCATTTAATCACAAAATTGCCATGACATTACAATGATTCAAAATAAACAACTTAATAATCGGCAAATATTGTGCACCATACGTTTAACCTATGTAGTCACCTGCATGCAATTTGCAGCCAATTTTTAATTCAATATATAGGGAAGTTTAGAATCTATTTGAATATCGTTATTTTTTTATATTGACAAAGTCCACCAGATTGATACCAGAGGGACATACTATAAACACGTATTTGTAGGTCGGTGGCTTTAAAAAAGGTTGAGATAGCATATACCATGTTAGACAACGCCAAAATTGTGTAGGCAATTCCTTATGCCAAAGCCCATGTTGAGATGCAGATTTCAAAAGATTTCAAGTGAAGACACTTAAACTACTTGATGGAGCCTCATATCTTATTAGCTATCCTTATGCATCCAATGAAAAATATCTTAATAAGGAATGGTAGCTATTTTAGCATTCCAGTTAATGGTTTTGTTTGACCAGTTTCTGTACTAGTTAGTTTAGATTAGGTTAGTTTTTCCCTGTTTTCCTTCGACTGCTTGTGCATAGTAGTTGTTTCTGCTTGTATCTAGTCCCTTTCCTTTTTGGTTCGTTGTTCCTCCTACTGGTTTCAATCCTCCTACCTTCCAGAAGTTTTTATGTGCTCAAATGCAGACTCCTATACCCAATGGAATGTCATACCTATACCCAATGGAATGTCATAAGGCCACTGGTTATATATGTCTAGCAGGTTGACATTCAGCAGAAATTGCCAAAAATGTTACCCAACTTTCCTATCCTATGCAATTTTGGCTACAAGTGGAGTAAATGAGGCTCCCACAAGGGTAGAGCCCAGCTTATATGGTTTCTATCATGGCTCCTGGTTTTTTTCTTACTCTCTGCATATTTCTAGGTATGGTTTTAAGCCTTTGTTCATATCTTGAAAACCCTTCATGGCTTTGAAACCCTAGGTCTTCGAGAAATTCATGTTAAACCCTAAGTTCTTGGTGGCCCAATCTAATTCTTCATTACTTTTCCATGCCACTTAAGTTCTTATTTTGTCATGTGTGCTTTAATATTTCCTTGGTTATCTCTTAATCGCGCAACCCAGAAGGAATATTCTTTTTATTCAGCGACTTTGAGATTGCTTCAGTCGCGTGATCTCGAAAGGAAATGGAATATGCTTATTTGATCTAGAGACTTAACGCGGGTCATTGATTTGTTTTTGATCGTGTGTTGTGTGTGAAGTCTTGTGATGAAACCAGAGTTAGTCAAGCATTGGGAGATTAAGCGACTCGGTCTATCTCATGATCTCCAAATAAACTCAGAGTTAAAGTTCGATTTATTTTTCCTTCCAGTCGCGTGATCTCTGGATGGATTTAAGGTTAAGTTATTTCTTGTGAGACTTAACGCGGGTCGTTGATCTTGTTTTGATCATGTGATATGCGTGAAATCTCGTGTTGAACCAAGGATCAAGGAAATCATCCCACGACTTCGAGATTGCTTTAGTCGCGTGATCTCGTAATCTAACTCAAAGTTAAAGACATGGTTTTCTTTTTGCCTTAGTCGCGTGATCTCGTAATCTAACTCAAAGTTAAAGACATGGTTTTCTTTTTGCCTTAGTCGCGTGATCGCCAGATGGTCTTGGGGTTAAGTAAAGGATTCTAAGATTTAACGAGGATCGTTGGTGCTGAGATAATCTTGTGGTTTGCGCTAAGTCTCGAGACAAAGTCAAAAGTGAGCGAAATTCAGGAGATTACGCGTGAGTCATTGATTCAGATCAGATCTTGTGGATGGCATGAAGTCTCGCAATAAACTCAGAGTTAAATAAATGATCTAGCGACTCAGAGACATAAAGGATTTCAGACACCCGAAGTTAAAGATGAGTCAAAGGCAAGTTAAGGCTAAGGTCAGAACTAAGGGTAATCTTCGAGCAAGTCCCATTTGATCGAATGGTTGGCGTAAAGCCTCAATGCAAAGATGCTCGAAATCTATCCATTAAGGCATCACGCCTTGAAGACACGTGTCCATGGCGGGCCACACTGAGCAAAGCGGAACTAAAGTTAAAGATCGATCAAGTTCAGTTTGATCGGACGAACAGCGCAAAGCCTCAATGAAGAAGTGATCGAAATCTAATGATCAAGGCATTGCGCCGAGATGACATGTGGCACTGATGACGTCATGGGTCCCGGGTAATTGAAAAGATAAAGTAAAGACACAACAAGTAAAGAAAATTGGATGGTGGGCGTAAAGGATTGATAATAAAGATGAAGATGTTTAATCTTTGAGGCATTGTGCCAGGTCGCCACGTGTCTGTGATCGGGTCTAAACTCAGACATAATAAAGAATAAAGATAAAGATAAAGATCAACGGCTGTGTTTTAAAAAAGGAATCAAGTCTTTTTCTGAACCGTTGATGCAGACATCTGCGCCACCTGTGACCATTTATATTCAAATATTCAAATGTTCAAATGTGATCTCAGGGTTTCATGGTGGTGGCGTGGTCTTTCAAGTTGCAGACAAGGGAGATGGGTTGAGCCGACTTTTCTGATCGAATTTATTGTGATGGGAGAAGTATTCATGATTGTATCTGATCTTCTGAGATATTTCCCGAGTGCATTGATGAGCAAACTTGATTATTTTAGGGTTTCTATATTGTTTATTGAAAATCTATTGTAACCCTAATTCTGCCCTAACTGATCGAATGGATTAACTCCCGAGCCTGTGAGCTAGGGGAGGTTGTATATAAGTAGTTTTAGAAGCTTTTTTAGCTAGAGGTTTTTCAGCGTATGCAAGACTTTCGGTGGCATCCGCTCTGCCCTCGGGTTTTCATTAGTTTATAATTTCTCATTAATTTCCAAATTATGCAAAAGCTTTTTGTGATATTTTCTCTATCCCTAGGTCTTCTTGTCTGTATTTTTCTTATCTGAATTAGAATATAGTGGTTGGTATTAGAGAAATCTTAGAGTTGTTGAGCCCTCTTTCTTTCTGCATCTTTGTGCACTACTATGAATGATTTGATTTAGATGATCTTGTGGATATTGTTCAATCCCCTATCATTTTGTCTCATTTCTGTGCCTATTTGTCGGAGTGAATGTCTGTTTGTAGGTCATTGTCTGTGTCTATTCCACTGAATATGCTATTGTTTGTGAAATTTTCTCTTTCCCTGAATAGCCTCTTTTCATTTCAGACCTCTCTATGAAATATTTATGCAAGTCAATTCAAGAAGTTGTGTTCTATTAGATCCGGGAAATTTCATGTTAGTTTTGGTCACTGTGTTGTGATTCATGTTACCTTCGATGCATCACCTAGTAAGATAATTTATTTTTCAGTCATTTCCCTTCAATTCTCCTTCTATCCCTTTTCCTTCCAAGTTTACTTTCATGCTCAAAAGCAAATAAGGTGATTATCCAAAAGGAACCGGCCTAGAATCCGGAGGCTTCACTTCAATTAGCAGAGATCCCACAACCTAGAAGTGATTCTCATGTTATACTAAATTGGTAGGCTCAAATGCTTAGCAAGGTGCAAAATTTAGTGTATAACAATAACCTCTTGAGACTTTGTTTTTTAGGTGTTTTATGAGCAAGAGCGGAGGTTTTCTTCACCCGGTTCTTTCTTACCGGTGCTCTTTGAACCAGAGTTGTAAAAATTTAGTGGTACCAAATAATTATAGAATAAATGAAAAAAAAATATTTAACTTTTATTATTGAAAAATATACAACAATATTCATTTAATACTTTAAATATACCTTTAAAAATATTTACTAATTAATTGAAACTCAAGAACATATTATATTTTAAATTTGAAATAATTAATACATACAACAATACAAACATACTAAATGAATGAATAGGCATTACAACAATCTACACCTATATTTTGTACAAAATTCCCACCTCCTTATGGATAATTTCGATAATATGAGATTGCAGACCAGTGAATGCCACGTACATAGCAGCCCTTAATAAGAAGACAGACATGTAGTAGTAGCCCTTATTAATTTTTATTAATTGCAGCCCGTATGGATGAATTGATAATGAAGTCCTTGAAATCAATTGCACCACGTAGACGATTGATTAAATAACATTGATAACGAGGTCCTCGAAATCAACTGCTCCTAGTAGATGGTTAAATAACATTTCTATATTTGCTTGAAGGATTGGCAGAGGGTCACCTCAGCTGTTTAATATTTTTCCAAATGAAGAAGCTTGTTGATAGCATATTAAAGCTCACTGATCTACCCATCTATAAAACATGTGGTAGATGGAAGTTCCATTTTCTACGCTCAAATGAAAGTCACTTTGTGTGTCGGTACTGTTATTGGTACATTATTAATTTCTGAAGCCTGATTTTTGACCTGGGTTAATGGTTGCCATTTTAGTCAGTAATAAAATGAGTATTGAAGTTTTGGTTTCATTTTATGTAGATCAAAGGTCCAATTCTTATTAGTCAAGTTTTCTTATTGACTAAGTTGGTGTGGTTGTTTTTCAATCAATATTTCAAATCATATTTTTTTAATACATCATCAAATTGAAGATAATGTTAGAAAAAACAAAATTAATCATAAATCATAGAATATGATATAAAATGTTAATAGCTGATTGATAGCTATCTTCATAATGATAAGAATGATAATCTAAAAACCCCAAACCAGCCCCATGGGCCAAGAAACACTGCAGCGTTTATAGAAAAATGACCCAGTGCACTGAATTTATGGGAGTTATACAATTTCGATTTACTAGTTTAAAGAGAGGCTATCCAATTTCTACAATCTAAAATATCTAAAGATACTAAATAAATGAAGCTGGCTTTGTTTAGATGAGCAGGTTAAATATGTGTACTAAGTATATGTGGACTTTCTTGCAGAAGTCGCAGCATTAACTCTTTTTATTGTTAGCCAAAATTTTATAGGTAAACCCATAAATGCAGAAGTAGATAATCATGGCAGACTAAGTTCCAGCAAGGATGGCAATTCAACTCAGAGCTAAGGATTCTATATATGCTAAGGGAAGGACCAAACAAATCTGCAGAGATCAATAGTTCTTGAGCTTTTCTAAACAGAACTCTGAGGTGAAGAGAATGGCAACTAAGCCCGGGCCACTCACACAATGGCCATGGGAGAAACTTGGTAACTTTAAGGTAAGCTTTGTGTATTCCTTCTTCTTTATTTGAGATCATACTTCAAAAGCTAATGGGAGTAAACAAATATGAAAGTGAAGTTTTACTGATTGTAAAGCATGTTGTTATGTTATGGATCTAGTATCTGCTTCTGGCCCCTCTGGTGATCAAAGCAATACATACCAATTTTCTAGGAGGATATGAAGCAGACAACATTAGTTTTGTGCTGCTTCTTTTGACGGCCGTCAGATACATTCATAACCAACTGTGGATTAGTATTTCTCGCTATCAGAATGCACGGAGCAAGCATCAAATACAGTCTAAAAGTATCCACTTCGAGCAAGTTGATAGAGAGGGACACTGGTAAGCTGTTGTTTCAATTTATTTTTTTTACAGTATTTTTACTTCTATTAATGATATTAGATATGTACAATTTATAATATGAAGTGTTGTTGTTTTTAAATTTAATTGTAGGAATTTCTTATTAATATTTTAGATCATACTATATAATCTATTATTAGAATGTTCTGATTAAGTCAATTAGAAAAGGGTCTGAACCCATAACATCAGAAAATATCATCAAAATGTTAAAAGAAAACACATAAAGAAAATGATCCGAAATATTGATAATTTTTGCATGATCATAAAATTCTAAAGATTGATGTTTATGTAAAGTTTGTAGATGATAAATGTTTACTTTCTATAATAATTATATAAGTGTCCATTTACATTAATCATTCACAATATTAGATGTGGTGGTTTTTGCATGATCATAAATTTTCTAATAATTGGTGTTTATGTAATGTTTGTTGATAATAAGTGTCCATTTATATTAATCATTAATGATATTAGATTCTCACACTGTATAATATCAAGTGTTGCTGTTTCTGAATTTGATTGTTTGTGAGTTTTTCATCAATGTTTCATCAATATTTCAGATCACACATATCATTAGGATGTTACAGAGTTTAGGAAAAGAAAAATCAGGAAAATAATCTGAAAGATTGATACAAAAACTCACACACAATCCAATGGAGAAACAACTGCCCATATACCGATGTGAATCTAAAATGGTGACTTTTTCATGACCATGAAAGTTGTAGAGATTAGTGTTTATGTGAAGTTTGAAGATAATAAGTGTTTAATTTCTTTTATAAGTGTCTATTCACATTATTCATTAATGATATAAGATTTTCATAATCTATAATATGAGTGTTGTTATTTTTCAATTTGATGGTTTGTGAGCTTTTCATCAACGTTTTGGATCACACTTCATAATCCATGATTAGAATGTAAGAAGGCAAAAAGGAAAAACTTTGTGAGCTTTTCATCAACGTCTTGGATCACACTTCATAATCCATCATTAGAATATAAGAGAAAAAAAAGAAAAAAGAAAACAGAAAAATCATCCAAAACATTGATGAAAACTCCCCCAGACAATTAAATTCAGAAATAGCAACTACCTGCTTACAGATTTAAATCTAAAGTGGTGGTTTTTCATGGTCGTGAATGTTTTAAAGATTGGTGTTTATGTGAAGTTTGAGGATAATAAGAGTTTACTTTTTACAATGTGATGCAGGGACGACTATATTCTCCTCTACACCTTCATCTTTGTCATAGTTCATGCATACATTCCAGGCGCTTCCAATGTTCCTCTCTGGAACACAAAAGGCCTCTTTGTTATCAGTTTGGCTCATGTTGGACCATCTGAATTCATATATTACTGGGCACACAGAGCTCTCCATCACCACTTCCTGTTTAGTCGTTACCACTCTCATCATCACTCCTCTTTTGTCACAGAACCCATCACATGTAAGAAAGTTTTTCCTTTGGATATTTTGAATCTTGTGCTTTTGAATGATTACTGAATGCTGAAAGTTTATATCTTGAAAGTTTCCCTTTGGATCTTGTGAATCTTGAAAAATTTTCTTTGAATCTTGTGCTTTTTAATGAGTACTGAAGTTTTTGAATCTTGTTTGTGTTCAGCTGTAGTGCATCCGTTTGCAGAGCATTTGATGTATGTTACAATGTTCTCAGTTGCTCTACTGGCTACTCTTTTCACCAACACTCAATCTGTTGGTCTAATATTTGGCTACATGATGTGGTTTGATTTCATGAACAATTTGGGCCACTGCAATTTTGAATTTATTCCCAAATGGGCATTTAAGGTCTTCCCCCCTCTCAAATACCTGATGTACACACCCTCGTAAGTTTTCTTACTTCTGTCCTAAAGTTCCAATTTTCAAGGAAAATGCCCATTATGAATTAATTTGGTAAGACATGGTTTATATTCATATTCCACAGGTATCACTCTCTTCACCATTCACAAGTTCATACCAACTTCTGTCTGTTCGTGCCTCTCTATGATTACCTTTATGGAACGGTCGATAAATCGACTGACACTCTCTACGAGACTGCATATAAAGGTCAGTAGCAAAAATAGTTTGATCGATAGGCTTGTGTTCAATTCATCATTTGGGCATTATATCCAGA
>MU227403.1:1226379-1242100 GCA_018584345.1 Thuja plicata | reverse complement strand
ATTTCTCAAATATATTCATGAATTTGAATTCATAACATTGTTACATTCATCATAGTTGTAGCAACACAATAATTTAAATTAATTCATCATAGCTGTAGCTTCATGAATTTGAATTCATAACATTTAACTATTGTTACATTCATCATAGCTGTAGCAACACAATATTTTAATTAATTCATCATAGGTGTAGCAACACAAAAAGTTATCAAGTTTCAAAAAAGTGTAAACGCTGCTGTCCAACTATAAAGTGTAAATGCTGTTGTGTGTAAAGTGTAAACGCTGCTGTGCGTAAAGTGTAAACGCTGCTGTCTAGACCTGTTGTGTGTGCGTCGCGTCCAGACTCCAAACCCGTCTGTCGGTTGTTTAATAAAAATGAAAAAAAACAAAGGTAAAATAACTTTACGTTATAACATATGATATATTACGAATAACATATCATATGTTAATGTATACATATTTTATTACCCGCGTGTGGGGTCCACGAATGGGCTTTAAATATGTTTTTTTTTGTTTTTTTTTTCTTTGACGTCGGAAACCCCAAGCAGTCCCCAGGACGGATGGGGGAAGGCAAAACAGTGCCCGGGATGGTTAACGGCACTGGAAACGCGTTGACCGTTTCCGAAGTTTCCGGGACGGGTTTCTAGTTTTCCTGCCTGGGTGGGGACGGCTTGGAAACATCCCTGGTCGTCCCCCCGTCCCCGAAACGGTCCTCGTTTCCGAAACCTCATGCTTAGGGCCGGAAACGCGTCCCCGGGTAACTAGACATCTAATTATGGAGTTGAACTTCTATGTTTACTATTTAGTATTTTAGTTGGACTTCTCTTTATGCCATTTCATGCATGAAACTTGGAGCCTTTGGGCATTTTCACTATATGTACACCATATTTTTACAATGAAAGTATTTGAACTTTGTTAATTTTCTATGTATTCATTGTTTTGAGCTTCTAAAATGTCTATGGTGAATGGTTCATCAATGTTACGATATGCATATTTGAATTCTTTCTATATATATAAAAATCTATTTTTTTAATAGTCGTCCCCTGTCGTCCCCTAAAAATTGGCTTTGAGCCGTACCTGTACCGGAAACACGTCCCCGTCCCCTAAAACGTCCCCGTCCCGGAAACTCCATGGAGCCTAGGAAAATACCACTGGCCAAGGCAAAGGAAGGTCACCTCACAAACAAATAGTCAGAGAAGCTATTTATGCGCTCATCATTCTCTTAATCCTAAACGGTGGAGTGTTGCGAAAGAAAAGCAAGTCTTCATACTTGTTGTTTTACAAAAAATCTTGAGAGTGCTGGTGCTTTATGATTGCTTTGGTTTCTTTTGCAAGTAGGTGAGTGGTAGATGTAGGCAGCGGCGTTCGACATGGACACTCTCATTAAACTCAACTCCAATCACCAGCAGACGGCCTTTGACACTCCAATCACTGAGCAAAGGCTACAAGAAGTATCCAAATACAAGCATTGTTTGGTTTTGCATGCCATGAGAAAGGTCTTGGGTTACAATTTCATCAGTACCAACCACCGTCACAGAGTGAACTCATACATCTGCGTTGGCTTCTTGGCTAGCATCCTTGTTGCAAGGGTGCAAAAATTAACACAGAAGAGATGTGCTTCAGATTCCTTGATGAAAACTATTTGGTGGGCTTACACGAGGTCATCATCAACATTGATGAGGACTTGACCACTCCTCTCCCTTTCGAACATGCAATTGTGATGAGGGTAGGGGATCCTTTTCCAAGATTTGAGAATAGGCAGAGGAGGAATATATATACTGGCCCCCAGAAGGTTCTTTGTTTTGTGGGAGTGGGAATGGGAAGATCACAACATTAAAAGAAGCATGATGCAAAGAGGAGTAGCCTTTCTAAAAAAAATTCTAGGACTGCAGGACGGCTTAGAGGACCCATTTGGAGATGACTTGGATGAGGATATGGATTGGGTATATCAATATAAATATGATGAGAAGATGGACGGTCTGGGCAGTAAGGACTCCGCCAAAGACGAAGAGGAACAAGAAGATGAAGACAATGGAGAAGATGATGAAGAAGAAGAAGATGAAGAGGGAGACGAAGGTGTGGATGCAGAGGCAAAAGAAGGGGCAGATGAAGAAGATGGGGATGAAGAAGGATCAGAGAATGAACAAGATGACCAAGAGGCCGAAAGTGTTGCTTCAGCAGAGGAAGACGACACGGGCTCCTCTTCTTCATCAGACTAAGACGAAGAGATAAGACCACAGTTTCAAACTCCAATCGTTTTGCTAATATGGTCATATTAAGTTTAGTCTAGGCTTTTGTTTTGAAATGTTTCATATGCAGAATCAGTTATAGCTGTTTAGACTCTACTTAGCTGCTGATAGGAGCTAATAAGTGCTCTATTTTGGTTTTCTTTTTTGTGAGCACTAGTTTGTTCTTTTCAAGGATGATATTTGGAACTGTTTGTAGCTTATTTTACTTATTTTTAATACAAAACTCTCGGCTTCGGCCCCTTATTTATCAATAAAAAACAACTAAAGATAATAAAACAGTCTAATTAAAAACCAGTCCAGAAGCTGAGCTCAAACATGCATATGAACTCAAACAAAATATTCCTTCCAAATCCTAAAATTGTCCCAAAATAAAACAAATTCAACAGTTTGTTTTTGGTTTTGGTTGGATGTATCTGGTTCTTTTTTTAGAGTGGCTGAACTGTATCTTCTATTATTAGGGTTCTCTCTGTTCTTCATGGTTTATGTATTTCATTATCTTTGGCAATAAAATTTCAGTGGTTTATGTCACTTCTTAAAAAAAAAATTATATTAAGATAGTTTAAACATATACAATTAAAAGGTGGTATCAGAGTCTGAAATATAATTACTCACAACCCCCATAACATATACAGTTACAAAATTGGGGGAGTGAGACAGAGTTTACTGCATTCTATACTATGTACTGTATAGAGGACCGCTTATACTGATCTATACTATTATGTTTATCAAGTTTTACAAAAAGAAAGTACATGTCCATAAAATTCAAAACTATTAGTCTCTAATCCCATCCATCATTCTGGCGGATATTGTCCCTTGGGACCCATGAGCTTTCATACTGGGTAGTCCCCTGTTCTCGGGCTGCTTCTGGTTCTCTCACTGAATAGTCCTCCTGTTCATTCTGGGTGCCCGTAATGTCCACCTATTCTCTCACTTAATAGTACTCTTGTTCATTCTGGGTGCCCGCATTGTACACCTGTTCTCTAGGAGCAGTCTGTCCTTTATTCAGAAGACTGTTCAAGTCTTCCACTTCAGAGGGTGCCAGAAAACTTTGGTCATCCTTATGTATCATTAAGCTGCCCTCCTTCATGAGCATCATAAACTTGCTTTTGGGTATGTTGAGCACCATGGATACCTGTGTCATGATATGAAAGTGTGTGAGTTTAAGATTAAACTCAGTAGGTTTCCTTCTCTCCATCTGAAAAATCTCTCTATTCCGGTCCTTCCAAAGCAACCACAAATTCTCACATGTCAGTGTAAACCAAAAACAATTAAGTTTGGAATCAAACATTTCAACATAACCAACAAGAATTTCACACCAGGTGATACCAGATTTGCAATTCCATATACACGGGGAACCAAGAAAGATAGACCAAACCTTGCATGCATAAAAACATTCAAAGAAAAGATGCTCAAAAGTTTCAACAGAGTTACACAAGCTGCAAGTAACAGGAGATAAACCAATGGATGACAACCCACAACAAGTTTCTTGATCAAAACCAACCATCTAAAGCAAAGTTTCTTGGGTTTAGCTTTGCCTTTCCAAAAATACTCAAAGAAAAATTGCCAATTGGAAAAAGGATTAACATGGCCCCAACACTGGGCCACACGTGTGGTGATAGAGGGTTCCTTCTTTAGAATGTGATACAGTTGTTTAGAAGAAGAATCAGATAGTAGAGTACCATCTTCCCATTTACACTTGTTGAGGTATGCTACCGAGTCAATTAGTTCCCCTTTAATTTCTCCATTAACTACTTTTTTAATGGGGGTATATGTTTTCTTTTGAGAAGCAGGGCTACTAAATTTGGAGCTAATGCACTCCCAAGTCCCTAGGTGCCCATCCATCAAGATGTCCTGCAGATTCGAGATACCTTTCAGATTCCAACATTTGGCAGAGCAACTTTGAGTAAGGGCCAATGGTTTCCCATTATAACACAGCCCCCACCAAATTGATTTGTCTGTAACAGCAAAGAAAGAAGGACCCCCAACAGCACCCCTTTCTGAAATACCCTGCCTCACCTAAGTCCATGCTCTCCAAAAGGACTGGAATATTTTTGAGCCAAATAATCTCATCATGTACTCTCCCAAGATCTTGTCACATATTGGGATATCTTTCCACTGCTTCCCTTTTCTGATACTTGATCTCTCAATATTGTTCCTAATAAGTATTTTCCACGGTTCATTGCCCCATAGGGCTTTAATAATCCATTTGGCTGCCAGAGCAACCCCATGTACTTTAATATCTTTCAGCCCCAACCCTCCATGCTTTCTCTCCCAACAGCACCATTCCCATTTCACACAGTGCCTCTTTCTGTTCCCTTTACCATCTGACCAAAGGAAGTCTCTTAGGATCTTTTCTAACATATTAGTTTGGGTACTTGCAAACATCCATGTCAATGCATAATAGATATGGTGGGCAAATAGTACTTTTTGAACAACTTGCATCCTCCCAGCAATGGATAGCATCTGAATCTGCCATTTGATGTGTTTTTTATTTATCTTATCATATATCCAGTCCCACATGTTCCCAAAATTTGGTTCCACAAAGAAGGGTATCCCCAGATACCTAACAATTTTGTTCGGCCCAGCCCACTGCCACCCTTTACCATCTAGCCAGACAGGGAGCTCATTAGACCATCCTAATGCTGTGGATTTATGAGGAGAGATTTTGGATCCAGAAGCTTTGCAAAAAAAGGTTGATCCTTTCTACAGCATGGTCAAAATTACTTTCTGTCAGGCCTAGAAAGACTGTTGTATCATCTGCAAATTGTACATTTATAAGTTCTTCACTGTTAGGGAGAGAGATGCCCTTGATTGGGGGCCCATGTTATGTGCCCTTAGAATATAATACATAGCATCAGCAGCAATAACAAATAAGGAAGGGGCTATTGGGCATCCTTGTCTAATAGATCTCTGAAGATTTATTGGGTCAGATAATTCCCCATTCACATCAATGATCGTGGATGCATCCTTGAAGAGAATGTTGATCCATTTACAATACATCTCTGGAAACCCAAAGGCTTTTAGCATACCAAGCACAAAGTTCCATTCTACTCTATCATACGCTTTTTCAAAATCTAGTAACACCATAGCCACCTCCTATCCCTCTGATTTGGCCCAATGCATTGCTTCCCAACTTGTTACAAGATTCTCCAAAATGTATCTTCCTTGAATAAATCCAGTCTGTGTATATGATATGAACTTTCTCAAAAGGGGGGCAATTCTCCTGGCAAGGATTTTGGCCAGTATTTTATAGGAGAGGTTTAAGAGGGTGATAGGCCTCCAATTTTTCACTAGTGTCTTGTCTCCTGCTTTGGGTAAGAGCTTAACCACTCCCTTGTTGATGTTCTTTCCTAGAGATCCTTTTTCAAATGCTTCCTCATAGACTTCTAGAAGATCTAACCCCACCCATTCCTTGTTTTTCTTATAGAATTCAACCGGGAATCCATCTAGTCCTAGTGCTTTACCATTGGTAAAGGAGTCAATGGCTGCAGCAATTTCTTCAAGAGAGAGGTTTACTGAGAAATCTATTATCTTCTTTAGTGAGTTTCTTGGGTATTATATCTAGACATTGTTTAAGGGCTCTTTGACTGTCTAGGGAAACCTCTAAGGTGAACAGTTCATTGTAAAAATGGTGAAAGGTATTTCTAATGTTCTCAGAGTCATTGGTGAGGGCATCCCCCATTTCAATCTCTTTGATCATCTCTCTCTTTTTCTTAGCTCTGATGATATTGAAGAAGTACCCCAAGCCTTTATCACCCTCATTTATCCAATTCATTTTGGCTCTAATTTTTTGTCCCTGTGTCTTGTATCTTTGTATGAGTCTCAAGTTGTGCTTAGTACTGGTTAGTTGAGTTTCTAATAGGGTATCATTGCCTCTACTCTGCAGCCCTGTCTCTATCTCATTCAACCTACTTTGCCAGAAGGATTCTTCTTTGTTTCTGTCCATGGCAAGCTTCTTTCCAATGACTTGAAATATGTTCTTCCAGGCATTTACCAGTTTTTCCCAAAGAGATATTGCATCATCTAGTGGGTTACAAAGCTTAGTTAAGTAGGTGACCATCTCAATGGCATCTCTGTTGTCCACATCTTCTAGCAATGATACATTGAGTTTAAAGGACTTACTTCTCTTTTCATCATCTCCATAGACTATATTTCTTTCAAATCTAATACATGTTTGAATGGGTGAATGGTCTGATATCGATGTCGGGCATACCACAACTGGGGCATGGCTACCTTCTGTTATAAATGAAAATGCAGAGGCATCTCCATAGAATCTATCAAGTCTACAGTAAACTCTCTACTTACCTTTCTGGTTATTACACCATGTGAACCATATATCAGCAAATTGGCCATGCATTTGCTCCATGGGATCGATAAGGTTGAATTTCCTTTTGAACTTATGCCAAAAGAAAAACTCATTACCTTTCCAGCCTTGTTGCACACCTCCCATTTTGTCTGCCCTGTGCTCTACCATGTTAAAATCCCCTACAAAAACCCAAGGCTATTTAGGTAAATTCATAGAACACCATTCCCAAAGATCTGCACTCTCTCTGTAGCAATTAGCTGCATATATATTATATATCCCAAAAGTTTCTGCACCACATTTGATGGTCACCCAGATGACCCTCTGCCAAGGAGAACATCCATGGTTTTCTATATGATCTTCCCATTTAGGGTTGATGAGGATAGCCACACCTCCTTTACCTCTTTCATGGTTAGAATGAAAACCGATTGCTTTATCCCACAGAAATTTGAGAATAGTGTGGGCTTGGAATCCTACTATTTTGAACTCTTGCAAGCAAATGACCTCTTTATGAACCAGTTGGTTACACCACCTTCTCATAGTATATTTTCTATCAGGCATCTCTAGCCCTCGAACATTCCAGCTATGGATGTGCATCATGGGTAACTACTTAGATGGGGGTTTTGTGCTTTTGCACAGCCTATTGAAACAATCTGGAAGATATTTCTTTCCTTTGCTATTATTAGACAGGGAGTGCCTTTCTCCTGTTTTTCTTTTCTTTCTAATCACCTCAGTGAATTGCTCTTCTTTATTAAATGCAACAATTTGTATGGACTCAGGAGAAACGACATATTCCACAAAGGGGGGTTGTTTATCCTTACTACTCTGCTTAATTTTATCAGCTTTTTTATTAATAGATACAATAGCTAGCTATTGGGAATTCAACTTGGTGGGGGTTGCATTACAAATGGGGGTATCAATAGTAGCAGCATTTGATGGGTGGGCACCTAGCGTATCGGGACTCTTGTCCTCCGAGATACCATGGGCATGAACAACTACGAACTCTTCATCAAAAAGAGGATTTGCTAAAGTACCAAACTTGTTATTATCCATAACTCCATTCTGAATGATTTTATTACCAGCAGTATTTTTGTTTTTTCCTTTGGGTATGTCCTTGTCTGAGTTAGAAATATTATTATCAAGTTTACCCTGGCTAGTCTTTCCTATTTTTTTACCATCAGATGTTTTATCACCACCAGTATCATTTTTATTATTCTCGGGATTAATCACTATATCGGGCTTATCTCTCTGCATAGATTTTAGGGCCGGGCAATCTCTTTTGGTGTGACCATTGCATTTGCAATGGAAGCATGCACTTAGGTTTCCTAACATAGAAATTTCCCAACAAAACTGCTCTCCTTCGAGATCGAGGGAAATACACTCCGAAAAGTCAATCTCTGGTGTTAAGGCAACTAGTACTCTAGCATTAAGGTGAGGGAGAGTGACTCTTGCTTGCTTGACCTGCGGGACCGAGCCCAAAGGTCTCAAAATTTGAGCTATGAATGGCCAGAATTCAACATTTAGGTTTTTAATTTCAACCCAACTGGGTGAAGACCTAGAAACAACTTTCTCAAAATTACCTTTCAGCGACCATGGGTAAACCCTAAACATGGAGCGACCCACGTTCCAAAACCTCTTTTCCAACACTCTTTCCTGCATTGTGTGGTTTTTAAGAAAAACAACAAATAGACCCTTTTGAATCATCCTGCAATATGTGACATGGATACCAAGCTTTTCGCCCCAAATCGAGGCCAACCATTCATCAAAAAACTTGCAAGAGGGCATTGCATCTTTATCTAAACACACAAAGAAGATTGCAATACTATTAAGCCTATTTTGTTCAAATTTGACAGCACAAACCATTTCTTTGTTAGGCGAAAGGGAGAGATTCTTCAAACCCAAAGGAGGAGACCTACCATTATCTCCTGGGCCGCCACTAGGTTCGGCATCTCCTCCGCCGGCTTGTCCACTTCCATTGGTTGAGGCCCATCCCACCTCTCCATGCTCGGCGTCCACCACCTTTCTGTTGAAAACTCCGTTAAATACTGCACTATCTGAGAAGGATGAAGGATTATCGGCCACCACTTGTTTATAAGAAACCTTCTCACTCGGCTTCTCAATATTACCATCAACTGCGTGTTTAATGCTCTCTTCATTAATGTTATCCTCTGCTTCGGCCATAATGACCTCAGAATCAGTCTAAAGGGATTCTCCATCATGTTTCGAGCCTCCCATCACACGCGCGACCCAGGTTAGAGGCACAAAAAACCCCAAACACAGAGGCAGAAAAACAAGGGCACAAATAAACCATAACACATAACAAAAAGAACCAAAGCGAAGAAAAAGCACGCAAGGTACACAATGAAGGACTCGGGCAATAATCAAATGGACACGGAGCACATTAACGACACGTGGTAATCATGCAAATGTCATCCTCGAACATGACACCAAGTTGCAGAGCCATTTCCCTAACTTTCGCCTCACTTAATCCTTTATTCCCATACTTCTTTAAAAAAAATTAAAAAAAAGTGGTATATACTATATACTACTTTGTTTTCTGTTAATTAAATATAGAATATATTATGAGTTTATTTTAATTTCTTATGTGTAAAATGGTTCAGCTGTAGCATTTTAGCAATTCTGTTTTTATTTCATTTTGTTGTCATCATCTTAATTTTGGGATCACTTAATTTTTCATTTGGCATCAAAGCAGGTTATTTTTGTTTGGAATTTCACAATGTCAAATTTTAATTCTTTACAAATCTAGTAGATGTTAGACATACACTGCTAATTTAAAACGGGTCAATGGATCTCATTTTTCTAGGATTTTGAGGCAATAAAATTAGTTTGATTAGATTGTACTAAATGGTTCTTCTTATATAGGTCTAGACTTCAACTCTCACCCATTTTATTTGTCCCTCGTTGATTTTAGGAGACTATAGTCTCAACTCAATGGGCGCCAAATTGGGATATTCAGCTGACAGATGATGAAAAGACAGAACAGAGAAATTTGATGCATACTTTTATTGGTGATGTAATGATTATTTATACCAACAAGTGGAGAACAAATTTCCTATAAATTTTCTAACCACACTGACAACAAACTATTTGATGTTGGACAGCAAACTAATGAAAATCCACAGGTAATTAAAGAGTTCGATTGCAAGTTGATTGCTGCTGCCACCTAACTAAAAGATGAAAGACAAAGACACATACTCAGTTTACAAGTGATTCAGTTTTGACTTATTCTAACAGAAGGGACACCTCCACTTTTTTCTTTTTAAAAAAAAATGAGTTTGTTTTAGTGATATTCTACAATGTATCATCTACAACGTATCATTAAAATTTGGAGATAATTAGAAAAGAAAAATTGATCATGAATCATGTAGTATGATATAAAACAGTAATAAAAAAATATATGTAATTACTAGCTATTTTCTTTATGATAATGATCATAAAATGTAAATATTAATTAAGAAAATGTTTACACCATCAAATTTAAAAACTCTAAACCAAACATTTCTATATTTACTAAGTGAAGCACCAAACATTTCTGCATCATTATCCTCCTCAAATAGATTTCAACATTTAATTGTAACACTATTCATGAAAATGGAAACCCCAAGCTAAAAGTGCGAAGAGATGAAGTTTTCAGCAGAATCCACACATTAAAATTTGTATTGGTAATTCGTGTATTGTTACTATTCACAACTAGTAGGTTTGTAAAAACACATGGAAACCAAATATAAAGAAGAACGAAAAGGTTAAGAGAAAGTTCTGATCAACATTAATAATACAATTGGAGACAAGACTGGAGAGAGGAAATACATTTATAAGCTGGTTGAGCGGTTGCATATAGAGAGAGAAAATACTGATCTGCATCCGCCTCTGCCCCGGCTCCTTCTTGTCATATAGTTTTCTATTCACACTGCCTGACATGGGCTTTCATGTGAGCTTCTGTTTTGATAATAGATGAAAAATGGAAGAAACGAACAATACACAAGGGAAAGTGCAAATCTATATAGTGCAATCATATTCGCAGAAGGGAAAACAAAAGAGAAAAGTGCAGACAAGCATACCTCAACTTCCCAGAAGTGCCCATGTTCCCCTGCAGTACAAAGGTGTCCAGAGGCAAAGACAATTGTTGTATGCAGCCTGGGAAACCTTCTTATACTCGCTACTTTTCCCTTCTCTGTGGAAAAAATGGCTTTGGAAGAAAATCCCCCTTTGCTGCTCTTGCCCAACAATTCCCCATTTATCTGTCCTTTAGGCAGTT
Organism: Thuja plicata; assembly: GCA_018584345.1. Classification (NCBI taxonomy): domain Eukaryota; kingdom Viridiplantae; phylum Streptophyta; class Pinopsida; order Cupressales; family Cupressaceae; genus Thuja; species Thuja plicata. The sequence continues at coordinate 1,231,275 of MU227403.1, read as the reverse complement.
TCTGCTCATGGCGATGGGCAACAGGAAAAAGAACAAGTCTTGGTAATGAGATTTCACTGCCAAATATCAACAGCCGTAACCCCTTACATGCAAGGTGTGATCAAATTCATTCTTAATCATTTCATGCTCTAATCCACTCTATAAAAATCCAGTTCGTATACTCTTAGCTTGCACTTCTGATCTACAGACTCGTAGAACAGCTGATATTCAGCTTCCACTTCATCTTGTTCATTTTGTGTGAGATCTAGCAAAGGCACTACAATTGGATCACACAATGCTCCTGGTTCACAAATTGAGCTTGATTTAGTGGAGTGATAACTGATGGGCAAAATAGTATGCGAAACTAATGGGCATTCATTGTCTTCTCTCTTTCCTGAATCAGGACCTTTAATTTCTCCCAGTTCCTCAAGAAATTCACTCAGGTCTGCCTGTTGGGAGCTTTCATTTATCAGAGGGGCAGGTGAAGGAGGAGCACCCATGTGACCAGATCCTAAAAGTTGGTGCAACAATGGCATATAAGAAACATAATCACTGCGGGTATTGTCTTCATAACTCGGAAGCTGGAGATTTTCAACTCCTGTCCACAGATCCTTCACACAACAATCTTCCTCCTCCAGAAATTCCAATACATTGTTGTTCATAGAAAGACCTGAAGTTTCTTTTCCCTGGCTCAAGTGCGCTTCCATTGATTGACCCCTTTCTTCAGAGCTCTGCCAATGCAGATTAGGAAATACATTGGCATTCCTTGGTGGGCTTAAATGACCTCATAAATCTCCCTCCTCCTTGGTGGAATGCTCTCCCATTATCTTAGAAATTTCTAGGGGGTTGAAGTAAGATGAAAATGCTGGCAAATGAAGAAAATTGCATATCAGAGGTAAAAGTTTCAGACCCAAAGAAATTATTATCTAGGGATGACATATTCCGTTCAGTATATTAAGACCTGGCAATATTTTGATGTAAAAGCAATGCACCAACCATTGACCCACTTTCAAGATTAGTTATGATTGTACCTGGAGCTTCAGGGCTTTGTCGTTGTAGAAAATTGTTGTATCTTTCAGGAAAATTGAGATGAGCACCTGGACCATGCAATCTTATAGCAACTTCATCATAAGTTGTGGCAGCTTCACGCACAGTAGCAAAAGATCCAAGCCAGTGTCTAGCTCTCTTTTTGGGCTCCCTGATTTCAGCCACCCATTTTCCCATTTTCTCTGCCTCACATCTCTATAATGACATTTACCATTATCTGGCACTCCTTTAGCTCTTCTAGACCCCTTTTACAATGTCTTTTTAGCCCTTAGATACTTGCCAAAGACTCTCTCTTGAATTGATCTATTCCACTTTGAATTGACTCTCCCTATGACCATTTTCTCAACATTGGAAGGTTTTTTCGTCCTTTTTTCACGTTACGATAATGGATCATAGACCCAAATCTGAATGGAACGTGCAATATTTTCTCAGCCATTCGACAGGGACGAGAAAAACTTTTTCACCAAAGGTGACTGTAAAACTGATTGTCGGGAAATAAATTTAAATCATTTAACAATATTAAGTGGAAATTCGTTCTGAGACCCTAGTTCCAGGCTTTTTCCCTGAAATCCCCTTTCGCAATTTTTATCTCCAGATCGATCATAATAGGATTCCCCTCGTTTTCCAACCGCCAAAACGAGCCGATCGAATCTCCCCGATGGCAATCACAGTCTTCCAAATCTCAGCCATGAAAATCTTCCTCACCTAAGAAGATATCGAGCGGTAAAGAACAGAATCAAAACCAAAAACATGCCAGAAATTTACTTCCCGCCATTCCTCTGCCCCTTAGTATTGAGAAAGCACGTTTTTGGTCTTTATTTTTAATTTAAGACAATGAAAATAGTTTGAATTTTTAACTTAAAACTACCACTTGCACCATAAAGGGGTGCAAGAGTTACCCCAATAGAAAAGTATACGTAAATCATTATCTATTCAGTGGTGCCCATATTTGTGAAGCTTAGTTTGTTCATTGAAATACTAGATATCTTAGAAAAAAAATATGTTATCAAGTCTCCAAGATTTTAAGTTTGGATTATAATTTCTTTCTTTAAAGAGTTAAAAAGGTAGTAATGTGAAAAGTGAGTACAATTGACTTAGTAACCAAGCATTCTTTAGTCTAGTTGAAGGATTATGGTTTTCTTTTAAATTTTATAAAGATAGTAGGGGAAAAAGATATTAAAAACATAAAATATGAAATTAGTAAAATATGAAGATGAAATTAGTACAATATGAACGAATAAGTAAAAAATTCATTGAACAGATTATTTTGGGTTGTTAAGGTTTTGCAAATGAGGTTGCAAGCAAAATGGGTTTAACCTCGGATGAAACTTTGTGGTTAAGCACGCTTGAGTTGGAGTAGTACTGAGATGGGTGACCTCTTGGGAAGTCCCGGTGTTTCACCTCTGTCAACATCACCTAGATGCAATGAGTACTAAGTGTTCCATGCATTCTCAAGAGACAACTCAGAGATGGATTCTTGTGAACCACTTACTCATGAAACATGGGTCAATGAATTTGACTCAAAAACTACACAGTTGAATCCTAATAGCAATATCACAGAAGCCTCTCCTTTGCTCCGTGCTACAGATTTTTCATTGTAATTATCATTGGTTTCAACTTTCAACCAGTACCTCTGACTTAATTATGTAATGTCTAATGTTATAAAAACAACATTGAGCTATAAATTGAGCCTTTCAGTGAAATGCATATTTTCTTTCTTGCATTCCTCATTTAGTAGTAGTTCAGCCATAAATATGAAAAATATGTACTATCCATATAAAATCACAAAACACAATATTAAATGCCACAATACCATGTGCAGTGGATCTCTATCATTTATCATCAAAATCAAGCCTACTAAAAGTTTCATGATATGAATTTTTTTATTTTTTTTAAAAAAGTTTCATGATATGAACGTTAATAGCCCCAAGATGTGATGGTAATATTCCCTATAGTTATTATACCATTCTATTCTTTAGTTAAGATCCCACAAGCTTTGAACTATTATCCTCACAACAATACCCCAGTATTGGCCCTTATTATACCTGTAAATAAAGCAAACTAAAGCAAACAACTGTAAATAATAAATCCTAGATAGTGATTTAAAACCTTAAAAAATCGACTATAGAGTCGTCATTTTCAATTTTAATAATACCTACAAAGCTTTGCAACAAATTGATTACCAACAATGGTGATCGTTGTGCAAGTTAAATAATAATGATGTCACACTAGCCTCAATTTATGCAATACACAAATCTTATACAATGTAGATATATAATAAATCTGTCATATGGTAAAGTTTTGGAGATTTCAATTTTTTATGCAAATTTGTTGAAAATATATGAATAAAGGAGAGAACGTTGCAAAACTTGTATACAATGCAAACAATTTTTTTCATTTTTCTCCATTTCCAAATCTCAGTGCTCAATGTACAACAACCTCCAAACAATAGTCATAATTTAAAATCCCATAGAATGCATTTCAGCGAGAAAAGGTCCTAAACTCAAATTTCTATTTAACGTATTGTCATAAACCATTCTATCATTCTGTGACGCAAACATGAACTAATTAAGGCGTGTGGTTTGCTGAAAAAAGAGTTAATGCTTACCTTGACAAAATCAGTGTAGTCTGGCAGAAATCAATCGAATTTGTGATGTCACCTGACGAAAATTCCTCTAGAGCGATTTGAAATTGAATGAAAAGTTTCAAGTTGTTAATTTTCATGGATATCTTATATTTTTGTTTCCATGACCAAGAAGTTGCTAGACGCGCCCAAGATCTAAGATATATTGGAGAACTTTCTCCATACAAGTAATTAATATATGAAACTCATCTATCTGCTGCCCACAGTAACGATGAACAAGCATTCGTGATTGTTGAAGCTGGAACTCCTAATAAAATCTCACCACTACTTTAACGCACACAAGAACATTAGATGCTGAGAAGATTCAACCATTGGAATGCCCGTGCCAAATAAATTAGTAGTTTTGGACAAGGGATTATAGTGTTTCACGACAACAGTCTTGAGAAGAATTAATAGCAACAACTTTCTTCTATTTCCAGCCCGCCTGAATCATGCCCAAAATATTTGTCTTGGCTTGCGCAGACTAGCAAGGAAGCTTTTAACGTTATAGATAAAGACTCTGCTTCAAGAAACTCACTAACAATGAAACAGTTTGAAGACCAAGACTTATTACAGTTTTGATAACGACACCGACTTCCTCGGCCTCTTCGATAATGGTTACCGCTTTTCTCGACAAAACCCCTTTTTATCGGCATTAGATGTATGATTGGAAAAAATTGCTCACCAGTCCTTATTCCCAGACCCAAAAAAAAGGCCATCAGCTTAATTAAAAAGAAATCCTTTTGGGTTCATTTGGGCCCGTTTGGTGCATGGCATTAACTTATCCAGAATAGGCCCTTATTCTAAATAGGCCTATTCCAGAATAAGGATTATTTTTTTATTTTTTTAATTAATTTAAATATGTATTTTTAACTTGTGTACATATATACACATACACATACACACACATATACATGTGTATATACACACACATGTATATACACGTGTGTATATACACATGTGTGTATATACACACATGTGTATATACACACGTGTGTATATACACACATGTATATATATACACGTGTGTGTATATACACACATATATATACACATGTGTATATATACACATGTGTGTATATACACACACATGTATATACACACACATGTGTGTATATACACACATGTATATATACACATGTGTGTATATACACACACATGTGTGTGTATATACACATGTGTCTGTATATACACGTGTGTGTATATATACACACACATATATATACACACATGTGTATATATATACA
>MU227403.1:1214174-1226329 GCA_018584345.1 Thuja plicata | reverse complement strand
GAAATGAATTCCAGCGTTTTTTTAGAATTAACTAATGCAAGCATAAGCCCCAAAATGGGGATTAGTTTTTTAATTCCAGAATTCAAAAAATGCACCAAACAAAGAATTATTTAATTCATGCATTATTCGCTGCCTATTCAAGGTTAATTCCAGGCGCCAAACGGGCCCTTGGTGTCAAGCATAAATCTGGAATAAGCATTATTTAATGCTAGAATAATTTTAAGAATAAGTTATTTATGGATTCAAATTTTTTTTTTTTATTAATTTTTTTTTTAAATCTTTTTTTAATTTTGATGTGGGTATGTATATATACGTGTGTGTGTATATATACACACGTGTATATATATGTGTATACATATATGTATATACACACACATGTATATACACGTGTATGTATACACACACGTGTGTGTGTGTATACACACATGTGTATACATGTATATATATACACATGTGTATATGCATGTGTGTATATGCATACACGTGTATATACATGTGTGTGTATATATACACATGTGTGTATATACACATGTGTGTATATACACATGTGTGTATATACACATGTGTGTATATACACATGTGTGTATATACACATACACATGTATATGTGTGTATATGTGTGTGTATATATGTGTGTATATGTGTATGTATATATATGTACACAAGTTAAAAATACATATTATTCAAATTAATTTAAAAAATAAAAAATAATCCTTATTCCAATTCTACAATATGGGATCCAAACGGAGAATAGCTTATTCCAGCTTTCATTTTTAAAATTAATTAATTCGAGAATAGGTCCTTATTATGGAATAGGCCTATTCTGGATAAGTTGAAAGATACATGCAAAACCCTAAAGATACATGCAAACAAACTAATAAAAGATATTGTTACGTGTGACTCTAATTCTACAACCTCTACCCCTTAAACATATCAACTATGTCAATTCTCAATCGGCCCATTAAATTAATAATATAGTTACTTTAATTATACTTTCAAGGACCACTTGGAGGAAACAAATTAATCCATGTAAATAGTAAAACCCTTCCTATTATGGTTTAAGAATGCCAAAAAAAATCCATTTAAGTGACGTGGTTGGCTCTCCTCTTGACAGGGTTTCAACTGCTGCCAGTGGGAGGGTGTTACCTATGATTATCACACCTCCCATGCCATACGCCTGGATATGAGTTTTGTGAATTTGAGCATGGCATCTGAGCAGTGGGGTGAGGCCCTTAACACTCTTCCCAATCTTACCCATATACAAATGTCTTCCTGTCAACTGTCAGGTAATATTCCAGATCTTTCAAACCTCACCCATTTATCACGTCTGTATTTAAGCTGGAATACATTCCCATTTGCACTGCCCTAATGGTTTCAGAATGTGTCCTCATTGGTTTCACTTCATCTCTCCTCTTGTGATCTAAATGGTTTCATCCCTTCCAATTTCATGTCTCGTTCAAGAATGAGCAGTCTTGAGTTTAGTTATAATCTTGACTTGAAAGGAGACATTTCTTTCATTCTAGGCCATTCTTCCTCACTGGTTGCGCTATCCCTGGGTCATTGCAATTTAACAGGAGCATTCCCTCCTATTGCAAACTTTTCAAAACTTGAGAAAATGGATCTGTCGTATAACAATTTATCGGGCACCATACCATCCTTTCTTGGCAGTTTTACATCCCTTAGAATTGTGGACCTTAGTCACAACCGGTTAAGTGGTCAAATTCCTCCCTCTCTATGTCAGCTTCCAGAATTAAGTGAGCTCTACCTACCCCATAACCAATTGTCAGGAACAATTCCATATTCTATTTCAAAGTTGGCCAGATTAGAAGTATTGTCACTTGCTTCCAACGAATTAAGAGGCAACATTTCACTTCAACTATTTGAAAATCTAACCCGCCTTCAACAACTGGAGCTTTCTGAAAATCAATTTCACATTCACATCTCTACAACCTGGGTTCCTCAGTTTGCCGGCCTGGATTCACTTGGATTGTGGTCTTGCAATATAGAAGGCGAGTTACCTCCATTTTTATCCCAGCAATATCAGTTGCAGGAGCTGGATCTTTCAGATAACAAGATTGTGGGAAATCTACCTTTGTGGTTGTGGGATCTTCCTTTTCTTCATCTCCTCAATCTTTCAAACAACCAACTGGAAGGTTCTCTACCCCGCCAAATATCCCATCAACTTGCTGTTGTGGATTTACGTGGGAATAGATTACATGGCTCTCTTCTTGCTCTTGATTTTGTTTCATTATTATTAGATCTGTCAAATAATGGGTTTAATGGCTCTATCCCTAAACCAATTGGCAGATTTAACTCTCTATCATTATCAGGCAATAACCTCATTGGAGAAATTCCGAGTTCTATATGTAATGATTCAGGTTATTATGTTGTTTTGGACTTGTCAAAGAACACTTGACAAGTATGATTCCTTCAAATATTGGGCAGTGTTCCAAGTTACAAATTTTAAAATTGGCTCAAAATATTTTTGCAAGGGGCGATTCCAAAGGGGTTAGGAAATCTACAAAATCTTCGCACATTAAATCTCAGAGGTAACAGGTTGCAAGGTATTACTCCACCATCCATTGTAAATTTTGTACAGATCTCCAAATATTTGATCTAGGAAATAATAATTTTGAAGGGAGCATTCCTCTTTGGATTGAAAAATTAACTGATTTGAGAATTCTTAGCTTGGCTTCTAATAAGTTTAATGGTAGAATTCCACCCCAGCTATTCAGGTTGCAAAATCTTCAAATTCTAGATTTATCTGGTAATCAATTATCAGGAAATATTCCTTCAGATGTGAGCAAATTATGTGCTTTGGTCAATAATTCACAAAGCTTCCATTTACAATATTCTGCATATTATGAAGAGTTTTATTCTAGGGATATAGAGTATGGATTGAATTTTGGTAATGAAGTAACAGTTTGGATAAAAGGAAGGGCAACTCTATACCCGAAGATAATTGGACAACACAAGTTCATGGATTTATCATGCAATAATTTGTAAGGCAACATTCCTTCGAAACTAGAACTCTTGAGAGGATTAATTTCTCTCAATATATCAAAAAATAATTTGAGTGGCATAATTCCAGAATCATTGGGAGGCATGACTTACTTGGAATCTCTAGATCATTCAGAAAATAAGTTGTCGGGAGATATTCCTAGTCAATTTTTGAATCTCACATTTCTTGTTGTGTTGAATCTTTCTACCAACATGTTGTCAGGTTTAATACCACATGGGAAGCAATTTTCAACCTTGGAGGCTTCTTCTTTTCTAGAAAATCCTAATCTTCATGGACCTCCCCTTGAAAACAAGACAAATAATCTTGGTTTTGGTAAAAAGGATAATTACAAAGAATTGAATAATACTACCACTGAAAGTGCAGACGCAAATGTAATAGATCAATGGTGGGCAATGGGAGTGGGGTTAAGTTATGGAGTGGGATTTTCCATCGTGATTTCAGTGTTGTGCTTCCACCTAAATTGGAGATGCATATGCTTTTCTGTAATGGATAATTTTATCCACCATCTATTTGAATGATGAATCATTGAAGATGCTTCACAATAGATGCTCCCTAGCCTTCCCTTAAAATATTCTACATTTGGGTTGTACTCATATTATGTTTGTTTATTTTCATTGTCATGTATGCTGAAAAATAAATTATTTTTTAAAATGAGTACAACGCTTCAACATGTGTTCTTCTCTAACAGTATGAATTATGTTCTTGATTATATCATTTGTAATCAATGATTGGAATTATAAAACAAATCATAGTTTTTTGAGATTTTGGTCCTTTTATTTTTAATGACTAGCACTTGCACCCGAAGGAGGTGCAAGGGTTACGCTAATAGGGAATTATATAAATTAATATATAACAAAGTATAATTTAATGTTCGTAGAAGATACATTAATTTTATTTACGATTGATAGTACAAAGAAAGTTTATACTAAGAATGTATAGATAACATCATACGTGTACTATACTTGGAACTATTTGATGAATGATCTATATCCAATAGTTAAATTTTGTTCTAGAAATTCATACTTTTGTCAATCCTTGCAAAGGTCGGTATTACTTGAATTCAATGAGTATATACTACAATAGGATTGGCATAAATATGAAAACTTAAAAGAATTTTGTAAGGTTAATAAGTTTTCTAATATCATTATTACTTTGATACACCCAACTTGGAAAGATTTTCACAGTTATGCTATACTTAGAACTATTTGATGAATGGTCCATATCCAATATTTAAATTTTGTCCTCTATATTCATACTTTATTGATCCTTGCAAAGATCAATATTACTTGAGTTCAATGTGTATATACTACAATAGGGTTGGCATAAGTATGAAAGCTTACTAGAATTTTTTCCAAGGTTAATAGTTGTCTTAATATCATTATCAAATATATGATACACTCAATTTGGAAAGCTTCTACTATTTAATGAATCTGGAGTCCATACATCACGCAAAAATGTATAGTCTTTTGCAAAAATCAGCATTACTTTCATATAAATTCAAAAGAGATATTTTGCTATAGATTTGTTAAGTTTTGATTATTAGTTCCTTCAAAGGCATGAATACTTATGCATCCATTGCATTAAGTTTTTCCATCATTTTATCCAATCCTAACACAGAACTAAAAAAATGTTAGCAAAATTCTTAATAGTCTATGTTTATTTTATATTTCAAATAACTATAAAAAAAAATCATTTATCTTTCTACATAAGAAAACATAATATTAGCAAATATAAACTAAATGTTTGGTCTAAATTCTAATAGAAAAATACATACAACAAATAAATCAATAAGTAGTGCTTATATTTCATTAATGAAAAAAATTATAAAAATTTTAATTGTGAACATTTAAATGTTGATGATCCCCCTTTGTTGTCTGGAATGAGTTTGGGAAAAAAATTTGGCTTGTTCATCCGTTTTGTCCCTATTGGTAACATAAAAGCGCATAGTATGAATATGATAATAATGAATATATTAAAAGTATATGTACAAAAGGTTGCATTGAAACTATGTACTTGAACTTATTAGTTACTGCCATAGGGAGGAATACTTATGCATTCATGCAGTTTTTTTTGCTATTAGTTTCACCAATCACCACATTGAATTAAAAAAATTAGAACAAAAATTCTAGTCTATATTTATTTGTTATTTTAAGTAATTATACAAATATCATTTCCTTGTAATCTTATTGGTCCATATAGCAAGTAGTCTATGCAAAAAATGCATTTTTTATTTTTCAAATACCTTTCTTAGTCTACCCAATACATTGCATCTTTTCAAGTGTCAAGTAATATTAATTTCTTGAATGAAATATATACTATTGTATATGTCATTGATTTTGACTTTCTTGTACATTTTCTAACAAAAATCTATTATGAAATCCTCAAATCTCTAAAATTTGAAGTTTTTTTTTTGTTTTCATTTAAATTAGCCAATCATATGACTTTATTTTTTCATATTTATTTTATCTTATATAGTTGTCACACACACACACACACACATCTATTTGCATAATTTAATTAAAAAAAATATTTATGTTCAACCCTATTGACTAGAGAATGAACAATGAGTAAGAATTCTTTTTAAAAAAACTTTAATATTCTATTCATTTTTCTACAACCAATGATGTGACATAAAGTTCCTCAGAAATTGACTTACAACTTATTAACTTATTTTCTTTTTTTGCATTAAAGATAAGTCTTATTCTCTTTAATTACAATATAACATCTCATGTCCAATAGATGAATGTATATTTAATGCATAGAGATTTCTAGAGGGTCTTGGAAAATCTAAGAGATATTTTACAAAGTATTTCAATGCAAACAATTATTGTGTCGATTTTTCTATGTGGACGGTGGCTAACATGTTATCTATTAAATGCATATTAAATACATATCAATCCGTCATCTATATTTACTGAATTCTTATCTCTAATTATCATCAACAAATATCATAATTGAGGAGAGCAAACATCAGGGTTGTTGGGAGCACAGATACGATTATGTTTTTGCAGGGTGAGCTCTTTTAGGCTCCTTTGCTTTTCTTTCTATGATTTTCTAACCGTTGCCTATATATGTTTGCCTTGAAATCCTCAACCTTTATAAAAATATTTACCCCTACTTACAAATAGAAGTAATTGTGGACAATTTTCTTAGATGTATCTTTATTTTCCATTTGAGATTCTATTAAATTTGTCTAACTGTGGGACTGATAGATTCCATTATATTTGAAAATAGGTTATTTACCTTATATGTATCGTCAGTGCATCTTCTAATTGTTTTCCAAATTCATCCCTAGAAAGAGATGCAAGGGTTACACCAATAGAAAACTATATATGTTAATGTTATAAGATATAATTTTATATATGTATAGAACATACATAGTCAGTAATTAGTATTTTATAATTTCATCCATATATTGAGTTAACTTGTTTGATTTGGTTTGTCTTTTGAATTGATTGGTTTAAAAAAAAAATTAAATGTGTTGCTCATTCCTACAATTTTTATATCATTATACATATAAACATTAAATATTTTTAATATTTGATATCTACTTAGAGGGTGTGATTTATAATAATAAATAATAAATAATAATAATAATACAAATAAAGTTTTGAGTATTTGAGAGAGCATCTCTTCTATATTTATAGACATGTTTATATAAGACCACTAGCTTTCATCTTAATTAAGTCTACTACAAAAATAATAAAATTCATAAACAAAAATATTAGGATTAAACATAACACGAATACTTGATTTATAATATTAAGATATAACACACCTTCATTTTGTCTTTTATATTTTGTTTCACTTCCCCATCAGGGAATTGTTTTTTCACTTCACATTTTCCTTATTACCCTAACACTTTAGGACAAATGGTTGGTATATGTATAATTATGAGGACATCCATAATATTCGGATATAATTTGATAGAATTTTGAGAGTAAGATATTTGTGCATCATGGTCATTAGCATTCCATGTATTTGACCCACCTTCTATTTTCTCTAAAACTTTATATAAATGCTTTTCTTTGTATTTTGAATTTTTTTTAATAAGTTAATTCCATTTTCCATAACTAAGCTCTATTAAGATAACTTATTATTCATCAATTCAAGGTCTTGTATGATCAAATTAGGTCAAATTTTAGACCATTATTACATCTTTTGAATACCCTTTATTAGATCTAATTTATAAGATTAAAATATTTTTATTTTCTTTAAATTGACATTTAGGTTAGATCATGGTGACAATTTGATATTACACATTTGTCTATCAAGTATAAGATAATTCTAATGGGTAAGTTCATTTGTCTATCATGTGTTGGATAATTATAATGCCTAAGCACCTCCTTGGTTGTTAGAGGGCAACGTCTAAATAGCAAACTAAACCGTAATGCATATGTTCATATGTTCATGTACCATACCATATATGACATGTTGTTCTGAACAGTCGCAGGAGTACGGTTAAAAAGTTAGAAATGACCAGCTCATAAAATCTTTGTACTTTTAAATATTTAATATTAATGTTTAAAAGTTTTGTAATATAATTTTATACATATTATTTTTATGGAATATAATACAGATAATTTCTTCGAGCAGCGGATGATATTTATTAGATTATGTTTAAAAAGGTTAAATATATAATATAATTTTAATATTGATTTCATAATTTTAATATTATAAGATGTAGATTTATTAAATTTTTATTTTAATATTATATTAATGTTATATTATAATAAAATAATAGATTAATATTATTTTATAATTATATATGATATAGTGAGATATATATATATATATATATATATATATATATATGGAATTTATATAATATATTTATAAATTAAATTTGTATAATTGTATAAAATTAAAATTAAAATTAAAATTATATAAATAATTATATTATAACTAATTAATAATTATAAGATGTAGATTTATTAAATTTTTTATTTTAATATATTGATATTTATAAAGAAAACCACACACACATGAAAAGCTAGAAATATGTGATAATTATATATTAACATTATTTGGCAAATGATTACAAACTTTGACACAATTTATCCAATTTGAAAATTGTTTATAATAATTTTAATACCAATGAAACATGTAAATAATTTGAATTTTCTATAATTTAAAATTATCCTAACTACAAATTAGACCTGTTTCATAACTATAACATCTATCATAATCCAAACTATGACCCTTACTCTAATTCTAATTATAATCATGTGCATTACATTGGTCCAAACAAAAATAAATTTAAAAAATGTCTTAATTAGGAAGATAATCATGTAGAATTACCATAAACCTTAATGTTAAACCTTATCACAAACATGAATCATCACCATAATCCTCATCCTAAACAAGATCATAGTCTAAATTGTAAACACAACCATAAATCTTATCATGACATAAACCTAAACCATTATCCTAACCTTAACCCTCATGAAAACCCCAACTTTAACCACAAAACTAACCATATTCCTAAATTTAACCTCAATCCTAATCTTAAGTCTAACCCTAACCGTAATACTAACCATGATGTAACCCCTTACCCTACCATAATTGTAACCTTAAACCATATTCACAACCCTAACTCTAACCCTAATTCAAACATCAACCAAATTCTAACCTAACCATCGCATAAACCTAAAATCTTATCCTATCTTTAACCCTAGATATTAACCCTAAATAAATAATATAATTAATATTTTATAATATAATTATTTATGTAAATTTTAATAATTTAAATCAATTTATATAATTATAGAATAATAATAATATAATTAATAATAAATAATAATTCCATATAATTATAAGATACTAATTATATATTTATTTTTTTTCTTTTGAATTATATATCGATTGATCAAAAAGGGAGAATTACAAGAAGAGGAGCGGGGAGGCAGAGCCTCAACCCACCAAGTTTACAACTAGATAAACCATTACAACGTAGTATAAAACATCAAAGTAAATAACAGTTATCGAGAGTATAAACACCAAAAAGGAGCCAGGTACACTCAGAGCAGAATATCATTATAGTCTTCAACCCAGGAGGTCCAACCTTGAGCACCCTCCATCCAAACCACTTTCTTTCTCTCCAAGATATGAGAGAACATTTCAAGTTTATCAAAATAGGGTCCTCTAGTATCCTTGATTTCCTTAATCAACTTTTTAAGAGCATCATCAAAGGCCGACTAATTGTCCACAATACTGGCCCATTCCAAGCCATTCTTCATTTCATAGATAAACATGGTGGCATGACCATCTTGGAGAAATCTTAGCAGCTTCTCCTTCTCAAGCCTCATCACACAACAAACCTGCGAAATAATTTTAAAACATATGAGTTTTCTAAGAAAATCAGTAAGAACTCTGCCATTACCTTGAAATTTATCCTCATTTCTAAATTTCCATATAAACCAAAGGATGTAAGAAGAAAGGATTTGCCAAAATAGGTTAGCATCTTTTTTAAGACCAGGAATAGATCCAGTAATAATATCAAAAGTACAAGCATGTTCAGTGATAGAGATTCCAAATAGCATCCACACTTCCCTGGCAAAGGAACAATCAAAGGAGATGTGTCTCATAGTCTCGGGCACCTTACAAACAAGACAAGTGTCAAAGCCACCAAGTTTAGTTCTAATAGGCAGTCTATCAAGCATGAGCTGCCATTTGAAGCATTTAATCTTAGGGGGGATGGGGGACTTCCAGAATTTTCCTAAAGTTTTCTGCCAATCAGGGGGGTTAATATGAACATACCAGATGGAATTGAGGTGGTCCAGGATCGAGGAGTCATCATTAAGAACCTTATAAATGTTCTTAGCTTTAACTTTAGGGAGGAGGGATCCATCATCCCATCAGAAGGAGAGGTACCTGTGGGAGTCCACATCAATACTGCGGGGAAGATTAAGGGGGGCACAGCCATTCTTAACCATGTTGAAATTTCTTTTGTGAGAGTCAGGGAGATCAAAGTTATTACTAAGAGATTGCCAACTGATAAGATTGTCATTTTCCAGAATGTCCATAAAACACTTAATCCCTCTATTATGCCAGTATCTAGCAGAACATCCTTGGGTTAAAGCAAGAGGCTTACCATTGTGGAGGAGGTTCCACCAAATCGAGCGTTCTCCATGCAGAGTGTTACTATTATCAAATCTAGAATTATAGATAGATCCACGCACATGCTCCCAAGCCCTCCATATAGACTTGAAGACCCAAGTGCCTTGGACAGAGACAAGAAAGGAGCCAACCACAAGATCACAAAAAGGGAGCTTTTTCCAAGAATAACACACTATTATAATTAAGTTAAATAAACAATTAATAATAAACAATAACTTTTATATTTAATTTTTTTTTTTACGGAGGTCATGAGGGCATGCATATACATAATGTTTTAGTTTTCTATTTAGACGTTGCCTACATGACCTCCATAAAAAAAATATTAAATAAAAAATTTATTGTTTATTATTAATTGTTTATTTAACTTAATTATAATAGTGTGTTATTTTAACATTATTTATTTTATAAATTTGTTAAATTATAATAATTTAATCTAAAATAAATATATAATTTAATAATATATTACATTACTCATATTTAATTATCTGTATATTAATTTAAATAATTAAATATATTTATAATTAATTATAATTTAAAAAATAATATTAATAAATTTACATTTGTTTTTATTTTATAATTTATTTTGACTATAATTATTTTACCTTTTTCTACTCAAATTACTAGTGAAAACAAGAAGTCACTACATTTATTATAAATATTATTATTAGTAATGAATTTAATTTATTATTTGTATTATTAATAATGCAAATATATTAAATAAAAATGTTATTGTTTATTGTTAATTATGTTATTATTTAACCTATAGATTAATTTAAATTATTAAAATTTATATAAGTAATTATTTCATAAGATATTAATTATATTATTTATTTTATTTAATTATAATAGTCTATTATTTTAATATTATTTATTTTATAAATTTGTTAAATTATAATAATTTAATCTAAAATAAATATATAATTAGTATCTTATAATTATATGAAATTATTATTTATTATTAATTATATTATTATTATTCTATAATTATATAAATTGATTTAAATTATTAAAATTTACATAAATAATTATATTATAAAATATTAATTATATGATTTATTTAGGGTTAATATCTAGGGTTAAAGATAGGATAAGATTTTAGGTTTATGCGATGGTTAGGTTAGAATTTGGTTGATGTTTGAATTAGGGTTAGAGTTAGGGTTGTGAATAGGGTTTAAGGTTACAATTACGGTAGGGTAAGGGGTTACATCATGATTAGTATTACGGTTCGGGTTAAGATTTTGATTAGGGTTAGACTTAAGATTAGGATTGAGGTTAAATTTAGGAATATGGTTAGTTTTGTGGTTAAAGCTGGGGTTTTTATGAGGGTTAAGGTTAGGATAATGGTTTAGATATATGTCATGATAAGATTTATGGTTGTGTTTACAGTTTAGACTATGATCTTGTTTAGGATTAGGATTATGGTTATCATTCTCTTTAATGTTTGTGATAAGGTTTAACATTAAGGTTTATGGTAATGGAGCATGATTATCTTCCTAATTAAGAAAGAATTTTAATTTATTTTTGTTTGGACCAATGTAATGCACATGATTATAATTAGAATTAGAGTAAGGGTCATAGTTTGGATTATGATAAATGTTATAGTTATGAAACAGGTCTAATTTGTAGTTAGGATAATTTTAAATTATAGAAAATTCAAATTATTTACATGTTTCATTGGTATTAAAATTATTATAAACAATTTTCAAATTGATTAGTATTTGACTCTAATGTTGGATAAATTGTGTCAAAGTTTGTAATCATTTGCCAAATAATGTTAATATATAATTTAAATCGAACAAATTTCCACAATCCATAAGAATTTTCAGCTTGTTTTCTGGATTTTGATTGTGTGTAATTTTTAGCATCAATGTTTCGGATCACACTCCGTGATCCATCATCAAGATAAGAACAAAGAGCATGAAGGAATGTAAAAATAAGATGCAGACCAGGCCTCACTTAGAAGATAAAAGAGAAGGGGGGGGTTGGTGATAGAAGGGGCACGCAAAACGAGGGG
>MU227403.1:1197661-1208248 GCA_018584345.1 Thuja plicata | reverse complement strand
TATATATATATATATATATATATATATGCTTTTTGTAAAGCCAAGAAATGATATGATGAAAGGAAGGATATGTATGTATGTGAATGGCAGATGTGAGAGCAGAGGTTGACAGAGATCATTGAAGAGCTAAGACTAGAACTATCTAAGCATTTAAGATGCTTGTTTTGTTCATTACTAAAAACACTTTGTAACAGAAGTTTTTGTTGTAAGAGTTGTAAGCTCAGTTGGCCCCTAACAGGGTGTTATATACCTTTAACAGGGTGTTATATACGTTTAACAGGGTTGTTATTCCTTTAACAAGGAAATGTGTACTATGTAATATTCAGCTCCTAACAGGGCTAGGTCTCCTAACAAGGACATTATACTTTAGTGCATGCTTGTGGGTACCATCCCCACCGGAGTTTTCCCTTGGCCAAGTTTCCTTGAAAACAAATAATGGTGTTATGAGTTATATGTTATTTTCTTTTGATCTTTTCATTTCAGTAAGCTTATGGTTTATTTGGAATTAGTTTAAGTTTAATTTATAGTGTTGTAATATTGATTCAACCCCCCCCCCCCCCCCCCTAGTATTACTCAATCCTAACATAATCTAGCTTTATTTCCCTAGTAGGAATTGTTACAAGAATAGACAATTCTAAAGTTTATAACAATGGAACTTTGTTGGGACGAAGATGCATAAGTGGGATTAGAAATTTTATTAATATTAATTTACATTAAATTTTAAGGTTAAATTGTATATTAATTTTAATTACGTGAAGGGCTTCTTACAGTGACATTAACTTTGGTTGTAAACAATTGGCCTTTAAAAAAAATGACGTGCAACTGGCAATTCAAATTAATTTTCTTGTGTCAATTAAAAAAAAAAGTATAATAGTTATAAAGGAAACCAAAGAGGCATGCAAGGAAACTGAAGAGTCATGCAGGGTAGTGGACGAGAATCAACAGATTTCTCATTTGATATTTATTCACTTCCTCTATATATAGGGACATTTGGGTTCAATAAATGATGGCATGTCGAGCATTACTGAAGTGCAAGTGATTCTTTTATGTGTTGGCAGAGTTATCTCTATTTACAAAGATGACCCGTAGCTTTAGAGGTATATTTGATCATTTCAAGAGTTGGTCATTTCTATTAATTTTCTTTGCAACCTAAGAAGTTGTGGCATGTGCATGTCTGTCTGCTATATCTTCATTGACATTTTTGAGCTTTTGTATATTTCAATGGAGAGATAGATTGTATTAATCAAGAATTTCATATTCCTCCATGGAAGTCACTTGCTGGTATTGCATGCCTCAACACAACAACAGTAGGAAGAAAAAGGAAAAATCTCATCAATGCACAAGTAAGCCATATCATTTAACTCTCAAACATAAAAAAAGGAATCACTGTTGTATTGCATCTCTGCTTTCAACTCGTATGTCTATTATGTTTGGAATTGAGCTAAGGGAGGAAGGTAGACTTTGAACCCCCAGAGTTCATCAATGAGAAGCAAAATGACCATTTACCTCCAGACGAATCTTCAAGGGAGACAAATCTTGTTATTTCATTCAATCGTTCCTGGGGTGGGAGGGAGGATTCCACATTTGGCATGCATATCTATCATAACATTTCTAGCTACAATATTGACAAATTTCTCCATACCATTAAGATTTCCTTGCATGTCCATATTCTATTTGAAGGCTTCAGTTAGGCATAAGCAGTTGGAATCTTGGCAAATAATTTGTCTTTGTTCCTGCCAATTGCATGTGTTAAAAATTTTTGGAAGTTTTTTCAACAAATCCAGTTCTAAACATTTATTTGCTACCATTTTTGTTTCCTTTCTAAAAAAATTTATTGTTTTAAAATTACATTAATTTTATTATCACAAACATTGACATTATTGCTCCATAATTTTGCTTCAATTTGTTACATTTAGTTTAAATATTTTTCCCTTTAAAATTGAATCTATAATTCTCTTTTGATATTATTATGTTCAATTTCAATTCATATTTGCATTGTACACAATTTTCTTACACTAGATTTTTTTCATAAACTTAAAAATATAATGTTTCTAAATTCAAAAAATCAAAATTACATGCTTTCACATATATTTAAAAAAATATATAATTTTCAATTTAGAAAAATCAAAAAGAATTTTAATGTTTTTTAAATTTTAATCATAAAATATAATGTTTCTACATTTGAGAAAATCAAAATCATATACCTATAAAATATTTCAAAAATAATATATTATTTTCAATATAAAAAAAATTAATATTAAAAGTCCTTTCTATTTTAAATGATTCAAACTATTTATAAAGGTTAAACTTTCAATTAGAATTTTGGTTCAATTGAGGTTAAAGTTAGCTCGATAAGTACTCAATTACATTTTGGTTTAGTGTTAGGGTTGTATTTAACATAGGTTAAGGTTTAATTTTTTTTAAGGTTAGGCTTAGAACAAGAGTAAGATAAATTATAAGTTATAATCAAATTTAAGTAAGATTAATTTACAAGTTTTAATCAAATTTTACTTATATAGGTATGTTAGTTTATACAATTCTTTATGATCTATGTTGTAATACCATTCTATCATTTTCCCTACAACAACATGAGAGGAGAGGGCATGAAGAGGGTTACTATATTAATCCACATTGGTAACATTCATAATGTGAAATACACCTAACAATATTATTATAGTTGTAAGCCAAAAAAGATGGTAGAATTTATATATTGAATTTATAATTATGTATATGTATATGAATGTATTGAATTCATAATTATATTTATATATATTAAATTTATATTTGCTATCCTATATAATAGGATAATATTATATTAAGGCAAAGCTAATGCTCATATGTTGACATATATATTATATTATAATATAATATTACTATAGGCTTATGATATAATGAAGAAGTCTATAGTCACTACTTGAAATAAAAACCCATTTCTCTTCTACCATTGTCTGATCATTTATGGTGAATCTATTATTGTTAAGAATAGAAAAGTGTTGTCAACATCCACAGATTTTTGTTGTTGGCTCCAATTTGACTATTTTTTAAATGAATTACTCATCTGGATTTTTTTTTGCATGATGTTTAAACTACATGCAACACAAAATTAAAAACACCTTGATGCCCACAGAGTTGCCGATTTCGATGAGCTAGGGGACAAGAATGAGCAACCCAATCATAGTTGTGTTGAAGTTGAGGTAATATAATAGTTGTTACAGAAAGAAAAAATTATAGCTTTTTCATTCTTTACTTCACTTATATTAACTTTGCATGATGTTTAAACCACATCCAGAGCAATCATATGCAAGCAAAATGAAAAGGAGAAGACAATGTTGATAGTGATTATGCCGAATTCAAAGATTATGTGCATGATATTCATATTAGTAGTCATACTAAACTTGAGGTGAGTACTATGAAACTTTACTTTTCTTTGTTATGAAATCAGGTTTCAAGCAAATATATTTCAAAATTTGAAATTAAAAACTCAAAATAGTCCCTCTTATCTTGAAAATAGGTTTCAATGATTGCACTAAATTTGTCCTTTAACTTTAGTTTTGAAAACTAAAACACAAATTTACATGGGATCATGTCGACTGTCATTGTTTTTATTTTCTATCACTATAATACTCCTTATGAAAGCTTTGGAGAATTGAAAGTCCCTTAGAACAAAGAAAGAAAATATGAAGAGAAGCAAAACAACTTCATCTGAAAATAGTGAAAACATCTTAAGATAGTTTTCCATTCTCAAATCCGAAGGCAACTCAATGACAATAGCACCATTAATCCAATTTTCCTGAATCTAGGGTATCCATAGTGCCACTTGGAGTTAAATTTAAGAAGGTTCTCTTTGCCATTTTAGCAGTCTTCTCATTTTGGTTACCACCACAAATTCTAGCCCTGAATAACTACTTAAAAGTTATTTGACCACTGCTATTGTTTTTTGGCATTGACCATGGCTACTATCTCATGGTAACACATGTTGAAAGGACTGTTACAAAACTCACTGACTTTTACAATTTTTGATGATCCTCTTTGAATTAGCAGTGACCATTTTGCTGATTTTATGCTATCCATATCAATGCAATGGTCTTCTCTCTTCATAATGTTATGACTGCTCCTAGTTGCATCATTGAGCTTAACACTACTTGATCCTCATTGATTCTTTAAATCCAAATGATCTCCATGTTTTCATGACTCTTTATATCCTGATTTCATTGTTCACAACAAAGTTTTTCATTGAAAGAGAAGTATTCTCATTGTCTTGTCATCTTGAATTTTGATCTTACTGCCATGACAACTAATGGCAGACAATCCATAGGACTGCCTTGTCATGCATGTCATAGTGCACTGCCCACGTATTGAGTCACTATCATTAGCGTTTAATGTCTTTGATAGAATTATTCTTAAAATGTTTTTCAATGCTCTTGACAACACTTGATACTATTTTTCTTCTCCAACGATTGTCCTAAAGCAAAGTTTTCATTGTACTCCATCAGTTAGTGGTTCCTCTTTGAATAGTGATACTTCTTCATATGGAAATCTACCCCTTTGATGTTCTTCATTTCTCTCTATATATTGAGGTGATTTTGGTTCATATCTTTGACGTTTTTTTGTCTCTATTTGTAACCTTTAATCTCACCATCTTCTCTTGAAAGGTCGTTGATAAGATAAGATAAGATAAATTTATTAATGTCCAACGGAAGACCAACAAGGGTCTATGGGACAGGAAACAAACAGCCAAAAAGCAAGAAACCAGCGGACCACCAAACAGTGGTCGGGGGAACAGCTAAACGAACAAGGAACCAAACAAGAAGAAGCAGAGAACAAAGAACCACCAGGGCAAGGACTAGGGGTCCTTCCCGAGCGGAAAGAAATCCAACACAGAAGGATAGTGACCCGGAAGAATAAGGGTATGGAGCCGTCGCCATGATCTGCTAGTGGTCTGTTGCTAATGAGTAGAAGCACTGCGAGGTCTCACGAATCTGGAGTGACCGATGGTGGAGGCACATGAGGGCCGCTTCACACCCTAAGCCGAGGGTGAGGACGAGAAGAAATTCGTAATGAGCTGCTCGGTGACCAGCTTCTGGGGAAATAGAAGCAGCAGGGTATGGTCACGGAGCCGAATCATCTCCCGTAAATAGAGTGTCAGACATCTCTGGTTAGAGTAGCAAAAGAAGGAAGTCAAGGAGCTGCAATCTCTGAATAAGCAATAGAATCTCCCTCTGATCTCATAGTATATAGGGTAGCGGAAAATGAAATGTGCCTCGGTCTCAATCTCAGACAATGTGCATAAACTACAAATACCATCCTCTCTGTCAATGTGATGATCAGTATGTGCTCGAAGGCGGTGAGAGCCGACTCGGAAAGATCCCAGCGCGATCCGAAGAGTATGGCACCAACGCTGTGATAAATATCTAGGTCGAACGATGATCCCATCCTGGATGTGTAAGAAGTGCTCAACATAAAAAGCCATCCTCAGACGTAAACCCCCACTAGGGTTGGTCCAGGTCGAGATGATGTACTCCCTGTAGATGTCAAGTCTCACATGCTCATTCAACTCCTGTCTGGAGGGGAGAAGATGAGCCGGAGCGTCCAAAGAAAACTGAAAGGGGGGTAGGCGATCAATATCAATCCCGATGGAACCCAAAAGCGAAGTGGCCTGAGCATACCAGCAACAAGCTCTAGAGGAGGTGTCAGTAGCCAGCTCAATAGAAGAGCTATAGGCGAGGTAAGAGTATCTACTCCGACCATCCGAAGAGTCTGCGAAGCAACGTAGGCGGTGAAGAAACCAAACCAGGTCGAAGATGGCTCCCAACCTAAAGGGATGAGCCTCGAACTCAGCCAGGGTGATGTTGTGGGAGGTAATACGATGACATCTGATGATACGCCGAAGGAGGAGAGTCTGTATACGCTCAATAGAGGCCCAGTCAGAATCAAGGAGAGATGGTCCCCAAACAACAGAGCCAGAGAGTACAGTAGGCCTAACCAGAGAATCTAGGAGGGATAACTTGGACGAGGTGTCCTAAAAGTGGTGTCTAAAGCACTGTCTCTCATTCAAGGCGAGGGAACCCATCCCTTTGTTGATTCTGGGCTGAATAGAAGTTCTCAAACTGAAGCGAGGACCGAAAAACTTAACCCCGAGGTATGTGTATGCGGAGGCAATCTCGATCTCCTGTCCCTAGAAGTCGAAGTGTAAATGCGAGGTCTTCAAGCAATTGAAGACCATGACCCGTGTCTTCCCCAGATTAACCACGGGCTGTATAAAATCACAAAAGGAGGCCAAGATATCAAGAATGCTCTGGAGACCCTCAAGTGAGGAGGCTAAGAGAATCACATCATCAGCAAAAAGAAGAATAGAAACTAAGACCTGGTGTAAATAGCAGCCATCACCTGGGAGAGACGAGTCTCTGATGAAACCCTCGAGCTCGTCAATGTAGATGCCAAATAAGGTGGGGGAAAGAGGGCATCCTTGTTTCACCCCAATAGTGCCCTGAATAGGATCTGAGAAGCCCTCTGGGGTCCTAAATCTGCCCTCAACACGCTCGTAAAGTCTCATAATAGCAGTCAAAAGAATCTCAGATATCCCAATGTCTCTAAGTCTTTGAAAAAGGGCCACCCGAGGGACGGAATCAAACGCCTTACGAAAGTCAATGAAGCAGCAATAGACTTTCACAGAGCAATAGCGAGCCTCCTCAATGATCGCCCATAGTGTCAAGATGTGGTCCATGGTCTGGTAATCTGCACGGAAACCGGCTTGACCTCTAGCTCTGCAGTCCAACCTATCAAGCTGTGAAGAAAGGAGAGTGTTCAATGTCGTGGCATAGAGTTTGGCAAAGGTATGCCCAATCATGATGGTTTTGTAGTTGTCAGGGTCCGAAATTGATCTAGTCTTGTGGATCAGATAGATCACATGTCTCAACCAAGCCTCAAGGAAGCCGGTGCAAACCACTCTATTAAAGAGTGTGGGAAGATAAGAGCCTAGTACCGTGATACCGAGCTTGAGGAGCTCCGCCTGAAAACCATCCTCATCGGCCGCTCTACTGCATCTCATAGATCTGACGACCTCGTAAATGCTGGATGCGGTGAAGATATGGCAATGAGGGGGTGGGATGAGGTGGAGAGATGGCTGGCCCGGGATGTCATAGAGAGTGGAGGTGTGGGAGTTGAGGGAGGCAAGGTCGATGGTGGAGGGCGGAGGGGGGTGTCGCGGGAATAAGGTACGCCAAAAGAGCTTAGGATCCTGGATAAGTGTGTTACACAAGGCTCTGCACTATGAAGCAATGAAAGAATGTTTCTTCGAGCGAAGAAACCGGAGGTAGGAGTAACAAAGATCAACATAATCTAAAGGGAGGGACTCAAAGGCCGAACGTAATCTGCGGTGGAAAGCTTTACAGTCATCGCCGAACCAACGGTTGAGCCATTTTGTAACCTTTAGGCCAACTAGGCCCTAAGTGGGTCAACAAAGGTGATTAAATTGATGTAATTAATGAATTTATGACATATTTTTCATGTCTTAGAAGTCCTAGGTTGAAATAAGATCATTTGGTTGAGAAATGTTAAAATTGCAAAATTTGTTCAAAAGTTGCTTTGGCGACTTTGGCAATTTTGTTCAAAACTTGTCATTAAGTTGTCCAAATGACCAACTAATTCAAAATTTAGTTGAAACAATTGAAATATGATTTTAAAGGCTATTTAAACCCCCTATGAGTTGGGGATTGCAAAGATGTGATTTGAAAGAAGAAATTAATAAAACTATGATTTTGTAATGTGCATTTGCAGTCTTTTTGTTGATCAGACGCTTGGATCTGATGGACATTGAATGGTTTTGATCCCTAAGACACTGGGAATTCAAGAATAATGAGTTTAATTCATTTTATAATTTATTTGGGCATTTTCCGTGGAGTATGGAGTTATATTGAGTTCAATCTTTCAAACCAATCCCAAACCCATCTCTATTAAGGGTTTGAAGACTAATTGTTTGGTCACTCACAAGTTCACTGTTGGAAAATTATGAAATTATGAATTTTATTAGTACATTTTATTCTCTTTCAATTGATATAGGTCTTGGAGATTAATTATCCTAATCTCCCTTAAGTGATATATGGTTGTTTTATCACTATGTTATAAAAACCTTGCAGAAAGCTTTCTATGTTCAGTTATTCCAGAGAGTCCCTCATTCAATCTTTTTATGACTCCAGGTTTCTACTATTTTTCTTACCTATCATGGGATGATTTCAAAAATTACAGAATAAGTAATTCTCATTGCTACTTCACTGTTGTTGTTGCAGGAGGACTGCTCTATGTTAGAGATGGTGCCAACGCCCAATATGTAACAAGTGCAGTATTCCTGGCATTAGTTTACAGTGATTTATTATATGCCCAAAATCAATCCCTTCAACGTGGATACCAAAACATCCAACCCAACAATCTTGTTGCATTTGCCAAACAACAAGTAATACATATTGAATATATGTTTGTATTATCATTGTTTTCTTATCTGTATATTCCCTAGCTTGGTCTGATTGTGAAGACATGTGACTATGTAGTAGAAGTCAAGCACATTCTAATATGTATGGGTATAAGGGTCTTTCAAAGTAAAAGTAATATAACAAAAGTATCCATGAGTAAAGATTAACTAAGGGGGATCTCAAACACCAGATTGTTGTCTGTAGAAAAACCACAGTTATCTTTGATTGACTTCTTAATGAGACATTGGTACTTACCACTGATTTTATTCTTGTACGTTGATTATATACTAGGAAGAAATCCTTTGGGCATCTCCTTAATGGTGGGATTTGGTAGCAGATATCCAAAACAAGCTCATCACAGAGGATCATCCATAGTTTCAATACATATGGATTCAATGGGAGTATCATGTTTAGTAGGATTTATGGTTTGGTTCAGCAGACAAGCACCAAATCCAAATCTATTGATTGGTGTCGTTGTTGGAGGACCAGACCAATATGATAAATTCGAGGATCTGAGGTATTATTTTCACTTCTTTTTCCTATGATAGATTTGAGACAAAGAGTGAGACACTATGAATGACAAAAATGGGCTGCAATACGCAGTTAAAATGAAAGTTCAATGATTCAAAATTTTCCTAAAGGCCTTATACAAGATATGGAATATCACCTCTATTTAGATCTTGTGCGCCAAGTATTACCAATTTATACTTACCTGTGGCAATACTCTTTAACAGGGGATTGTATTCTATTGTTTAATAGTCCAATGATTTACATATAACATTTATCATAATGCATTAGACTTTCTAACTACTTTAAATTCCTATGATTTTACCCTCCATACTGAATCCATTCTAGGAAAAGTTAAAAGCTAATACTCACACTAACTGGCTTAAACTGAATGTTTGGATTCTATCTTTTAGTGGATAATGGGTTTAGCAGTGAGACCTGAGAAAGTCAAAACTTGATTATATTATATATTTCCGTAGTTTCCGTAGTTTATTTTCCATTAATCTTTAGGATTATATTTTATGATTTATTATTATTAAAACTATTTAACGTGATATAAAATATCAGCTTTAAAATATCATTTTTTAATAAAAATTTGATATTATTCACAAGTTCTTTTGTAAGTTTATGCTGATATTTCTTTAGATGAGAATCAAGAACTGAAGTTTCTTCTTATTATGACAATCATTGAATATACCATCACCCTTCCCAATTTTGCTTAACCAATTAAACTACAACCTTTTAATAACCTTTTAATAGAAATAAAAATGATTAATGAAAAACCATTTGCATATCATAAAGCTTAATGAAAATATTTAACAAATAGAAACTGTGCCAACAAGACACTCTTACATCAAAAATATTGATCGTCATGGGTATTGAATTGGTGTTATACAAGATAAATTTGTTTGAATTTGAAAATTGTGCAAGTGCCCCTATTTCAACACATGGATGAACTGGTTTTGGAAAACATCTCCAATCGGGTCAAATTGGTGCTCTTCGTGAAGGGCGAGATGGTACATTTAAATTTCAATAGACTTGATTGTATCAATTTTATTTGAATAATTTAAGTCACTTGGAAAGGGGCACAAATTTTAAAATCTCATTGTGCTTGATATATCCCACAAAACTTAACATTCAAAGGATTTCTATTTGTAGGTCATTCTAAATATAAGGCAAGCACCTATATTAGAAATACAAACTAATTATTTAGAAAGAGTTTTGCTGAAAATTGTGTAAAAATAATTTTTTTCTAGACAAGATGGTTTAAAAATTATATTTTTTGGTATTGTTTCTACGATTTGAAAAAAAATTATGTAGAAATGAACCTCCTACTAACAGAACAGTATTGAAATTACTTCTTCCTCTAAAAAATGAAATAGAAAGGTATGAACTTTGATTTGCAGATAGAAAGAGAAGGTGATCCAATGCAATGAATGCTTTTTATCTAAGTTACCGGATTCGCTTCTGGGACCCCGGATCCAGGTCTGGGTCCGGATTCTCGATCCAGTCCGTGCTGGATCTGGGCAGGGTCCAAATTTGGACCTGTGGGTCCGGATGGATCTGCGGCCCGCGGATCCAGCCAGACCCACAGGTCCAAATCCGGACCCTGCCC
>MU227403.1:1170010-1186595 GCA_018584345.1 Thuja plicata | reverse complement strand
GATGTCTCATGCAACTCCTTCAAATATTTCCAGATATCTGCAGCAGACTTGCCAGAGGGAATCTGAGGCAACTGATCATCTGTGACAGAGAGCTTGAGAAGCATAACAGCTTCTCGATTCCGATCATTGAATTTATCCTGATCTGCTTGAACGGAGGTCGGACGGGTCTTTGTGCCTAGAACCAGCTCATCCAGACGACGGTACTCGAATATAGTCAACATTCGCTGCTTCTAGGTGTTGTAATTGTTGCCATTGAACCGTTGACTGTTTTCTAGCATCAGGTTGGTCAAAGACGCCATCAGATCCAAACTTCAAGAAAATAATTTAGAAGGCACGGATTCCAAGACAAATTTTTGGTTGACCCAGAAAAAACTGATAAATACCCAGAAAAGCTGATAAAAAAACCCAGAAGGAAACTAAGATCAAAAATCAAATCCGTTGGCTCGGAAATTGAGGCACAGAAAACGAGATACCCAGAAAATTTGAACAAAGACCCAGATCGGATCTCGAAGAACCCACCACAAAAATGTAGTCGAAAAAATTTTCTAGTCCCGAAAATTAGGGTCTCCGCAAAAAACCGGCTCTGGTTATAAACTACCACAACAGGAGCCAAGAAAATGCAGAGACTAGAACAGGTACAGGACGTAAATCACGTCGAAATGAGACCAAGTCACATACAAACACGACACTCCTCCAAGCACCTGGTGTCGTAGTGAACTTGCACCAGTCGCGGTCGCGGATGAGGCCAGGCACAGGTCGCGGATCAGATCGCGAATGAGTTTGCACTAGTCGCGGATTGACGTCGCACCAGTCGCAGAAGAGGTGGCGTATGAAGTTAACGCCCTGGCAAGCTCTAATACGAGGGTTTCACATGGATATACAGACAAGAGAAAGCCTTCGCAAACTCTACCCAAACGACTTCGTGACCAAACTCGCGATTCTGAATAATAAGTTCTGATACCATAAAATAATGAGTGTATTATTTTGTATTGAATTAACTGAGTTTACAAAGAGCTTACAAGCTCATATATACACAAAGAATATGCAGAAAATAGAAACTATCTAAATATGATAGAGCATTAACAACATTATTAGAAACATTCTAATAGAAATCACCATATTCCTCAAGTGCATTGTATTTGTCAGATTTTCTTAATGGAGTCTTAACCAAGGATCATTTTGATTTGGATGCTCTCCTAACTAATAGATTAGTAGGTGTTTATTTTGCCTTTTCAAAGACTCCTATAATTCTCTCTAGAACATCATGGCTTACGAGGACCAAACATCCTTAGCTTTTTTATTTCAAGTGATAGTTGATAATCATTAATGTCCGGCCAAATATTTTGTTTCCACAATGGTCTAAACTTGGAGGATTTTTTCTTTCACTTACCTCATTTCTTCTTCAAGGTAGAGTAGGAAGAGACCTCATGACATGCCCATAGATATGACGAGAATTGTAAGGCATCAAAGGATATAATTTGTTTTCATATACTTTCTCTTGAGTGCACATCTTTTATTTTCTTCTCTTTTGTGTTTACTAGAGTTGCACTTGCACTCCCTATTTCTTATGTTTCATTATTACTTTTAAAGTCTCATTGGCCAATTTTGGCCTTTGTCAAGAAAAAGTTAAAAGTTTAATGGATAAAATAGGAAGCAATAATTCTCTTTTAGTCATATGTTTATCTTTATCGTGATATATATTATGATAATGAGAAAAGTTACTTCTTGCTTACTAGATTTTAAATAGTGTTCTTTTTTCTCTTTCCTTGTTAAATTCAAAAATCACAATTTTCCCTTTCCTACCTAAAGTTTAACGGAGAGGTATGTGTTCTATCAGAAAGGTTTACCTTGTTCTTAGAGTAGTGAATACATTTAAACATATGTAACGCTAGATATAATTCATATTTTCCACTTTGAGGAGGTCTATTTTTGGAAGCAATGGTTTGTTTATAACTAATATTGCCAGCTCAAATGGATAGCTTATTTTCATACTTGGATTTAAATAAATATGCAAATAGGATACCTTATTTTCATACTCGAATTTAAATAAATAAGTGAAGTGGTGTATGTTCCATTGCCATCTCCAAACTGGTTGCTGAATCTCTCCTATACTCTATCAACAAATTGCAAATATATTAGGTTCATGTAAGGAAATATGGGTTAATAATGGTCATATCTCGGGCCAGAAAAACATAGTCATTATTAGTGTAACCCAAACTGTGATCAGGAAAGTTTAATAGGAGTAAGAGAAATAAATGTACTCTTTATAAGTTAAGGTGATTTTCAGTCACAAAGTTCACCTTGCAATTATAGACTTGATTCCTACCTACAAAAAAATTGTAAATGATGAGAAATGTTTGGAAAGATTTAAAAATAAACTTTTGAAAATGAAGAAACAAAAATTTATAAGAATTTAGGTCATTTTTCACAATACAATTTTTTTCAAAAAGCTCGTGTTTGGCATTTTTAAAAATATTTTAGAGTTAATTGGCCACATCAAAAATGATGATTGATCAAAAATCAGTGATTAATCACAGCTTTCATAAGACTGAATCTTATAATGAATTGCTTATCAAGCCAAGAAAAAACTGTATGCTGCTTTTGGATTTGATTGTGTGAGCATTTTTTTCGTCAAAAACACTCCTACAATCAAATCCAGAAGCAACATACAGTTTATCTCATGGATTGTAGAAATCTACTCTGTGGGCCATCAAAAAACACACCTGCACTTTGTAAATGAACCAAAATAAAGACCTAAAATAGAACATGAATCAGATGAAGAATATAAAAAAAATAGCTAAAATGATGAGTGACCTATGGAACATTCCTTGTTGTGCTTACAATCTCTTTTGACTACCATGAATGTATCAAGAAGCCTCTAATAGGTTAATATAAAAGACCCAGAATCGATCAGCAGTGAAGCTTGAGCATTAGAAAACAACAACCTTCCTTTATCTTCCTCTTAATGGCACAAACTTTCTTTGTGGAAATTCAAGAGCATTTCAAGTGCGAGATGAGAGATGACAAGTACTCTTCACTATAGAATATGAAACCTATGATGCAAGACAGTGACAATGTATGAAACTTTGAACCCTTGCTTTAAGCTAGTCTGTAAAATGATCTTCCATGCCTCATCAGTGCCAATCTTACCCTTGCTGTCTCAAATGGATAGAGGATGGCTTATACAAATTCACACATAGAAAATTGTAAACACCAACTAAATTATATATCTGTTGCTTGGAAAATTAAGACCTACTGCAAT
Organism: Thuja plicata; assembly: GCA_018584345.1. Lineage (NCBI taxonomy): Eukaryota > Viridiplantae > Streptophyta > Pinopsida > Cupressales > Cupressaceae > Thuja > Thuja plicata. The sequence goes on along the minus strand of MU227403.1, from coordinate 1,183,333 downwards.
GATCCAAAGAACATGTTGGGTCATCTAACTGACAGATTCTGACAAAATCTTGAAAATTTCCAAAAATCTTATTTTTCAGTATTTTGTAGGTTTTCATATTTTATACTTTTTGCAGCCCTGCAGAGAGCAATTTGCCAATGCACCACTTAAAGTATGATCGGCAAGAAGCCCCGAATTTTCAAATCTAGTTCATGATTTAAGCTTTCCAATGTATGTCGAATAATAAAATTTCATCCAATTGGGTGGGAGTTATGCCCTTGACAAGTAGAGGTATCAAAAAAAAAATCCAACAAACATTTTCAGTTTTCCATTAAGTTTGTTCTTATCCAACTGTCCATTTCAAATTTCAAACGAAGCTACAAGTCATCACCAAGTGTGGCCGCTGGCAACCCATTGGTTCCCACCAAGAACCCAAGTTTACTATTTTTAACTAGTTTTACGCTTTAGTATTGTAAAGCTATATAATAGCCGAATTGGAAGCATGTAATCAAGGTAGAAGGTATAAACATTTTCAGTTTTCTAATAATTTTATCATTATCTGTCCCACAGAGTTTGCTATTGTTGTAAAATCTCATAGTCAAGGTAAAGATCTATCTTTTCAGCCGTTCTCTAATTGTCAATTTTGTTTGTACAATTGCTGTTTATAATACATTAAGTTCCTCAGCTAGTGTATTGCCCCCCTTAATTACCAACTTAATTCAGATCATGCCACATGAAGAGTTTTATATGCCTAACATGCTAATAAAACAAAAATTCATCTTGATCAATGAATGCAATATCTGTCGTATGCATCCTCCAATCAACAATATTCATAGAAGGCAAAAAAATCTTTAGGATAGAAAAAGATTTTACCTTTTGAGCTGAATTTGTTGTACATTGCATGAATAAACAAAACTGAGACTCCTACACCGGACTTCATCTACCAAGTTGTAATGCTGTTTCTAGCCTTTTTCTGCATTTCCTATTGGGTGTACAACCAGAAATCTCCATTTCCTTGTAAAGCACGGAAATCTGATGAGAACACACATGAAAAAATTAGGAACAAACTTGTAGAGATTACAATTAGTGCTGCATTGCTCAAATTCCAACCTTTCCATTCATGACAAAGTTAAGATTTAACTATTTGAAGAAATACACTTAAATTATCAGCTGTTCACATAAACAAGGTAGAAATTTAAGCTGAACAATAAAACTCACTTCCACCTCATACAATCAATCAAGCTAATGTCTTGAATGATGAATATGTAGTCTTAAGAGGTTAATAGACTACTCCAAAGAAATGATTACAAAACAAGAAAGAAGAAAGAAGATGCTAGGAATGGAAGGATTCTTCCATACCAATCATGAATTTCCAAAACATAAAAAATACTCATAGATGCATTCCTTTGGTCTTAAGATAGCTAGCACATCCTCCATGCCAAAGATAGATTAGCATTGCTGTTGTCAACACGCATTAGCTTTTTTGCAATCAAATCACTTGCAAAAGAAAAATTAGAGAAAAAAGATAAAATGGAAAAGTTGTATTCACAAGCAGTGAAGTAGCTGAGCATGAACCTTGAAGGTTGCAAGCACTTCTCAAAGTCTTGTGAGACTTTTAGTAGGGGCACCTGTCATACCACTCTACTAGAAAATGAGAGCATGGTTGCCAACATACACACAACATTGATAGTAGGATGTATGAAATAAAATGCTCTCAGTTTGTATTAGAAATTATGAAGTCACATTGATGAGAAGATTACCTTATGAAAAAGCAAGCAATAAGAAAAAAGGAAGCCTAGTCTAAAAAAAATATCTTCAATAGGGATGAATAGAAAAATAGTTTTAAAATGAGCAAGCAATGAATTGAAGAAAGTCCATCACGGTAGAAATAAGAATTCAATCAACAAGTAACAAATCAGCCATGTCATATTCTGAAGACAAATTGACCAACACTGAAGCCATGATAGATGATTGCACAAAGGACAACCCATTCAGCTAGAGGGTAGCTAAATTCCGAAGGGGGATTATGAATTTGTATAAATTCCAAAACGGATTTCTGCATTAATGTGGATATAATCAAGTAGTCACCGTCAATTACAACCATGGACAGAAGCTGACAATCTATGTCAACTGACAAGATGTTCAAATCCTTATTTACAGAAAAAATAGAAACAAACTACTTGATGTAAACTAATCCTAAAAAAATAGTTAGATACAAAAAAGCTTTAAATAGGCTAATATATCTATTGCCTGGAAATACCTATTGTTGAAGTTAGCAACTGCCCAATGCAGCCATTGCTGAAAATAGAAATTCAGCCAGAGTGGCCTATAGAAAAATATGAAGCAAACTTTGATTAAAATTGCTAAATCCTTAAAAAAATTGCAAACCTGTTAAAGCCTCTAGAAAAAATTTGCAACTCTATGACCATTAATCTAATGAATTATAAAATACTCTGTCAATGCCAACTTGATGACTTGAAGATGAGACCCTACCCATGATGAATTCATTGAATATGAAACTCTACTTTCCAAAAGATAATCTCCTCTTCACTATCCCACTGTTGTGGTATGCAAAGCTTGGAGCAATTCAGCCTATTTGGAAAAGGAAACATCTGCTTGGAAGTGAAAGAATTTATATGCAACAGTTGTATAAGATGATAACATGAAAGATAGGAGGATGATCATGCTGAAAACTCTTCATTAACAGCTGCTACCTTGAAAACCCTCAACCATGGCACTAGAAACAAGATCTCAAAAATGTAAAAATATTTAAATCCTTCCACTGCAAATTGTAGAGTAGAGCTTTTTTCCAAACCTTGAGTGCATAACAGCCTTTACATAGTCATTTAGTCTTCTGAGTTCCTTGCATGCTTTAAAGTTGGATGTTTCCCTAAAACACTTAGCATAGGCATTTGGAAAACATGTTGCTGGATGACCAAGAAAAGGGGCAGAGTTTTGTGCTGACTGCAGCAAGGAAAAAGTGTGCCACTTTGTCATGACTTATGGTGTCTAAAAACGAAGCAATATTTTGTGATGGTTAAGCCACTTCCAAGTGACACCTAGAGGAAATAAGGAGTGGCAATGTCCTAAAACGTGTCAATGCCATTTTTAAGCCTTCTTTACCCCCAGATAGGATTTCATAATGTTGTTGCCACTTTTTGGAACTTAGGGGAGTTTTGTCTTGGTGTTGCCGTCACTAAATAACACCCAAACTTTACCAATTTCTTCTTGTCTCTTTAGGCTTATTTTCATAATGATATTTCCCTGCTACTATTATCTTTAGGAGAGAATTAGATTGGTTTTGCCACCTAAAAACTGCACCCCACTTGACAATTCGCCCCTCTAACCATAGTCAAAGATCACTATGCACCTACAACCTTTTCTAGGCACATTTTTCTGCTGGCTATACCACTAAATTTGTGCACCTACTTTGAAGTTTTCTCTTAGTCTTCCTTAAGAACACTTCACCTGAACATTTGTCACTTATTCTATGCTTGAGTGGAACTTCCTAGAGACTTTGCCACTTCAAAAATAGCACCCAAAATCGCTAGCAATTTCTCTCCCTTCACTTTCTTTCCCTAGCTCTCTTCCACACTTTAAACTTGGTGGTTGGAAAAGAATAGTTCCATTGCAACCTCCAAACTGTAACTTATCTTGACATAGATTCTCTTTCAAGCCTTCGGTGTGGTTTCACCATGATTTTGTCATTTTTTGCTGACTCTTTTGCTAGATCTTCTGAATGGTTTTGCACCAAATAAAATGTACCTGACCTGATTTTACTTCTTTAAAATGTTCCAAGTATTTGTCAAGTTTCCTTACTATTATTCCAACTTTTACTCCATAATTGCCTTCATTTGTATGGTAAAGAAACTTCTGAATCTTCCATGTTCATACCCTTGTTCTGCTCCTTTGCTCTTTTTTCTCTTATCTGCTCTATCATTCTCATCATTTGTTGCTTCTTTGTTCTTGAACAACTTCACTGTTTACTCCCTATCAAGCTTAAGGTGATCATCCTTACCTTGCAGAAAGCATTTGTAGAAAAGACTAGGATGCTTGCAGTCTGACAAGAGAACACTACCATCAACCTTGACTGGATGCACAAATGATAATAAATTCATGCCAAAAATGAACACTTAGCAGCACAAACATCAAATTTCATATAGGTACTAACAAGGTCAGATGGCTTGAATACTAGCTTTTATGAAGATTTTTGAGAACTATCAAAGAAGATATGCTTGAGATGGTAAAAAAATTCTAGACTTAATTAGAGACTCCATGGGAGATTATATTTCTTCATTTCTCACCTTAATCCTTAAAAAAGTGCAAGCAATGAATATTGAAAGGTATAGGCCCAAATCCCCGCATAATAAATCCTACAAAATAGTTACTAAGGTCATTGCAAAAAAAACTTGAGCCTCTTCTTCAAAATATTTTCTTTCGTCAACGTAGTCTATTCCTTATTTTCTATAGGCTAAGGGATAATATATCATAAATAATTTAATGATAAATATTTTAAGTTGGGCCCAGTCACTTTATTTCAAAAGAACAACTTAAATATTATAAATATAAGTGGCCATCAAAATGAGACACTATGAAGCCTATAAGGCCAATATAATATTAAATCTAAAAAGTGTTTTTAAACACTTGGAGGGAAAAGTAAATTCAAACTAAGGGCCAGAAAAGGCATAACAAAAGAAAGTCATTTGCTCAAAGCAAGGCATCCATTGTTGTTATTGAATTCAATCCTTTTTCAAAAGTTTGTGCATTGTCTTCTTCTCAACCCTTGGTATGCATTGATTAGGAAGGTGAAAACCCTTTTTTTGTTTTCATTGCTGCATTGGAGGATGAAAGCCCTCTTGTCCATGTGAGGTGTTTCCATCTAGGGATCAAATTTGAGCTGAAAAGATTTAAGCACTTCCAATTGTTGATCAAGCATTTAGAAGATTTGTTGGTGGAAGTGTGATTTATTTACACCTTGATCACTGCTAACCTTGCCAACTACTACTAAATGCTGCTACAATGCATTTGTACTGATTAATGAGATTTATTAAAGATTTCAGTTTGGATTGATTCATTTGCACGCAAATCAATCCGATATTTTGTTAGTGGTTGTTGTGAAGCATTTCCAGACCATTTTACAAACGATCAAATCTGCTATTTTTAGGGGGTTTATAAGGCATTGTACTGTTACACCTAGATTACACCGATGTCATATATCATTCTCCAACCACCAATAATCATTATTGTCACTGTCCAAGGTTAGATCTGCTGATGTATGAGCATCTCAATCAATGTTGTTACTATCTGTGGAAGAGTTTAAAGGGTATTTGCTTCTGTAGATATATTGTTGTTTTTGTACATGGTAGAAATTGCCACCATAAACTTTTAGTTATGAATGTCACCTCTTGTTAGAGGATCCCTACATCTATATGATGGTCATTGAGCCTTCTTAAGGCTGTCACACTGTCATAGGGCCTAGGAATGAACACCACTTGCTACACTTCGTCATAGTCCTTATTGTTTGCATCATTGTACACCTCTATCAACTGTACCTTGCTAAAAATTGTGGCATTTGTAAGTAGAAAACAATACTAAATATTGTGCATAGGAAAACTCCTAGACAACCTATTGTGCATGAAGGAGCATGTTTGGTGTGAAGGAGCATAAGAAAAATCCTAAACAACCTATTCTGCAGGAAGGCTTAATTCTCCCTATTGTTGAACACTTGAAATCTATGCCTTCTCCCTCTACCTCCAATATTAGGGCTTGAAGGAAGTATTCCCCAGTCTTTGTCCACTATTCTGATATGAAGTTCAGACCCTGATGATTCGGATATGGATGCAGCGGATGATGACAAGAAGGTAGAGGAGGATGAAACGGCTTCCCCAGAGACCCTTTCGATGCCCTTTATGAGGTGAAAAAACTTCATCTGTTGAAATCTAAAAAGAAAGCAAAATCTCATATTTACTGAACTATTGGGTCTGATTCTAACTATTAGAGCACCTCTGTGAAAACAAAAACCATGGCTGAGAAAGGGAAAAGCATCAAAAATGAGGATAGCAACAAAATGAAGGACAAATCTACAATAAGCATATTTTGGGGGCAACTTCGCTTCCACCCAATGTTACCCCAAGTTTCCGGGATGGGTATGGCAGGGACAGGGGGACAAGTTTCCGGGACGATAATTTTTTTAACCAATTTTGGAGACGGCTAGGGGACAACAAAGGGGACAGCTATATAACTATAGGGAAAATTAAAATATGTAGAGAAATTTAAAATATTTATATGAAAACATGGATAAAGCATGCACTTATACATAATAGAACCTTAAAATATAAGAATTAGCAGAATTTATATGCCAAATTTGTCTTACTTTGAGAGTCAAAGTCAAATTTCCTCTAGAAGTCAAAGTCAAATTCCCCTAGGCGTCCTCTGTCCCCGGAACGTTTCCGCAATGGGGACGGCTGAAAAAAATATTGGGGATGCGTCCCCGGGTAACACTGCAGTTCCGCCCTCTCCGAGGCCTATTAGGGGAAGAGTGGAGCGTGACCCCTTTCCAAATGACCTTTAAAAGGATTCTCCTCTTCTTAATCTCAACCCTAGAGACCTAGATGATCTCCTAGGTGTTTCTAGGGATGTGGCTTTGACCAATTCAAGCTGTCGAAATGGTTTTTTGGGGGGAATCGACAAAATTAATGCAAGAGATTGCTCTTTGCACAATAAAATGGCCTCGATCCAAGGAAATGAGGGAACCCCCAAGGTATGTGATGAAGATAAGAAGATGTTAGCTATCTTTGAGGATGTTGAAAAAGATGTTAATATAATGAAAAATGATTTTAAAAGCTAGATAGAAGGGCTGGAGATGAAAATGAACAAGGTATATGACAATAGAGAAAAATTGGTTAAAACTAGCTAAACTGTCATCCATAACAATGTTGATAGTGTCAAAGCTCTATCTAAGAGGTGGCAGAGGCCTCAGACGCTTAACATGTTGATTTTACTATTGTTGATGTGTACAATTTGATAAGGGTGAATAGGGGATTGCTAAGAAGGGACCTTGCGTATTGTTGGCTAAAAGTTTTGTAAGTCACTATGACTACAACTTGCAAAACTGTGACTTTAGGCAGCGTCTCATGAGATTTCTCTCTCCTCTCAGCAATAGGGGAGACTCCCTTCTTACAGTAGGTGGATTCAACAGAGACCTAACTGAAATTAACAAAGGGCGGTTCTTCTTAATCAATTCCTCTTTTTTCAAGAATGATTCATACACAACTTCCCAATTTAACAAAAGGTATCTACTACTACGATAATACCAGTGGCTCAGGGGTTGACATAAGAGCAACTCCAAAGACAACAATCTACTTTTATATTTTGTGGAATAAGTACAAGAACCCAAAGTCTCCTACGATTATCTTGAATTAAGATTCAATTAAAATAACCAATAAGGCACAAAGTCTCTTACTAGATACTCTTAAACATAATAAAAACACTTACAATTGAAGCCCAAAGCCTTCAATTCTAAGTAATTGCAGCCACTACTAACTATAACAATCCTTCCTCTTGAAGCACAAAGTCTTCAAGAACCTAAATCGAATGCTCAAATGATTTACACAAGACGAAATATAATCTGAATTAAAGATGATCAATCAATGCAACATAAGAATACATCAACTAAACTCAAGATTCACGACACAAAGTCTGAGAATTCTTGCTTCTTTTATTCAGTTCAGAAAATTTGCACCAAGAAACACAAAGTTTTCAAAATACAAGAGATCTTAGCATAGTCTTCTTGCACAAACAAAAGATGAAAATATATAATGAGCTCACTCCTTTATATAGGTGAGGAGTAGAGGAAAAGATGGAGAAATAAAGGGAAACCCTTAACCACCTTTGACTTATTCGAAAGATTCTATTTGACTTATTCATTGTCACAAGGCCTAAAGCACTTGCAACCTGATTACATGAAAGTACTATACAGGTACATGTTCTCCTGTATTTACAACTTGTTCATGTTCTACATGTAATCTGTCATAAAAACTACACCTATTGTATCAAGGCATATGAAAAGGTGAGTGTTCGTGACACTCGGGAGTTATCTTTAGAGAGAATTTACAAAAGCTTCAAATCTACTAAGAGACTCATGTACAATTGTTGGATCCGGTGCATCTTTATGTTGTGCGATGACAATTGTTTTACGAACTGTACCTGCACACCTAGAAATGACCTTGTTGTACTCCCTAATGTTCTTCTAAAGATGGCTCAGCAAAATTTTATAGCTTGTCAATTTATCAATCATGCTGAAATCAAAGCTATCCGCCTCAAGCTCTAGGCGGATAACTCTCGCGAACTCTATCATAACAGCTTCTTCCTTAACTAGTTCACCATTTTCAGCAATTACTCTGCATGTCAGTTCCTGGAAACCATTACTGATCATGCACTCATGTTCACTGCACAAGATGATAGCTTCTTTTACCTCTATCACTAGTCTCTAAATGACTTGTTATTTGTTGATCATCAAGTCTGAGAACTCGTAGTACATATCCAATGAGGAAATGACTTTGTACTGACGCAGTGCATCTAGATCAATGTCCAACATAGTTCTCCACACATTCAAATCTTCCTCCAACACCTTCAATTGTTGATTGAATGATGTAAGGAGCCCATTCAAACTTGTGGCAATTTCCCTGGCATGCCTCAACACCCTATATGCATCTTGAATCACTTGCACACCTTGTGACTCCAAGTGACCACACCAGTCATCAATAGCCTTGGATTTCCACTCAAGCTGCTCGGTGTATCTGTTGGACTTTTTTGGGAGAGATGAAGAGATGGGATCAACTCGTTGTGAGGAGTTGTTCATCTCCTCAATTGTTTCTAGAAGGTGTGCATTTTCTTCCTTTAATTGATTCTTCTTCTCCCATAGTTTTTCATTCCTTCTAGTAAGCAGAGCAACTGCATCCCATGCATCTTGTTGACACCCCAACCGTGTTTGTTTACCAAGTTCAACTTTGGTGAACTTATAGTCAGTGACTTGAAGTTCTTCAATCGGTTTATCAACAAGTGGCTCAGTAACCTCAGCATATTTGATTTCACGCTCATCAACCATAACTTTGGAAACCGCTTTTTCTTTCTTGTTCTTCAAAGTCTTAGCCTTGTTGTGCTGACTGAAATCCAATTCTTCAGGAGGAACTTTTTGTTTCTTCCTCTTTTGAGTGATGGAACTCAACCATGGAGGTAAAGAGAAAGAAGACGGCTGTGATGCTGACGTAGTAGTCATGGTAGTCACTGATTCCACTTGTGCAACAATAGTGACTATAGCAGGAGTCTTGGTCTGGATTGCTACTGGTGTTAAGCTCCCCTGTGAAACCTCGTCCATGAGCTGCTCAAATTGTGCAGCCGAAGTGTCAAGTGGTGTCATAGGTGCATCAGACATAGAAGGAAAAGTAGAGTATGCATCAAATACATTCTCTAGGCTACCATAGTGATTCTTTGCGGGATATGCTGGAGCAACTGAAGAAATAGGCATAGCAGGCACGATCAAAGGAGGATCTACTGAAGGTACATGCACAGTAGAGAAAGAGTCCACATCTGTATCAAGTGGAGACATGGGAGCTTCCTCTGATTCAGGTGTTGTGGGTATTACTTCTGCTCTCTGAGGTTGAGATACATCTGGAGTGATAGTATCTTGCAGCTCTTCTTTACTATCAGACAACTAAATTGTTTCAGGTTCCACCTCTTCATTTGCTACCACGACTGGCTCAAAAGCCTTGATTGTATCTTTTCCTCCCTTGATAGTGAGCTTTGGAATAACCTTGATTTCTGAAGCTAAGGCATCATTCTTACCTTTCCCTCTGATTTTAGACCTTAATCCAATCAGACCAGTAGGATCAAAACCCTTTCCCTGCTTGATTTTAATGCATTTCAAGCCTCTCCTTTTTAACCAGAAATTGGTATTAGCCAAGATACTTTAAAACCTATCCCAGATAGACATAGTTTTTTTTATTGACCATGAAGGTGGCACAATGGACAAGTTCTCTACATGATGTTTCCGACAGTTAGGATCCAAAATATCTCCATCATCTTCAACTTCATCAAGAATCTGTGTCAAGTCAAAATCCACAATTTGCTTCACCGTCAATCGACAATAGTCCATTCTCCTGATATCAACCTCAATACGAAGGTCAATACAGATATCCTCAAGGCAATGAATGTGCACAAATTGTCTTCTCATTTTGTCACTCATGCCTCTCCAGTCAAAGAAACTTCTAGCCATAAACTGCTTGAGAGTTATCTCCTGAAGTTCATACTCCATGTGTTTAGCTTCGGGAACCATGTTCAAAGACTACCTTCCAATCTTGAGTGGATTCCACAAAGAAATACCCACTCCAGGCTTGTGCAATGTTGACTGATATGCCTGTACAGCAATGAGTTTCCTTGCCAACTCCATCAAAATGATTTTGTCAATGGGGTAGCGTGGCAAGGTGTAAGACTCACCCTGGAAATAACCAACTCTGAGATATGTAAAGTTGGGAAACTGTAGGAAGAGGCAACCGTACACCTTGTTCCAGGCATCATCTGATACCCGCTTCATAGGAAGCTCCTTATCAAACAAACACATGTAACGTCCATAGAAAGCATCCTGCACTCTTCGGTAATGAGCTCGGCTGGGTCTCAAAGTCAATTGCTCATAATAATCCCACACATGCACTAGTGATCTATCTCCTCTGGTTGAGAGACCGGAAAAGGATCCAAGGGTAGAAACAATGCACACCAGGTAGGAATTTAGATCATTAATCTCTTCTTTGAACTCTGATCAGTGAACACCCTTAGGCCATCTTGACAAGTTGGGTCTCTTGGTGACCAACCAATTTTCATTGACATATTTGATGCAATCATGTCTCCCATTGTCCCACCTTTCTAAGGCCTTTTTCTTTGTTATGTTCATAACCGCAGGAGTAGGAGGCACTCTGAAAATTTGGTTAATGGTGTCCAGGATCCAAACTAATGATGGTATTTCCATCCTAATCTCTAATGGTTCTGGAAACATAGTCAAAGTTCTTTGCACGTGCAATAACAAATTATGTCTCTAAGGCAGCCACAGGAAACGTAGCAACTAGGTGGGTGTAGCTCTACCTGACATAAATCATTTCCTCTTTGGTTGAAGTTTCAACCCTCTTGAGGAACTCACCCATATCCAGGTGACCAAGCTTTGTATCCCGAATTGAATCCAAGTATGAAGTTACTTGAGAAGGAGAGATGGAGTTTTGGTACTTGTCATATTGGTACTTCATCTTTTCTTATCTTTTCCCTTCGGAGACAACTCCCTCTGACATAGCAAGTGTATACACAAGTGAAACTATCACACAAAAATTCCAAAGTGTGAGTACGTCTTCATTTGATGGATCCATAGAACACTAATTTGGAGTACAAACTGTATAGATCTGTAAGCATGCAAGTGGGGAAAAGGATTGAAGAGCTTTTGAGCAGCAAAGGGCAATGGAATTTCAGGCAAAATCAGCTCTTTAAATGAGGGAAAAACTCAAAAATGGGGTTTTCTGGAGGTACTGCATAGGAGCGAACAGCAAGCTTAGAGAAAGTGAATGGAGTATGCATGCGTATATATACAAATAGGAAGTTTATTTACTCATAGGTGGGTTTTTTTATGTCCCACTACAAGTTATCTAGAAGGCACTTGATGCATACAAACGGGATTTTTAAGTCCTTTTGCAGCCTTAGAAAAGAGGAGGAAAGTGTATGCAAAACACTTGAAGGTGGGCTTTTTAGCTTGCATTGCACAATGAGGAAGTAACTTGCTCTTTTTGAGTAAAACAATTTTAAGAATATGGTTCTTAATCCCGACTCATATGCAAGAGAAATGAGTATCTTGCATTGCAAATTTGAGGAATTTTGAAAATTCTTTGAGAGATCAACATTCAAAAACATATATACAAAATTGAAAACAAGATTGAAGATTTACATCATAAAAACAAACAAACCCATACATAAAAAAACTAGAAAAAGAAAACAAACAAAGCCCTAGAAACTGCAAAACAAAAGCTTACCTCTTCATTGAGAAATGCAAATAAAGAAGTCTCTAAAAATCTTTGAACAAATCTCTCCCAAATCCTAGTGATTTTGAATTAGGAAGGAGTACCCAAGATTGCAGTTGTAAAGAGCCTAACTTGGCCTCATCGATAAACCATCTAAATTTTACCAATTTCTAAGCAAATCATGTGTTTGGCATTTCGTCAAACAGTTGGCCAGCTATCACTGTAAGAACGTGTGCACTCTTATCCAAATTTGACTACTAGCTCTAAGTTCATTTGCTATTGTCTAATTGTTGAATGGATTTGGACAAATATATATAACTTCTTTGGTTCTCATGAATCACAACTTCTTCATAAATTTGTCAAGCTTAACACTAAACAATCAAATTTCAATATTTCAAAGTTCTGAAAATACCATTCACTTTCCCAATTTCACTAGGTTCAAATTGAATTTAGAACTGATTTGTCTGACTTCAAACTTCAATGATGATGTCTCTTCATATGTGATTTATGACTTTTTACAATATGCAAAATAAACATGCCTTTTTCATATGAACGTTGACATTGTAAATACCTTGTTTGCCTCCAATCATGGCTGCGGCTTGTACTGAAAAACGCTAGGGATTGGTGTTTGGAGAAGGTGTCTTGTCTAACAGCTCCCACTTCTCAGTTGGGACTACTGTAGCAAAGGCAGACGGCCCTTAGCAACCACGTGCGGCTGATACAGTCTATGTTCACTGCGGTACAGAAACGTGCTGCAACCTCACGTGCATGGTTGTGATCGCCAAGTGTCAAGGACTCCACCCGCGAATGTGTATTTCACTTCCCGCCTATGCATAGAAACCCACGACCTGCCTGCAAGTGATTGACGCCACTTAATGGTCTCAGCTATCCACCCGCAATGTGAAGGAAATGCTTCATTCACTAGCCGTGGATAGGAGATATCTGCCTGGCGTGAGCTTCTTTCTCTGCTGAGATGAAAACGACCTCATGTGCAAGCTTTAGTTCAACCATCCAACAATCCAGATATTCCAACGAGACAAATATCGACCTCTGAGCAGGCCCCAGTTCAATGGTGGTTCAACTTCAGAATAAATTCTTTCCTCCAGCCACAGGCAAAATAGTATGAAGGAAGAAATCAATCAATTATACAACAGCAATCGATTATAGGCAATTGATTATACAACAACAATCAATTGTGGATTAGATGAAGAAGAATCAGTCTTCAATCAACTAATTTGACCCTGGCTAGGGCACAAAAAGTAGGAACAATTCCCAAGAAACAAATTCAATAATC
>MU227403.1:1149444-1161440 GCA_018584345.1 Thuja plicata | reverse complement strand
CTAATTTGTTAAAAGTAATGTTCCTTCTCCAGAAGCATCACACTCAACTACAAAGGGCAATGAAAAATCAACAATCACAAGTACAGGGCATGAACTCGTTACCTCCTCCAACTTGTCAAAAGTCCTCCATGCATTATATATATATATATATATATATATATATATATATAAGATTAACAAGATTCTTAGATCAGATTTAAGATGTCAAAATCATGGAGGTAATAAGGTATGGTGATTTAAGGGGATTCCCAAGAGACCCACGACCCTAGGCCCAAAGATCGGATACACCATCCCTCTTGGCCTCATGTGGCCCTTGCCATACAAATGAGGTGGCCTGCCTAGTGTGGTGTCCTATCGCCATTTTCCTCATCCTAGTCACTTCTACCCTGTCTCCAATGATTTAGCATCCTAATGCCCTTGTTCGTCACGGTAAGGATTATGAGGGATATGCAACAAGGTGCCCGGAAAGTCCCTCCTCCTAATCCCAAAGGCAGTCACCTTGTCCCCCTTTGGCATCATGAGACTCCATAGTCCAACATGAGGTGGCATGCTTAGGAGACAACCTCGTCACCATTTTCCCTCCTATGACTACCTCATTCCTCAATGCCATGGTTTGTTATAGTAGTTAGATAAACATTCTAAATCACATATTCCTTTGGGCCAAGTTACATATAATGATTCAGCGATGTAGTTAAATATAAGTAATGATAATGAATCAGCAATATGTCAGAATATGAATAACAGTAATGAACCAGCAGTATGTCAAAATATGAATAATAATACTGAGACAGCAGTATATCAGAATATGAAATAACAACATATCTTATCTTGGGAATATGCTACTATATGTATGTCATGAGTAATATAAATAGTTACATACAAGCACTGCACATATTTAATTTAATGATAAGTAGTCGCAGTTATTTTATGATGAATTTATGTTCAGAGACCCATACCAGAGATCGCAGCATACAATTCTGAGATATTATATTTTTTTTTGGATCGTCTGATGATTAACAGTACGCAGTAATTTTCCCTTTTGTCTTCCTGATGTCTTCCCTTAGATTGCCAATGTCCAATTCTCTGCTGTTTGTCTTTTTTTCCTTATCAATCGATGATATTCTTCATTTTCTATTCATTCCATCACTGAAGGAATGCTATTGATCCTCAATAAATATCTTGAGGAGCTTCAGCAGTTGCATCCCTTCAGTAGCAAGGGATGCGTCTTACTGTAATCACTTCATTTCATAATTAAACAAACCCGTATTATTTTATTGCTGCATAATGTTAATATGAGATTAGTGTTTGGATCTAATATAGTCGGCTGATTATAATTAATGTGATGTTCTTGTATTATGATCGGCTCATGCTGCGATCAGTTCATAATTACAGCTTACTATACGGGGATATGACATGAATGTATGAAAACAACCGTCCCAATTTTAAGTAGCATCAGTTTATCACAGTCATGGCAGTTCTCATACGTGAAAGTGGCTTTTTTGAATGGTAAGGAGCAGTTCTAATTTGTTAAAAGTAATGTTCCTTCTCCAGAAGCATCACACTCAACTACAAAGGGCAATGAAAAATCAACAATCACAAGTACAGGGCATGAACTCGTTACCTCCTCCAACTTGTCAAAAGTCCTCAAAGCATCTTCAAACCATCCAAAGGCTCCCTTCTTTGTCAAATTAATCAAGGGTTCAACCAATTGAGAGACACAAATCTCCTATAATAACAACATGATCTCAGAAACCCTTTCAGATGAGTTAGATTTGGAGATGGAGGCCAACCAAGGATCACCTAAATCTTTTGTTGATCTACCTAAACATCCTTCAAACTTAAGACATGACCCAGGTACAGAGTTTCAAATAATCATTTAACAAACATTTAACAAAAGCTTTGAAAGAACCTATATAGCTCATTACACAACTTATCACCAAATTTGAATTAAGGACGAAAATATTACAACATTTAGGACTCATAAGGATCATTATGACTTTTTAGTGACGCCATTTGGTCTTACTAATGCTCTTTCTATATTTCAAAGTTTGATGAATTTCATCTTTAAGTCATTTGTGAGGAAGGTTCATATTAGTGTCATGTAATGTCCCCTCCTTAGGCAGTTCAGTTGTCATTGGAGGTTGGCCTATTATCCAGTTTCCGGTAGGTCAGCAGAGTGGATAGGGGACCCATCCAGGGGTTTGTGGAGCTACACATAGGCTTAATAAGCCAATTTTGACAATTTGGGACACTTTCCTGAATTTTAGGAGGGAATCCTACTTTCTAGTGATTGACTGGGAGTTGACCGGAACACGTCAGGGGACCTCCGGGATCATTCTGGAGACTTTGGTTGCAGTTCCTATATTTTAGGGAGGATCTTTATTTTTTAAGGGAGATTGTTTGTTCACCTACAGCATTCACACATCATCCTGAGAGGTGGCAGCAGTCAGAATTCAGTTTGGAGTCTAGATGATGAATTTATGAATAAATTTGGAAATATTAAAGTATTTACTTTAACATTTTATTATCAATAAGTTAAAAGGGTTGACTTATGGAAACATAATAAAGTAATAATAAAATACCCCTTGGCACAATTCCCTAGGCAAATAAGTTATAAGTTGTAACTTAAAGGGTGGTTTTTTATATTTTATGAGAAATAGCCCCACATGGACCGATCGCTTAAGGAGATTATCAATTTTAATAAAGTTCGTGAAATTAAATTGAGAAAAGCCCTACAAAGTTCGAACTTTTTTGGGAAAGGAGAAAATAATAAAATAACCATTGGGGGAAGCAATTTGGGTATTCAAAAATCATTTTCAGGTGTGCATTGTTGGAGGTTGAGCTCTAAGTAGGAGTTTAACAGCAGTACAGACCTTCTGAGAATGAAAACTCCAAGGAGATCAAATACTTGTAGGTGTGTGAGATCATCTAAGGGAATTCTTGTTGGGCAGATCACCATTACCAACTTGTGTGAGAAGCATTTCAATGGATCGGTTACTTGCATAGCTGACTTGGTGGACCAGTTAGCATATCTGGGCCGTTTTTGGCATATAAATCTACCATCATCAATTATCCAAGTCTATCGTACCATCCCTAAGGCAAATTATAATATTTACCTGCTGGGCGTGGAGTTTATAGACCTGTGTTTGGACGTTTTTGGCAGTTGCAGCTTACTGTTATAGATCAGATCAAATAGACAGCCTGTGCATGATTTTAAGACTACCCTAAGTGTTGGTTGAGCTTTTCAGGAATTGACAGATCTATATCAGACCTATACGCAGATCACATTGAAATCAGGCTATCTTCCTTGGATGCCATTGATAGACTGGAGATAGCAGAAGGAAATCAGAATATACAAGACATAACAAATTCAACCTTGGTTGCTGTTATTCTGATCAGATTTATACATGCCTCGTAGGGTCATGTAGTAATCATTTGAGTAAAATTAAATCAGATTTAATTCCCTTGCTCGGTGCATGTGTTTGTTGTTATTTTTCTCTTTTAGTATTTCATTTATATTCAAGCATTGCAATCTTTATCAGCAAAAACCAAAAAACCTACAAAAATCAAAAAATAGAAAAAAAAATCAGAATTTAGCAAAATTTTCAAAATTTGCAAATTCCAATATGGGGGTGGTCATTACAATGGTATCAAAGCACAGAGCTTCCTGCCATCCTAAGAAACAAATATAAACACTTGATGATTGAACAACATTATCAAACCTACACCAGGAGAGGGAATCACACTCATTGGCAGCCACCATTAATTCTTGAAGGTGAGACAGTTTCTAGTAATCTTAGTCATCACAGGTCAGATTCGAGTGACAGAGAAAAGAGTACAGATACCATGGCTAAGAAGGAGAGGGCTAGGTCCATTAGTCCTAGCACCAAGATTGAGAGGAAATTTGACACTATGTTGGATATGATGTCTCAGTTGTTAGGACAAAGAGTTAAGCAGAATCAGTCACAAGAGGAACATCCTCAGCGCACCACCTATATAGGTGAGACTAGCAGGTCATAGGGAGAGCACACCACAGCTTCCAGCTTAGTTCTGAGGCCTCTACAGCTTGTTTTTAGTCAACGGAAGGGGTCACCTACTTGACAGGGACGAGGGCCTAAGCTACGGATCTCAGCAGCAGAGGAGATCCGACATCATTATATAGTGTATATGACCTTACCACCAGAGGTCAGGGAGTTGTTGACCCTTGATCAGTTCATTGGACAAAAGAGACACAGGGAAGGTTCAACAGACATAGCAGATCACAAGGCTACACAGGTAACAAGGATTTCCAATAGGTTGTGGGCAAGTTGACCTTGCCACATTTTGATGGAGATCAGTGTACAACTCGTAAATGGGTGCAGAAACTAGACAATTACCTTTCTTTAAGGCCCATGTCAAAGGAAGAGGCGATTAAGTTCGCTACTTTACACCTAGATGGTGTAGTACATGAGTGGTGGTACCACAGGTTGACCACTTTGGGACACCGCTACATTACCTCCTATGATGAGTTCACTAATAGACTCATCGAGCAATTTGATCAGAAGGAACTAGAGATGTATTTTAAGGAGTTTGCACAACTCAAGCAATATGGATCTATAGAGGCTTGCATATCTGAGATTCAGAGGTTGTTGGTGATGGTGACAAATATTTCAGAGAGGAGATTGACAGTTCTATTTGTTGAGGGGCTCACAAATCCTTTACACAGTTGGGTTAGGACATTTGATCCACCTACATTACAGTATGCCATGAAGAAGGCTAGAAATATGGGGTATGCTGATTTATGGTGTGAGCCTTCTTCCAAGCCCTTCCCAAGTAATAAGGACAGGAAACCTTTTCATAAAGTTTCAAAACAGCAAAAGAAACCTTCCCAAAAACCAAATGATGAGTCTCTCAATGACTTGAGACGCAGGAATTTGTGCTTCAAATGTAAGGAACCATGGGATCCCAAGCATAAGTGCTCTTCTAAGGGGACAACAAACAACACGGAGTACCTTTCAGCGGATTATACTAGTTCTAAAATTTTAGATCAGCCTACCTGAGAATTGTGAAAGTGAGGGAGAGAGTGCATCCAAGGGGTCAGTAAAAGAGCAGGAGGATGAGAAACCCATGGCATGCCTTTCTAGCATCCAAAAAGATGAGTCATTCAGGATGAGAGGAGTCTTAGCAGGGCAACGAGTGATCACTTTACTTGATACGGGTGCGACACATAATTTCATTGATGAGGGGCTTGTGAATAGGCGTGGACTTCAGACAAAGGAGTTTGAAGGATTTAGGGTGAGTTGCAGATGGATATATTCTCACATGTACCGGGAGGATTCTCAACCTCCCCTTGAGGTTGAATGATTATGAATTTCAGGTTGATTACTATGTTGTGGGTTTGGGCAAGATGGATGTTATCCTAGAGATGAAATGGCTTCATATGATTGAGGAGTTTTACCTCAATGTGCGTACTATGGAGATGAGATTTGAGGTGAATGGAAGGAAGCACGTATTGAGAGGCTTGACAGATGGGAGCCTCTGCACAGTCTCCTTGAGGATAGAGAGGTTGACTAGACATGAGTAGGTAGAGTGAGCAGTAGGGTGTATTTTGATGCCTACCGCAGTAGAGCAGCAGAAGTGTGACTACCCTCCACAGATTCAGGAGATCCTAACTAAACATAGTAGGGTGTTTAGTGACATACCACCAAGTAGACCTCCAAACAGGCGCATTGAGCACATTATTGAGTTAGAGGAGGGTGCTAAACCCGTCATCATCACCCCCTACAGACACCCCAAGCATCTCAAAGACGAGATAGAGAAGACGATTAAAGAGTTGTTTGATATGGGGCATATTCGGCCTAGTAAGTGCCCATTTGCATTCGCAGTTGTGTTGGTTAAGAAGAAGGATGGGACTCTTCGCATGTGCATTGACTACGGTGCTTTGAATAAGAACGCAATTAAGAACAGGTATCCCATACCCCACATAGATGAGTTGATTGATGAGTTACACTAGGCTTGTTACTTCTCAAAGATCAACTTTAAATCTGGTTACAATCAGCTTTGGGCAATCCCATGATAAAGTCCACCGAGATACACTCCCACTTCCTACTCGGAATGGGTAAGGGCTGCAATAAACCTGCAAGGAAAGTGTGCTCCTATTTATTCTGTTGATAGGTAGGGCACTCACATACATATCTAAGGACCTCTTACTTCAGCCCCTTCCAAATGAATCTCTCTCATATTTGTCTGTATGTCTTAAAGTACACTGGATGTCCGGCCATAGTGCATCATGAACGACACGGAGTATCCGTCTCTTCATCTTTGATCCTGGTACTAAGAAGATCTGCCCCTTGTAAATGACAAGATCATTTACAATTGTAAATCTATCATCCTGCACTATCCCATCAAAAACGACAGCAACCCATGTGTCCTTAACATACTCAGCAGAAATCAAACCTCGCCAATCATCTACAATCTCCCCAATAGAACACAAGTGAGGTCTCCTCGATAAGGCATCAGCAACAACATTCTTTTTCCCCTTCATATAAGCAATATCTAAATCGCATGTCTGGAGCTTACTAACCCATTTATGTTGACGATCGTTGAGATCCCGCTAAGTGAAGAAATGTTTTAGGCTGTTATGATATAGTTTTATCACAAATTTGCTGCCCGGAAGATATTGCCTGAACTTAGCCAACGCATGCATGATGGCTAACATTTCCTTATCGTAAATGTTGTAACTCCGCTCTGACCCCCTCAATTTTTTACTCTCGAAAGCTATGGGGTGCTTGTCTTGCATCAACACTACCCCAAGTCCCTCTCTTAAGGCATCACACTATAACTCAAAAGGCCTAGTGAATTCAAGTAATGCAAGAACTAGGCTCGAGCTCATCAACAAATTAAATTGATCAAAACACTGTTGTGCCTACTCAGTCCTAATGAAAGCCCCTTTCTTTGTCAAATCTGTGAGAGGTGTTTCCTGTTGTGAAAACCCCTTCACAACGCGTCTATAGAAACCCCACAACCCAAAAAAGCCCTTAAGCTAAGTGATATTCTTGGGTGGGGGCCAATCAACAATAGCCCGAATTTTCTTTGGATTAACTCAAACTCCCTCTGAACTGACAATATGCCCTGTTGTCCTCAATTTTGAGATCACAAAATTGTGGCAACCCTACGCAATTTTCTTGTCAATTCGTAGTATTATCCTCTATGATTTGAACGTTTTGAATAGAGTGTTAATAGAGATAATTCGTCATCCCTAAAGAGTTTTTTGTAACACACGTTTCATGTGTTTTTTAGTCCTTTTCTTTGTTTTGCTCTTTCTTATTTTGCGTTTTTAGTCTTTGATTTTCCCTTGAGTCGATAGCCCTTTGAAATACGCTCGTTTCGAGCTAACTTAGACGTCAAATGGAGTAGTACAACTCAAGTTATGATGTAAAAGGTGGGGTTTTTCAGGCTGACTGCATATTCTTTAAAAATCTTTAAAAGGTGGGCTTTTCCTTGTCAATCGCAGAGACTGAGAGTTCATCTGATGTGCTTGTTAACGATTTTCGGTACCAAACTCAATCAGGTGGATTTGTTATGTTTTTGAGTGAATTAAGGTAAATTCTCAGTTCTGCTAGATCACGTTCATATGCATAGAGAAAAGAGCAAAAGATTACATTATTACATCGCATCATGCAGTGCTGTCCTAAAAGAGTGCAAAGATAAAAAATTGTGAAAAACAATCTTTATTGACGAAGTAGTTGAATATTGTCTCACACAAGCCATGAGACTAACCATCATAATGCACATGAAAGGAACATTATACATTTTTAGACACTATGAAAAGTAAGGCATAAGTAGTATAGGGTGACTCGTCATTGCCTGGATGACGAGCCCGACTTGTGTTGCTTTGCTTGGTCTTTAATCTTGCTGCTTGCCTTGCATCCAACTCGTGCTTCCTTGCTGCTCCCATCCCTGCATTTGATTGATAAAATGACGTTAGATCAGCGATCTAAGCAATAACAGGTCATCATATGCTACATGCACCCGCATCTACAAACATACAACATGCTCTTCACATGCATAATAACAGCTAGCTAATCACGGATGTATGAGAAAACAATGAATATCAAAAGCAGGATCCATGTGCTCATTTTTATCTGACAAGTTTGTTTCATGTGAAGGAGCAAGTACACAGTTATTATTTATCGATATGTGGGATCAAGTGGGCTCCCACAAGGGTTGAGCCCAGCATGTCGATAAATAATAAACATGTAGCTCTAAAGTCATATTTTGTTGCATAATATAACAACATATTCAATCAGTGCAAGAGAAATCAATTTCCAAAGTAAGGGTAACATGATACAACAATCCAATGATAGCAGCGATGTTACAGTAGTAAAATAACATTTCAGATATGATCAACATGAATTTGAAGCACTGACACATATCATGAAAGAGCAGTGGAGGAGCAGCATTCATGTCAAAAAATAAGGACATTAAAACAAAAGCATAAATTCTGGAAAATACCAAACCAAGTGATGCTCACACTTTTGGATCAGATTCCAAGGAGGAAGTACCAATTTGGTATTAAAAAGGAAAAAAAAGGAAATCTGAATGTAGCTATGAGAAATCGGGTTTGAAGGAGTTCACAAATTTGCAAGCCTGTCATGTAGCCTTCAAGACAGATAAATTAACTTTTCCAGGTTTAGAGCTGCAGCAGTCCTTATATGTTTTCAGAATTTTAATGAAAGAACAACAGCAGAAAAAAATACATTTTTTTTCAGAGGACAGAGCCACGTCTTTATACCCCCATTTTTCAGATTTTTTTTATATGCCCAGATTCAGATTCTCAAAAGAACAACAGTCATGCAAAGAGGTTGCAAAGTGGTTTCAAATAAGACAGCAGTAATAACAGTAAAAGACATTGTTTTATAAACAGTTTTCAATTTATTGAAAGACATTGACAGCCCCACCATGCATGATATGCTGAAGTAACAAAAGAAAAGTTTGATTGCTTTATCAAATACTCATATGCAACACTGTTGTGGGAAAGCTCAAAGGTGGGTCTAGACATTGCTGAGATGTTATTGTGCTATGAAGAGCAGTGAGCAACAACAATGGTTTTTTAAGCTTGTAGCACCAAAGCGTATAAACAATTTTGGAAAGTAGCCCACAAGCTACTTGTTTTTTAGAGCAACAATAAGAGAGCTTCGTGCATCAAAGCTACAACCATGAACAGAGTACAACAGTAGTTCCAATCATAGATCAAAATTAAAGAAGAGGATCTAATACAAATAAATGTTATTACAGTCATAGTATCAACGAGTCTCATGGCAATGATCAAGAGAGTACAGGAGTAGTGACTCAAAATGTTTTAAAAGACAGTAATAAGAAAAGAGTTATTACCATTACATTAGCAGTGCTGAAACAATACACAGACGTAAGGGTATCCTGAAATGAGCTACAAACATATAAAATAGTGAGAAATAGCTCTGTAACAAAGAGCATTCAATACAGATTAGAGATACAATGTCAAGCAAGTAATCATGAGAATGGTGCTAATGTTGATGCCATAATAGTTACAGGGATAGCAGCAAGCTCCAAGGTACAATTGCATCATTCAGTTCTATTGGTAAAGATGTAATGGTAATCTAAGAAGTCCAAACAAGCATCAGTCACTGTTATGATTAACAAGCACGATATGGAAAACATCATGATAGCAGGATTATGCCTCTATAACAGCGACAGCTAATAAAGAGCAGAAACTTCATGCATTTACCAGAGAATGTAGCAGGGGTTGGTTATGTAATATGTATGGAATGATGAGCATTATAACAGCAAGTAAAGGGTCATCATTGTAAAAGAAAAAGAGAAAAAATCAGTGACATATATAAGGCAGCCAGCATGAGACAATCAGCACTAACATTAGTGATGTTATCAGGACATACATAATGCAATGTTTACTAAACCCTCATTTTTAGTAGTTTTCAGAATGTTGAGACATTTTCGAATAAACATATATGCTCATTAATTAATGTTAAAAAACCCAAAAATGGTGGGGTTTCAAAGGAAGGTAGCAGATTTCCAGCTTAAACGCACTCAAAAAAGACAACACAAGGAAAAGCTCTACACAGTTGCAAACTTTTTAGTGTCTTAAGAAGGCAAACGGAGGTCTAGCCTTTCAAACAGTGTGCCATTTTATAAATAGGGGCTACAGCCATGGAAAGATCCACATAAAGTCAAAACAGAGAAGTAACGTCAAAAGTGACAGTGAGTTTAAAGCCAATATTCCAGACAGGGACTTGCTCAACTGAAATCAATACCAAAGCAATGAGTGACAATCCATAAGAATGAAGAGGCAAAAGTGACATGTATAGCTGCAGCTTTCAGCGGGGGTTTATAGATACAGAATCGCTGAGCACCAGATGATCTCAAATGAATATAGAGGAAAGACGTGCATACAAGCTTCAGATTCATGAATCACATCACATATAGGCTCGTCCTCCACGGAGCAAGAAAATCATAGCAATAGAGAGGGAGCTCAAAGCATATCAAAACAACAAAGATACAAGAGAACGTTTTTCATGGAAAAGAGAGAGCTTACCACGCTCAACACAAGCCCGAATCTGCAAATTATCTCCAAATGTCATTCAAAAGCTTTCAAGAATTGCATAGAACAGTTCGAAATGCTTCACAGACCCACATGGCGGTATTCCCAGCGGCTCAAACAGAAGACGATGAAATAAAATGAGAAAGTGAAGGGGAAATGGGTGCGTTTGGTCTGTAAAGGAAAAGTCTTTGATCTCCAAGCAAAATCCATGCATAGTGGCGGCCTACAACAGCAGCTACAAAGACATCTGCAACAAGATTTCCAAACCCTCATCTTTCCACAGGTGGCGGCTAGAGACCAGGCAGCTATAGCGTGAAAGAGAAAATGAATAATAAAGTGTGAAGGAAGCGTATTTAGGGTTTGAATACCCTAAACAAAATTTCGCACACTTTCATTGCCTTTTCCTTCTTGTTTATGCTTTTCAAGGAGTTCGAAATGTATGAGTGATATGTTTATCACTTATGTTTTTATCCAACTATGCCCGATTTTTTTTACAATACCCATACAATTGATATAATTATAAGTCATTTGGTATTGTTATTGTTGTAAAAAACAATATAGACATAGGAAGTAGTATTGATATTTTATTTTTATTTTTCTTCATTTATTTTAATAGTAATTATTAATAACTTATTATTTGTTATGTTTAATAAATATTTTGTTATACTAATAACATTATTAAGTGGTTTAAATTATCACTTAATAACTGTTATTAATATAGCTAAATATTTATTAAAAATGATAAATTATAAATTGTGTAATAATTATCATTAAAATAAATTAAGTATTAAATATTTTATAATTCATTTATTTAATTGATATCTCTGATATTTATTGGGTGAATGAGCTATAAACTATTTAATAAATTAAAATACAAAATAAGATATTTTATTTTACTTTTAAAGGTCAAAGGGATATTTTGACAAAATTATTGCAAAGCCTTAAGGTCAAGTTACAGTTGTTAAAGTCTTTAGAGAGTTATTGCTTTCCAGAAGCTCCTTATGGGCTGTTTGAAGGATAAGACTGCATTTATGAGGGAGTCTTTATCATGATATTATTTGGGCATGACTTTTGGGTCACCAAATTGCATTTTTATAGACTTTTGAAGGGCTAAAAGGTGGCTGGATAGGCTAAATCCGACCCAGAATTTATTACCAGCATTAATGATGCAGTTGGCACATGAAAGCATAAATATAAGTTGAAGACTCATTGTTCAGGAGTTCTTCTTCCCTTTGGCTTGAGGTTTTGTAACTTGTTCTAAGTTCTTGACAGAGAAAAAGAGATTTTGTAACTCATTTCAGAGAGATATACAGATTTGTAACACCTTTGACTGTGAAAGATAGCTTATGCCTTCTCAATTTTTTGGGTTTGTGTATCACATGGTGCCTTGTTCAGAGATTTATATGATCCTTTGCAGGTT
>MU227403.1:1134665-1148830 GCA_018584345.1 Thuja plicata | reverse complement strand
TATTAAAGGTTTTACTTTCTAATTGATAAGTTAAAAGAGTGAGCTTTTTAAACAAAATCTGTCTTTACCTCTTAGTCAAAAGTGGTGTCGATTTTAAAGCATATAACATATGCCCATGCGTTTTTGAATAAGAAATCATATGGCGTCGATTTGTACTGAATATGCATATGTTTGTTTTAAAGGAAAACATATGTTTCTCTTTCCTCAAAGCCCGCGGTTTCATAAAAGCATGAGGTGTCATTTTTAATACCAAAAGCATATGCATCTTATGTGTTTTTCTTTAAACAAAGCCGGTGTTTTTTTTCTTTTATATAAGGCGTCGATTTTAGTTTACATAACATATTCGACATATCATCCAAACATATGTTGTGTTTAATAAAGCCCGTCATGCTGCTTTAAAAGACTACGGTTTCACTTAAAATCGTATGGCGTCGATTTTTGATAGAAAAGCACGTTGTCTTTTACATGCCAAAACGCGTGACTTTTCTTTTTAAGGAAAACCGTGGCTTTATGTTAAGTCTGGAGCGACGTTTATATATGTTATTGCATATATGTTGAAAAGCAAGGGCATATGCGATATCCTAAATGCAAACTGTGTTTTTCTCTTGTTAAAGGCCGCGTTTTCATTAAGAGAGATGGCGTTGTTTTGCTACACCATGACATATACTTAAACCGCATCAAAATGTGTATAAGGCTTCCTGAGCCACGGCTCATATGCAAGAGAGATGGCGTCGTTTTTTTACTTAAGTGCATGATTTCTTTTCAAACCAAAAGACATGTTTTCCTCTTTCTAAAACGCATGGGCATATGGCGATGTTTTCCAGCCATTTTGAATGCAAATTTCTCCACAAAAGAGCTGCATTTTTGCTTGAGAAATCCGCTTAGAGCATTGCAAGAGGAATTGGTCTTTGCTTCCAGTTTCATCTCCATAGATCACTACGTTTTTTACTCGATTGAGGAAGATTTGGTAAGTCTTTCAAAACGGTTTCCTTCTCTTCTCAATTTCGAAATGTAAATGCATTTCCAAAGGGAAAAGTGGCTATTGTTTAGGTAATGTGTTGTTGAAAACATCTTCTTTGCATGCTGCTTTTATGCCAATCTTCCCTGCATTATGAACATTTGTCATTATTTTTGAATTTGCATTTATTCTTTATGAAGAATGTGTCAAAAATGAATGTCCATATATCTTGTCTTTTCTCCTTCAAAACAAAATTCAAAATTCATACATCATTTCCAGAATTTTGTGCTTTTGTTTGAGAGAGAAAGATTAGTGTTCTTCCCTTTTCGCATGCAAAAGAAGGTATATTTTTATGGTCCTTTCTATTTTTTTTTGTTTGTGTTTTTTTTGTTTGTTTGTATATATGTCTCTTTTCTTCTTCTCTCATCTTCTGCAAGTTGCATATGAGAATGTCATTGTTTTTCATATGCAGTCGGGATTAAAAACCCCATTCTCAGAGATGTTCTTGCCCAAAATGCATAGAAAGGTGAAAGAAACGAAGTCCTTCCAAATATGCAATCAGCCGGTAAAAGTGCACTTTCCATGCTTCAATTTGAGGAAAAGTTTATAACTTGCTGCCCACATGCTATCCTTCCTGAAAAGCTCACCATGCAATCCTTTCGAAAAAGCTCACCTTTTTCATATTCCCATTTGAAAAAGAAGAAAGAATGATTAGTGCTCACCTCATATGCATTTGTCCTTCAAAAGCTCACCTTTTCATCTCATAAAGGGTCCACCTTGTTACAAATAAAGATATTATAATTCATTTACATCTCACAAGGCTTCATGCTTATCTTTTCTTTATCTTTTCAAACGCTGCCTGCTTTTGAATATGAGTTTTAAAACGGATCTTTCCTCTCTAAATGATGAGATGCTGATTTTGTGGAATTTCCATGTGACAATTACTGCTGCTGCTAGTTTCATCATGTCAGAAGGAAGAACTACATCCCCAAAGGACAAAGGAAGAAAGAAGATGAAATATCAATACGATAAATATCAGAACTCTATCAGACCTTCTCAAATCACGTCCTATGTAGAGGAGATTCAAGACATAGAGATCAGGCACCTTAATATGGAGGAATTTTTGACAAGGGTGGATACATCCACCAAGGATAAGATGATCAGCATCCGAGAAAGTTATATTCATCATGTTTCCACTTTCCCAATAGCTACTCTTGAGCCTAAGTTTGTGATAGCGTGTGCTAAACATTTTGACCCTACTTCTCGAACTATAGAAGATCAAGATGGGAAGGTGGTTATTAGTCTAGATTCAGATACTATTGCCCGAGTGTTTCGAGTTCCTCCAACCCTGGCTGTACTAGATATGACAGTGGAGAAAGCTCTCAGAAGTTGGGAAAACGGGAAGACTGCCTGTGTGAAATACATCAATGACCATTGGTTAATCACCAAGAGGCCTAATTTGGTGAGGTGGCCGAAGGGAGTTCACAGATCTAATTTTAAAAAGGAGGTTCAGGACCTCATAACTCTATTAAGCAGATTAAGAGGTCTCAAGGAGTCTAACTTTTTTGAACCTTGGATGTTCAAGTACCTTTCTTTGATTTTGAAATCAAGGCAGCGAATATTTTGGAGCGATTTCATCAATAATGCTATTTGTGAGCAGGTGGAGGAAGTAATTAACACAAGTGCTTTTTATATGAATTCGTACTTGGTTTACATTCTTGCTGCCTTGGGTTCTTTTTCAGGGTTATCAACCAGGGGAGATACGATGCAAATACCGGTATGGGTTTTCTATGACCAGTTACCCTTTCGGGCAAGTCGCATCCATTTCAGAAGGGTTCAAGATGCGTTTTTCGGTCATTACCGATGTCTATTCGATAAAGAACTCCCAAATAAACGTGTTTCTGATGAAGCATGAAATAAAGTTAGTGAGTATGGCTGCCTATTCCTTCAGTTTCCAAATTTCACTTACCTAAGGGTGGGATACTTCAGGGGCGAACCATACACTCTACCAAGGTATCCAACAAATAAGGTAATTCTTATGGAATTGGCTAGACAACTCATGGTTGTACAAGTACATCAAAATTCTTTGCATAGGCCTGGGGTTGGTATTTCTTCACGCAATCCGTTAAGGATTGGTGGACATTCACTCAATACTGTCCCTAAAGCCAAGAATATGGAGTTTGAACTTTAGGAGATCAATTTGAAAAAATTCATAGCTCAGAGTTCATTTGACTGGAGCAGTATGAATGATAAGATCCGGAAACAGTTCAGCCATGTACATCGCCTAGAGGATGTTTGGATTGATCTTCGCACTGAGGCAGAAATTCTTCGCACTGAGGCAGAAATCATCAAAATGGATTATTGCAGACTCACCGTCAAGTAAATCATAGACTTCCGTTTGGCTGAAATTCCGAATGCAGTTATAGACGATAATGAGATCCTGGATCCGGAGTACAAAAAGTATCGAGTTAAGAACTTGCCCGTTCTACCACCATGCTGGTCGGTAAAGGAAAATGTATACATTTGGGATAGATTTCAGTGGCAAACACCAATATTTGGCTAAAACAGAGAGGCATAAGAAGTATCAAGATCAAGCCCGGTCGTGATTTTGACCCAGCTGGCCCCATAGGTATGAAGTCTGAAATCCGAGGAAAAGGGAAAGGAGAATCTTCTGCGTCAGAAATCAAGGCTGTCCCAAAACTCACCATTAGAGGAGGAAAGATTATGGTGAAGACCCCCACACCAGAACATCTTCTAGAGCAAAAGGTCCAGAGATGATCAATCTCTCAGATAGTGAGGAAGAATTGCAAACTTCTACTACTCCTGAGATCACCCAAACTCAAACAGTAGAAAAAATTCAGGGTGTACATGAGTTAGCTCAAGGAACAAACGAACCTCTAACATCTCCAGTAGACACAGATGTAGAATCTTTCATGGCTCAGTTGCCTCCAGAAGCTATTGTGATAGCTACACCCATTTCTACTGCCGCTCCAGCACAAAATAAAGATTTGTCGCATGTCTTTGACGATCTTCCTGAGGAATTACCACACTTGGATACTCTCATGTCTAACAATGACCTTGTCTTCCAGATGGAGAAAGAAGATAAAAGAGATTTGAAAACATTTGCTGCAGAAGTTCCTCAACATGAGGAGCCAGTAACCACTCTGGTTACTATTGATAATTCATCTTCGTCTTTTGTCTTGCCTCCTTGGCTAGGCATTATTACTTAGAAACGGAAGAAGCTGGAGGTGCCTCTGGAGGATTTCGAGATTGCACCTAAGGGTAAGACTCGGGCTGGAAAAGGGTAAGAAAGCTAAAGTGCTTTCAAAAATCATTGTAGATGATCAAAAGGTGAAGTATGCTGAAATAGCGGAGCCACTTCTAAATGAAATAACAAAAGAACCTGAGAGCACAGGTTACAAGATCACAAGGGTGGAGCTAGGGAAGCAGTCATTTGCAGGTTGCCAAATGGATGCTCAGGATGCATTTAATCAACATACTAAAAGAACTGATGAACTTTGGCAAAACAAACATCAGCTAAAGGAAGAGAACGATCGTCTTCTCGACAGGAAGATTTATGTTCAGAACGACAGCATGCTAAGCAGTTAGAGAATAAGGGCAAAGTGGTGAATAATTGGGGCAGCCAGATAGAGAATCAAGGGATCGCAGTCGTTAACGATGTATACCGGATACTCAGGAACTGTCAGAAAACAACAGATCGACTGCATGAAGTGATTGAGATTTTTGATTAGCAGTTGAAAACTCTAAGTGAAGACTTAGATGTTTGGAAGAAGATGGCAGAAGCTGATCTGGATGTTTTGTGCACTTATGAAATAGTCCCTACAAAGGAGATGTACTTTGAGTTCATAGATCAAATGATGAATAAGGAGTGAGTTCTGAAGAGCCTAATCACGGAAGTACATGAGGTTTTACAAAAATGCGTCAAGCCTAAAGAAATTATTATCAAGTTTTTCAAAGAACTAGTATGTGAGCTAGTATCAGAGGACGAGGAGCTGATTTCAGAAGAACAAGTCCTATCAGGATTTGTGCGAATGATTCATCAAGAATTAGAAGTTGATTCTTTCAGTTGTAGTTCTATGGATAAGTTAGCAAACTACAAGATGATGCCGATTCAATTTCAGAAGGATCTGGGTCGATGTAATGGAGAAATTTCAAGTCAGCAAGTTGTGCACGCAGAACAGTGAACATTGCTCGGTAGACAATCTCACCAGATCCAATTATTGTACACAAGTCTCTTTGTCAATTTGAGACATGTATTGACTTTCTTTGAAAAGTGTTTTAAGACACTTATTTTTGTAAGAGTGTAGAATCTTTGACAGATTGCACGATAATATGTAAAATAGTCTCATGTAATCATGCTGCAAGGACATTAGGTCCTGCAGCATTGAATAAGTCAAAGTTTGTTAGTTATAGATAGGCTTTGAATAGTTCAAAGTTGGTTAGTTAAAGTTAAGGATTGAATAAATCAAAGTGGTTGAGGGTTTCCCCTTTCTTCTCCGCTTTCCTCTCTCCTCTTTTCCTATATAAAGGAGGGAGCTCATTTTAATCCAGGATTTTTTGTTTCTGCAAATAAACTATATGCAAAACTCTTGAGTTCTGAAAACTTTGTGTTTCATTGTAAGACAGTTAAGCATTTGATTAAAGGAATAGAGATTGACAGACTTTGTGTTGTTGTCTTGAAAATCGATGAATGTATTCTTATGTTGCATTTGTTGATCCTTGTTCAGATTAAATAGTTTCTTTGTTTAAATCATCGGAGCATCTGTAATCCAAGTTTCCTGAAGACTTTGTGCTTCAGGAAATCGGGGTTACTATAGAAACTAGTGGCTGATATACTCCAAGGACTGAAGACTTTGGGCTTCAGTATTGGATAATAGATTAGAATACTTATTTGAGGTGAGGACAAGAGACTTTGAGCTCATTGTATCACTTCATTTTTAGATAAATCAACTGCTACCTCGTTTGACTGTTCTTAAGTCAATCATCGACTCACCGTAATTACTATTGCAAGGTGAACTGTATGTGTTACAGTCCAGTTCTACTTGAAGCCACCTGCGGTAAGAAAGGAGCCTCCCCTATTGCTGAGAGGAGAGAGAAATCTCACATACTGCTGCCTAAAACACACGTTTTGCAAGTTGTAGTCTTAGTGACTTGCAAAATATTTAGCCAACAGTTTTTGGCGACTCCGTTGAGGATCAAACACTATTTTGATTATAAGATTGATAAGAAGTTCACTTAAGAAGACTTTGAGCTTCTATTTGAGTTTCTCGTCCCGGAGAAGCAATGGAGGACTTTGCACCTTTAACGGACACTTTGCTTCTTTTACAATATTTTGTTGTTGTTTTTGGTTTAAATCTATTATCTACCTTCACTTTGTAATCTTTTTCTGAAATAAGAGAAAAGGATTAATCGTTTATTCTACAGGAGAGAAATAAGCGAAGTTCCATCTAAAAATATTTTCAAGGCGATTGCTTCTAAGTTGGTCCAAGTGATTCAAACTGGAAGAATTCAAGTAGTACTACTGACGTAGGAAGAGTGAATCGTCAAAATTTACACCAAGTCTTGCTCAGCAAGCCAGGCTTGCCCTTCTAGCTCCTACATCACCACTCACCCGGACAACCAGTTATCCACCATCAAAGAAAAAGAGCTTGGTTTTTAGTGAAGAGACTTCTCCCTTTTCCAAACCATTAGTTCAATCTACTCCGCTTTTTGCTTGAATGGTTGCGGGTCCATGGGGAACAACTTTTGGTCCTCTTGATCTTACTCCAACTGTACACACTCTTCCTCCAGGATCTCGTAAGAACTTTCCCAAGTTTTATGGAGACGGAAAGCAACATCCTGATGAGCATATTAAAGCTTTCTATATTGCATGTGGTGTTCTCGGGGTAGAACATGAAGATGTGTCAGTAAGGCTCTTTGTAGAGACTTTGCAGGGCATTGCTTCTGATTGGTTTTTCAATCTCGCTACCGGCTCTATCACAAGTTGGGATTCTCTTCAAACCAAGTTTGAAGAACATTTCAAGCCTGCCAAAGATGAGCATGCTTTGCTTGCTCAATTAACCCAAATGAAGAAAGACGCACAGGAGGGAATGCGCGAGTTCATTGCTAAGTTCAAGAAGTTGGCAAATAGAATTCCTACTGCTTCACGGCCTAATCCTGAAAATCTAAAGTGTTTCTTTATCAATACGCAGTTGCCTGAAGTCAGTTTTCTTTTGAGACGGTCAGTTCCTATAAGTTTGGCTAATGCTCAAACTCTGGCAACAGAGATCGAAGATGATCTTATCATGGCTGGAAAGATTCGCAAAGATAAGACAAGAGGGAATTTTTCGAATGGAAATTCCTATAATGATGCGTCTACTTCAAGTAGTACGGATCCAATGGTTCAAAAACTAGCAAATGAAGTGCTAGCACTTAAGAAGCAAATCTCTCAAAGATCATTTGCTGCCCCGTATAAAGACATTCCACGAAGAACATTTCCTAAGGCTGCTCATAATTATGCAGCAAAGAATCAAGCGAAGCTTCCTCCTCCTCCGGAGAGGCTTGCTCTTGAAGCCCCGCCAGGTAGGACAGCCACGGGGTATTATGAAAATGATCAACCTAGTGTAACACTAGATGATTATCGAACAGAGGAGAATGCTGCTCATTATGCTGAAGATGAGGAAGCAGCTAGCGACTCTAATATTGGGTATGTACATTATGATGGTACCGATCCACAGGAATATTTTGCTCAAGCCTATGCAGTTATGACACGATCTCAAACAAAGATGGCGCGGCAGAAGGAAGAAGAAGATAAGTTGAATCAGGGTACTCAGGTACCCGTTACTATTGCCAAAAGAGGAAATCCTCTTCCTATTCTTCCTAAAAATAGCCAAGTAAGTTTTGCTCCTCAGTCAGTATCTACTAATGTACCAAAACCTAGTGTGTCTGATCCTAAGAATCAAAGAGACATTTCTCTTACATCCTTGCCAAGCTCGTTCCAAGCTTTTGATATCATAGACCATGCCAAGAAGACTAAGATCCAAATGTCTGAAGTAGAATATTTACAAGCATACCCAGATCAGCTGGAAAGGCTTAGTAACTTTGTTAAAGAATCTCAACCCGCACAGACTTCTGTTGCTGTCCCAAATTCAAAGAATCTTCCAAATAACTTGGTAACGATTCCTTCATCCGTTCCAGGAAAAATAGAACCTTTTTATATTTCCTTACTGATTAATGGTTACAAGTTAAGCAATTGTGTCATTAATTCTGGGGCATCAGATAACGTTATGCTTGCCAAGGTTGCTAATGCTTTAGGCTTAACTTTGACAAAATCCTTTGGTAATTGTTATTCCATGGAGAATAAACAAGTACCATTGAAAGGGAAAATCAAAGATGCTCAGTTTGCATTTTCTTCCTTCCCTGAAAAGAAGATCAAAATGACTATCCTTGTTGCGGATGTTCCTGCCACCTATGGAATGCTCCTAGGTTGAAATTTCTGTAAAGACGTAGGAGGAAAGCTGAGCATGGATATGTCCGAAGCACGAATTCCTGTTAAAGGAGTTATGCAGAAACTGCTTCCAGAGAGGGAAACAAAATATACAGTGGTAAAATCAAATGATCCTCGTTCTCAGATTCTTTTTGAATCAGCTGGCATGGGAAACTATTATCTTCATAGCTCTGAAGTCTCGGAGTTTGCTGAAGATCATCAATCTGAAGCGTCAACTTCCCTAACAGATGAAGATAAATTTGCAGATGCTGAGGAAAAGCAAGTTTCATATGAAGTACCTGTTTCGCCAGGGGATCCAGAAAATTCTTTTACAATGGTTGAAAAAGCTATGCCTTCAAGCTTGGCTAATGATGATCCAACTGCTTTTCGGTTCCCTGATACAATCAATTCTAATGAGGTATGGATACTTGAGTTTGATGGCAATTGCGCAGCAACCGGTTCAAGAGCCGGGGTTATTTTGATTTCTCCTCAAGGGGAGAAGTTTCCATATTCACACAAGCTGCAGTTTAACACCAACAATACTGGTGAATATGAGGCATTGCTTCTAGGTATTGATGCTGCACAGAATAGAGGAATTAAGAATTTACACGCCAAAGGTGATGCTGAGCTCGTAGTGTGTCAAGTAAGAAATCAGTACCAAATTAAAAATGAGCGACTCAAGCACTATAGGGACTTGGTGTGGCACTATATAGAATTTTTCGATGCTTTCAACATTTCTGAAATTCCTAGAGAAATCAATGATAAAGCTGATTCGCTTGCAATTTCAGCAACTTGCTTAGTACCACATGAGGAATTCAAGCAGGATAGGTATACTATTCAATTAGTATATCGTCCCAGTGTTCCCGACAATTCAGATCATTGGCAAGTGTTCAATGATGATCAACAAATCATCCACTTTCTGGAAATGAAAGACAATTTTGATGAATTGTTTTTCGAAGGAAGTAGTTCTCCTTCTCGAGAGGATACATCTGGAAAGAATCCTGAAACTGGGGAAGAGGTCATTCAGTTAAAAGGAAATAAAATTCCTAAGGGGCTAGTTTCCCTGGAAAGGTTGTTTGATAAGCATGATCGTTATGTTAAAAATCAACAAGAAGCCGGATCAAGCTCCGTCATGGAATATGAAAGGTTTAGCCTGAATACGGAAGTTGATCCTAAATTTGTCAATATTGGCAAATGTTGCACACCAGAAGAAAGGCATCAGTTCATTCTTCTCTTGTCCGAATATATTGATGTACTAGCATACTCGTATGATGACTTGAAGTCCTTCCGGCCCAAGGTAGTACAGCATGATATTCATTTGAAAACTGGACTTGCTCCATTCAGGCAGAAGCAGCGACAATATAATCCCAAAATCTCGGGAACCATCTTCTCCAAAATCCAGAAGATGCTTGATGCAAGGATCATCTTCCCAATACAACACAACCTAGGTGGCTATCATTGTTCCAATTCGTAAAAAGAATGGTGAGATCCGCATTTGTGTGGATTTCCGTAATTTGAATCAAGCGTCCTTGAATGACAATTATTCATTACCGATAATGGATCATGTGTTGCAAACCGTAACCGGATCTCAAATGTTGTCTATGCTTGATGGTTTTTCTGGCTATAACCAAATTGAGGTAAGGGAAGATGATCAGTATAAAACAGCATTTACCACACCCTGGGGTACTTTTGCTTACAATCAAATGCCCTTCGGATTGATAAATGCTAGTGCAACCTTTCAGTGCGCCATGGATCTGGCATTTCGAGATATCATAGATAAGTTTATCGTGGTATACCTTGATGACATGACAATCTTTTCCAAGCAACGCTCAGATCATTCGATTCATCTTCGGCAACTACTCGAAAGATGTCGAAGGCACGGGATTTCTCTTAATCCAAAAAAATCTATCTTTGGAGTCACAGAGGGTAAGCTCCTAGGACACATTGTGTCCAAAGAGAGCATTAAAATTGATCCGGAGCGGGTCAAGTCAATTCAAAGTCTTACCCTACCTACCAATAAGACTGCAGTTCATTCTTTCTTTGGGAAGGTGAATTTCTTGAGGGCTTTGTACTTGACTTTTCTGAGAAGACTCGTCATATTTCAAATATGATGAAAGGAGCATCTGTATTTCACTGGAGTGTTGAGGGAAAGGCTTCTTTCAAAGAGATTAAAGAGGCAATCGCACATGCGCCAGTGTTAGTTTGCCCAGACTACACTAAAGATTTTATCCTGTATAGTTATGCTTCTGAGCATACTATGTCGGCGATTCTTGTACAGAAAAATGAACAAGACATTGAGTCCCCTATTGCATTCATGAGTTGCTCACTAAAATCACATGAGTTGAAGTATTCTTTGATGGAAAAGAAGGCTTTTGCAGTTTTAAAAGTCGTAAAATCTTTCAGATTTTATATCTTAAACTCTCATGTTGTGGTTCTCGTTCCAGATACCACAGTGAAGTCCATTCTGGTTCAAAAAGAATTTAGAACAAAGAGAGGAAACTGGGCTGCCAAGATCCAGGAATATGACATTGAGATTCGCCATACTAAGCTGGTCCGCGGTAAAGGTTTGTGTCAACTGATGGCGGAGAATGAACAGAATAAAGAAAAACTTCCTGAGGCTTTGCCTAAAGTGTTGTTTGTTAGTACAACTGATGAGTGGTATTCAGATATCGCTTATTTTCTTACTTATGGTGAATGTCCTGTACATCTTACTTACAAAGAAAGAAGAAATTTGAAACTCCGAGCAGCACATTTTGTCTTATGGGATAGTGGTTTGTACAAGCGTTCGCTTGATGGAAATTTTCTGCGTTGTGTTGATAAACCACAACATATGCGTTTGTTGGAGTCATTCCATGACATGGCATGTGGTGGGCATTTTTCTGCACCGGTAACTGCTCATAAAATTTTGCGAGCCAGGTATTATTGGCCGACTCTGTTTCAAGATGCATATAGTTGGGTACGCAAGTGTGATCGTTGCCAACAATTTGTTGGTAAGCAGAAACTCTCAGCTTTACCACTAAAGCCAGTTGTGATTGAAGAGCCTTTCCAGCAATGGAGACTTGATTTCATCGGTACAATTAACCCAACATCCAGTGCTGGACATACTTATGTCCTCACTGCAACTGATTATTTCACCAAGTGGGTAGAAGCCATCCCAATGAAGAATGCAACATCATCAGTGGTGTGTGCATTTTTGAAGGAGAATATAATTTCTCGCTTCGGTGTACCTAACAAGATTATAACAGATAATGCTGCAACCTTTTCATCTGCAGAGCTTACGCAGGTTTCTTTTGAGTATAGTATTACTCTCGCTCATTCGTCTGACTATTATCCTCAGGAAAATGGTCAGGCCGAATCAAGCAATAAGAACTTGGTTACCATTATTCGCAAGTTAGTAGATGATAATCAACGTTCATGGCACAAAGTTTTGTTTGACGCTTTGTGGGCAGACAAGATTACACCTAAAAGGGCAATTGGGATGTCACCATTCCAGCTTCTCTATGGTGTAAATGCAAAAATTCCAATAACTATTGAGCTTCCCGCTCCTAAGTTGGCTAAGGCTATTGAAGATAGCACTTTTCAAGATTCCCTAGACAAGCGGATAATGTTCTTGCATCATTTGGAGGAACAAAGAACTCAGGTGGTTGATCGGCTTGCAGCGCATCAGCAGCAGGTTAAAGTACTTTTTCATAAGAAAGCCAGGCAGCAAGAATTTCAAGTGGGAGATCGTGTTTTACTCTTGGATAAAAGGTGGGAGCCAAAAGGAATGCATGGGAAATTTGATACTCTCTAGAGAGGACCATTCCAAATTCATCAGGTAGCAGGAGAGAACACATTTATCCTGGCATACCGTGATGGCACTCCATTCGCACTTCCATATAGTGCCCAGCATTTGAAGCATTACTTTGAGTAATGGCAAGATAAGTACCAATGTACATAATGTCCAAGTCTTTAATTTTTCCTTTTTAGGTTTTTTGAGTCTTTTGTTTTTGGTCACCTGACTCTATAGCCCAATGGAGTAGATGAAGGCACTAAGAGGTTTGGATAATACATTCCTCATTGTTTCTAAGAACAAACGAGGTACGTTCCCCAGTTAGAGCCAACTGTTGTCCTCAATTTTGAGATCACAAAATTGTGGCAACCCTATGCAATTTTCTTGTCAATTCGTAGTAGTATCCTCTATGATTTGAACGTTCTGAATAGTGTTAATAGAGATAATTCGTCATTCCTGAAGAGTTCTTTGTAACACACGTTTCATGCGTTTTTTAGTCCTTTTCTTTGTCTTGCTTTCTTATTTTGCGTTTTTAGTTTTTGATTTTCCCTTGAGTCGATAGCCCTTTGAAATACGGTCGTTTCAAGCTAACTTAGACGTCAAACGGAGTACTACATCTCAAGTTATGATGTAAAAGGTGGGGTTTTTCAGGCTGACTGCATATTCTTTAAAAATCTTTAAAAGGTGGGCTTTTCCTTGACAATCGCAGAGACTGAGAGTTCATCTGATGTGCTAAATGGATTTAAAACTCCATTTTAAAATTTCACATCATTTCGTGAAGTTTTGATTAGTATTTTTAATAGCAGTGGGTTTTTCAATCATATCTTCATATCAGGCTATTAAAATCTAATTTGCATACTAAGATTATGTTTTCTATTCATTAAAGTGAACCTTTTATTGATGTCTGCATATTTAAAATTAAATATGTATATGATATTAAAGGTTTTACTTTCTAATTGATAAGTTAAAAGAGTGAGCTTTCTAAACAAAATCTGTCTTTAACTCTTAGTCAAAAGTGGTGTCAATTTTAAAGCATATAACATATGCCCATACATTTTTGACTAAGACATCATATGGCGTCGATTTGTACTGAATATGCATATGTTTGTTTTAAAGGAAAACATATGTTTCTCTTTCCTCAAAGCCCGTGGTTTCATCAAACCATGGTGTCGATTTTAATACCAAAAGCATATGCATCTTATGTGTTTTTCTTTAAACAAAGCCCGTGTTTTTTTTCTTTTATATAAGGCGTCGATTTTTGTTTACATAACATATTCGACATATCATCCAAACATATGCTATGTTTAATAAAGCCCGTCATGCTGCTTTGAAAGACTACGGTTTCACTTAAAATCGTATGGCGTCGATTTTTGATAGAAAAGCACGTTGTCTTTTACATGCCAAAACGCGGGTCTTTTCTTTTTAAGGAAAACCGTGGCTTTATGTTAAGTCTGGGGGCTACGTTTATATATGCTATCGCATATATGTTGAAAAGCAAGGGCATATGCGATATCCTAAATGCAAACTGTGGTTTTCTCTTGTTAAAGGCCGCGTTTTCATTAAGAGACATTGCGTTGTTTTGCTACACCATGACATATACTTAAAACGCATCAAAATGTGTAGAAGGCTTTCTTAGCCACTTCTCATATGCAAGAGAGATGGCGTCATTTTTTGACCTAAGTGCATCATTTCTTTTCAAACCAAAAGACATGTTTTCCTCTTTCCAAAACGCATGGGCATATGGCGATGTTTTCCAGCCATTTTGAATGCAAATTTCTCCACAAAAGAGCTGCGTTTTTGCTTGAGAAATCCGCTTAGAGCTTTGCAAGAGGAATTGGTCTTTGCTTGCAGTTTCTTCTCCATAGATCACTGCGTTTTTTACTCCTTGATTGAGGCAGATTTGGTAAGTCTTTCAAAACGGTTTCCTTCTCTTCTCAATTTCGAAATGT
>MU227403.1:1121910-1133983 GCA_018584345.1 Thuja plicata | reverse complement strand
ATCTCATAAAGGGTCCACTTTGTTACAAATGAAGATATTATAATTCATTTACATCTCACAAGGCTTCATGCTTATCTTTTCTTTATCTTTTCAAAGGCTGCCCGCTTTTGAATATGAGTTTTAAAACCGATCTTTCCTCTCTAAATGATGAGATGCTGATTTTCTAGAATTTCCATGTGACAGTTACTGCAGCTGCTAATTTGATCATGTCAGAAGGAAGAACTACATCCCCCAAGGACAAAGGAAGAAAGAAGATGAAATATCAATACGATAAATATCAGAACTCTATCATCCCTTCTCCGATCGCGTCCTATGTAGAGGAGATTGGAGATACGGAGATCGGGCACCTTAATATGGAGGAATTTTTGACAAGGGTGGATACATCCACCAAGGATGAGATGATCAGCATCCAGGAAAGTTATATTCATTATGTTTCCACTTTCCCGATAGCTGCTCTTCAGCCTGAGTTTGTGATGGCGTGTGCTAAACATTTTGACTCTACTTCCCGAACTATAAAAGATCAAGATGGGAAGGTGGTTATTAGTCTAGATTCACATACTATTGACCGAGTGTTTAGAGTTCCTCCAACCCTGGCTATACTGGATATGACGGTGGAGAAAGTTGGGAAAACGGGAACACTGCCTATGTCAAATACATCAATGAGCATTGGTTAATCACCAAGAGGCCTAATTTGGTGAGGTGGCCGAAGGGAGTTTACAAATCTGATTTTAAAAAGGAGGTTCATGACCTCATAACTCTATTAAGCAGATTAAGAGGTCTCAAGGAGTCTAACTTTTTTGAACCTTGGATGTTCAAGTACCTTTCTTTGATTTTGAAATCAAGGAAGCGAATATTTTGGGGCGATTTCATCAGTAATGCTATTTGTGAGCAGTTGGAGCAAGTACTTAACACAAGTGCTTTTTATATGAATTCGTACTTGGTTTACATTGCTGCTGCCTTGGGTTCTATTTCAAGGTTATCCACCAGGCGAGATAGGATGCAAATACCGATATGGGTTTTCTATGACCAGTTACCCTTTCGGGCAAGTCGCATGCATTTCAGAAGGGTTCAAGATGCGTTTTTTGGTCATTACCGATGTCTGTTCGATAAAGAACTCCCAAATAAACGTGTTTCTGATGAAGCATGGAATAAAGTTAGTGAGTATGACTGCCTATTCCTTCAGTTTCCAAATTTCACTTACCTAAGGGTGGGATACTTCAGGGGCGAACCATACACTCTACCAAGGTATCAAACAGATAAGGTAATTCTTATGGAATTGGCTAGACAACTCATGGCTGTACAAGTACATCAAAATTCTTTGCATAGGCTTGGGGTTGGTATTTCTTCACGCAATCCGTTAAGGATTGGTGGATATTCACTCGTACTGTCCCTAAACCCAAGAATATGGAGTTTGAACTTCAGGAGATCAATTTGAAAAAATTCATAGCTCGAAGTTCATTTGACTGGAGGGGTATGAATGATAAGATCCAGA
The DNA here is from genome assembly GCA_018584345.1 of Thuja plicata. NCBI lineage: Eukaryota > Viridiplantae > Streptophyta > Pinopsida > Cupressales > Cupressaceae > Thuja > Thuja plicata. Next base: position 1,132,491 of record MU227403.1, on the reverse strand, counting down.
AACAGTTCAGCCATGTACATCTCCTGGAGGATGTTTGGATTGATCTTCGCAATGAAGCAGAAACCATCAAAATGGATTATTGCAGACTCACCGTCAAGCAAATCATAGACTTCCGTTTGGCTGAAATTCCAGATGGAGTTATAGACGATAATGAGATCCTGGATCCGGACTACAAAAAGTATCGAGTTAAGAACTTGCCCGTTCCACCACCATGCTGGTCCGTAAAGGAAAATGTATCCATTTGGGATAGATTTCAGTGGCAAACACCAATATTTGGCTAAAGAAGAGAGGCATAAGAAGTATCAAGATCAAGCCCGGTCGAGATTTTGACCCAGCTGGCCACATAGGTATGAAGTCTGAAATCCGAGGAAAAGGGAAAGGAGAATCTTTTGCGTCAGAAATCAAGGCTGTCCCAAAACTCGCCATTAGAGGAAAGATTATGGTGAAGGCCCCCACACCAGAAACATCTTCTAGAGCAAAAGGTCCAGAGATCATCAATCTCTCAGATAGTGAGGAAGAATTGCAAACTTCTACTACTCCTGAGATCACCCAAACTCAAACAGTAGAAGAAATTCAGGGTGTACATGAGTTAGCTCAAGGAACAGACGAACCTCCGGCATCTCCAATAGACACAGATGTAGAATCTTTCATAGCTCAGTTGCCTCCAGAAGCTATTGTGACAGCTACACCCATTTCTTCTGCCGCTCCAGCACAAAATGAAGATTTGTCGCATGTCTTTGACGATCTTCCTGAGGAATTACCACCCTTGCATACTCTCATGTCTAACAATGACCTAGTCTTCCAGATGGAGAAAGAAGATAAAAGAGATTTGAAAACATTTGCTGCAGAAGTTACTCAACATAAGGAGCCAGTAACCACTCTGGTTACTATTGATAATTCATCTTCGTCTTTTGTCTTGCCTCCTTGGCTAGGCACTATTACTCAGAAATGGAAGAAGCTGGAGGTGCCTCTTGAGGATTTCAAGATTGCACCTAAGGGTAAGACTCGGGCTGGAAAAGGGTAAGCAAGCTAAAGTGCTTTCAAAAATCATTGTAGATGATCAAAAGGTGAAGTATGCTGAAACAGCGGAGCCACTTCAAATTAAATAACAAAAGAACCTGAGAGCACAGGTTACAAGATCACAAGGGTGGAGCTAGGGAAGCAGTCATTTGCAGGTTGCCAAATGGATGCTCAGGATGCATTTAATCAGTATACTAAAAGAATTGATGAACTTTGGCAAAAGAAACATCTGCTAAAGGAAGAGAATGATCGTCTTTGTGGTGCTCTTGAGAAGCTTTCTTCTTCTCGACAGGAAGATTTATGTTCAGAACGATAGCATGCTAAGCAATTAGAGAATAAGGGCAAAGTGGTGAATAATTGGGGCACCCAGATAGAGAATCAAGGGATCGCAGTTGTTAGGGATGTATACCGGATACTCAAGAACTGTCAGAAAACAACAGATCGACTGCATGAAGTGATTGAGATTTTTGATCAGCAATTGAAAACTCTAAGTGAAGACTTAGATGTTTGGAAGAAGATGGCAGAAGTTGATCTGGATGTTTTGTGCACTTATGAAATAGTCCCTACAAAGGAGATGTACTTTGAGTTCCTAGATCAAATGATGAATAAGGAGCGACTTTTGAAGAGCCTAATCACGGAAGTACATGCGGCTTTATAAAAATGCATCAAGCCTAAAGAAATTATTATCAAGTTCTTCAAAGAACTAGCATGTGAGCTAGTATCAGAGGACGAGGAGCTGATTCCAGAAGAACAAGTCCTATCAGGATTTGTGCGAAGGATCCATCAAGAATTAGAAGCTGATTCTTTCAATTGTAGTTCTATGGATAGGTTAGCAAACTATAGGATGATGCTGATTCAATTTCAGAAGGATCTGGGTCGATGTAATGGAGAAATTTCAAAGGCAGCAAGTTGTGCACGCAGAACAGTGAACATTGCTCGGCAGATAGTCTCACCAAATCCAGTTATTGTACACAAGTCTCTTTGTCAATTTGAGACGTGTATTAACTTTCTTTGAAAAGTGTTTTAACACACTTGGTTTTGTAAGAGTGTAGAATCTTTGACAAATTGCACGATAATATGTAAAATAGTCTCATGTAATCATGCTACAAGGACATTAGGTCCTGCAGCATTGAATAAGTCAAAGTTAGTTAGTTATAGATAGGCTTTGAATAGTTCAAAGTTGGTTAGTTAAGGATAAGGATTGAATAAGTCAAAGTGGTTGAGGGTTTCCCCTTTCTTCTCCGCTTTCCTCTCTCCTCTTTTCCTATATAAAGGAGGTAGCTCATTGTAATCCAAGATCTTTTGTTTGTGCAAATAAACTATAGGCAAAACTCTTGAGTTCTGAAAACTTTGTGTTTCATTGTAAGGGAGTTAAGCATTTGAATAAAGGAATAGAGATTGACAGACTTTGTGTTGTTGTCTCGAAAATCAATGAATGTATTCTTATGTTGCATTTGTTGATCCTTGTTCAGATTAAATAGTTTCTTTGTTTAAATCATCGGCGCATCTTTAATCCAAGTTTCCTGAAGACTTTGTGCTTCAGAAAATTGGGGTTACTATAGAAAATAGTGGCTGATATACTCCAAGGACTGAAGACTTTGGGCTTCAGTATTGGACAATAGATTAGAATACTTATTTGAGGTGAGGACAGGAGACTTTGAGCTCATTGTATCACTTCATCTTTAGATAAATCAACTACTACCTCGTTTGATTGTTCTTAAGTCAATCATCGAGTCACCGGTATTACTGTTGCAAGGTGAACTGTATGTGTTACAGTCCAGTTCTACTTGAAGCCACCTGCGGTAAGAAGGGAGCCTCCCCTATTGCTGAGAGGAGAGAGAAATCTCACATACTGCTGCCTAAAACACACATTTTGCAAGTTGTAGTCTTATGTAATGACCCTTACCAATAGGATCACTAAAATCTCTGATTTTGTACTTATGGAATTTGGTCAAACAATTGGCAAGCAATCAACTACACTGCTGGAAGTAAATAACTGATTGTAGAAATTGTTGGGCACAAATCCACACAACTCAATGATGCAAAAAAACAATGGCAATATGTATATATTCCTTCAATGAAAATGTAGACTTTCTTATAACAATTGCACCTTCAAATTTTGCAAACTATTTGGTGGCAAGAAACTACTACAAAATTATGCAATGCTGGGACTGATTACAAAGATCTATCAATTTCATTGAACTAGATATACAGTGACTATATAGCTAGGTACAAAATGAGACTGAATTTATAATCTTTTTTGACACAATAACAACAATGATGCAATGACTGATACAACAATGACTGTATATGTAAACTCTACATATATTTAGCTATTACTATGATAATAGAAGAACCTAGAATTGAAGTAATTGCTGATGATCATATGCTGATGAAGAACAACAATTTTGCACCCCCAAACTGTCCTTTGATGCAGGTCCGTACACTGTCTAGGAGCAGGCCGTACAGTACGGCACTGTACTAAAAATATATTAATTTTTGCCTTCAATAATGGCAGCCGAAAATGGTATAGTCTGAATCGCCCAGGTTATTGGAATGCTTTGGGAACAATCGCATGAGATTTGGACCAGTTTTGATGACCCAATGTTGATAAAATGTGATCCCAGGCAGACTTTCGAAAATCACCAGTTGATATCAGATTTGCAAGGAATGTTCTTGTGAAGCCCTCCAATTGAACAATGATGCAATCTCCCCACCAAATGACTCCAAAAATGTCAACTCTCAAACCAGATCTGAATACTCAATGAATCTCAACATGAAATGGTTGAATACCACTTCCAATGTGCAACCCTTAAGAAGATATCTCACTTCCTCAGTTATGCAAATCCAAGGGAGTTATCGTTCCCAAAGATCTAATGAAGATTTGCAGACCAAGATGACCACAAATTGCTCCAAAATGGAAATGTAGTAGAATCCTCAAATCAGCTTGTGAAAATGAATGCCCAAGCCCTCATTTATTCACTTTTCTAAGAAGTTACTAAGAACTTCTAGAAGCATCCATTATAAAATCCCATTATAATGCACTTTTATAATAAAATAATCTTTATAAAATAAAAAGTGCAATCTCAACTTAAAATTATAACATATGGGCCCCGCATAACACAATAATAAAAAATAAGCTCCAAATCACTTCTCCAAGAGCAAATATGACCAATTGATCTCCAAATGATCAACAAGATGACTCTCTCTCCAAAATCATCTGCCTACGAGAGTCGATGATAGGCAAATCTACTGTGGAAATCATGTCGCTAGAAAGGGGACATGACATCTTAGTGACTTGCAAAATATTTAACCAACAGTTTTTGGCGACTCCGCTGGGGATCGAACACTATTTTGATTATAAGGTTGATAAGAAGTTCACTTAAGAAGACTTTGAGCTTCTATTTGAGTTTCTCGTCTCGAAGAAGCAACGGAGGACTTTGCGCCTTTAACAGACACTTTGCTTCTTTTATAATATTTTGTTGTTGTTTTTGGTTTAAATCTATTCTCTACCTTCACTTTGCAATCTTTTTCTGAAATAAGAGAAAAGGATTAATCGTTTATTCTACAGGTGAGAAATATGCGAAGTTCCATCTAAAAATATTTTCAACGTGATTGCTTCTAAGTTGGTCCAAGTGATTCAAACTGGAAGAATTCAAGTAGTACTACCAACGGAGGAAGGGTGAATCGTCAAAATTTGCACCAAGTCTTGCTCAGCAAGCCAGGCTTGCCCTTCTAGCTCCTACATCACCACTCACCCGGACTACCAGTTAGCCACCATCAAAGAAAAAAATTTTGGTTTTTAGTGAAGAGACTTCTCCCTTTTCCAAACCATTAGTTCAATCTACTCCACTTTTTGCTTCAATGGTTGCGGGCCCATGAGGAACAGCTTTTGGTCCTCTTGATCTTACTCCACCTGTACACACTCTTCCTCCAAGATCTCGTAAGAACTTTCCCAAGTTTTATGGAGACGGAAAGCAACATCCTGATGAGCATATTAAAGCTTTCTATATTGCATGTGGTGTTCTCGAGGTAGAACATGAAGATGTGTCAGTAAGGCTCTTTGTAGAGACTTTGCAGGGCATTGCTTCTAATTGGTTTTTCAATCTCGCTACCGGCTCTATCACAAGTTGGGATTATCTTCAAACCAAGTTTGAAGAACGTTTCAAGCTTGCTGAAGATGAGCATGCTTTGCTCGCTCAATTAACCCAAATGAAGAAAGACGCGCAAGAGGGAATGCGCGAGTTTATTGCTAAGTTCAACAAGTTCGCAAATAGAATTCCTACTGCTTCACGGCCTACTCCTGAAAATCTAAAGTGTTTCTTTATCAATACGCAGTTGCCTGAAGTCGGTTTTCTTTTGAGACGGTCAGTTCCTATAAGTTTGGCTAATGCTCAAACTCTGGCAACAGAGATCGAAGATGATCTTATCATGGCTGGAAAGATCCGCAAAGATAAGACAACAGAGAATTTTTCGAATGGAAATTCCTATAATGATGCGTCTACTTCAAGTAGTACAGATCCAATGGTTCAAAAACTAGCAAATGAAGTGCTAGCACTTAAGAAGCAGATCTCTCAAGGATCATTTGCTGCCCCGTATAAATACATTCTACGAAGAACATTTCCTAATGCTGCTCATAATTATGCAGCAAAGAATCAAGCGAAGCTTCCTCCTCCTCCGGAGAGGCTTGCTCTTGAAGCCCCGCCAGGCAGGACAGCCACGGGGTATTATGAAAATGATCAACCTGGGGTAACACTAGATGATTATCGAACGGAGGAGAATGCTGCTCGTTATGCTGAAGATGAGGAAGCAGCTGGCGACTCTAATATTGGGTATGTACATTATGGTGGTACCGATCCAGAGGAAGATTTTGCTCAAGCCTATGCGGTTATGACACGATCTCAAACAAAGATGGCGCGGTAGAAGGAAGAAGAAGATAAGTTGAATCAGGGTGCTCATGTACCCGTTACTATTGCCAAAAGAGGAAATCCTCTTCCTATTCTTCCTAAAAATAGCCAAGTAAGTTTTGCTCCTCAGTCAATATATACTAATGTACCGAAACCTAGTGTGTCAAATCCTAAGAATCAAATAGACATTTTTCTTACATCCTTGGCAAGCTCGTTCCAAGCTTTTGATATCATAGACCATGCCAAGAAGACTAAGATCCAAATGTCTGAAGTAGAATATTTACAAGCATACCCAGATCAGCTGGAAAGGCTTAATAACTTTGTCAAAGAATCTCAACCCGCACAGACTTCTATTGCTGTCCCAGATTCAAAGAATCTTCCAAATAACTTGGTAACGATTCCTTCATTCGTTCCAGGAAAAATAGAACCTTTTTATATTTCCTTACTGATTAATGGTTACAAGTTAAGCAATTGTGTCATTGATTCTGGGGCGTCAGATAACGTTATGCCTGCCAAGGTTGCTAATACTTTAGGCTTAACTTTGAGAAAATCCTTCGGTAATTGTTATTCCATGGAGAAAAAATAGTACCATTGAAAGGGCAAATAAAGGATGCTCAGTTTGCATTTTCTTCCTTCCCTGAAAAGAAGATCAAAATGACTGTCCTTGTTGCGGATGTTCCTGCCTCCTATGGTATGCTCCTGGGTTGAAATTTCTGTAAAGACGTAGGAGGAGAGCTAAGCATGGATATGTCCGAAGCACGAATTCCTGTTAAAGGAGTTATGCAGAAACTACTTCCAAAGAGGGAAACAAAATATACAGTGGTAAAATCAGATGATCCTCGTTCTTAGATTTTTTTTGAATCAGCTGGCATCGGAAACTATTATCTTCATAGCTCTGAAGTCTCGGAGTTTGCTGAAGATTATCAATCTGAAGCGTCAACTTCCCTAACAGATGAAGATAAATTTGCAGATGCTAAGGAAGAGCAAGTTTCATATGAAGTACCTGTTTCGCCAGGGGATCCAGAAAATTCTTTTACAATGGTTGAAAAAGCTATGCCTTCCAGCTTGGCTAATGATGATCCAACTGCTTTTCGGTTCCCTGATACAATCAATTCTAATGAGGTATGGATACTTGAGTTTGATGGCAGTTGCGCAGCAACCGGTTCAGGAGCCGGGGTTATTTTGATTTCTCCTCAAGGGGAGAAGTTTCCATATTCACACAAGCTGCAGTTTAACACCAACAATACTGGTGAATATGAGGCATTGCTTCTAGGTATTGATGCTACACAAAATAGGGGAATTAAGTATTTACACGCCAAAGGTGATGCTGAGCTCGTAGTGTGTCAAGTAAGAAATCAGTACCAAATTAAAAATGAGCGACTCAAGCACTATAGGAACTTGGTGTGGGACTATATAGAATTTTTTGATGCTTTCAACATTTCTGCAATTCCTAGAGAAATCAATGATAAAGCTGATTCGCTTGCAATTTCAGCAACTTGCTTAGTACCACATGAGGAATTCAAGCAGGATAGGTATACTATTCAATTAGTATATCGTCCCAGTGTTCCCGACAATTCAGATCATTGGCAAGTGTTCAATGATGATCAACAAATCATCCACTTTCTGGAAACGAAAGACAATTTTGATGAATTGTTTTCCTAAGGAAGTAGTTCTTCTCGAGAGGATACATCTGGAAAGAATCCTGAAACTGGGGAAGAGGTCATTCAGTTAAAAGGAAATAAAATTCCTAAGTGGCTAGTTTCCCTGGAAAGGTTGTTTGATAAGCATGATCATTATGTTAAAAATCAACAAGAAGCCGCATCAAGCTCCGTCATGGAATATGAAAGGTTTAACCTAAATACGGAAGCTAATCCTAGATTTGTCAATATTGGCAAATGTTGCACACGAGAAGAAAGGCATCAGTTCATTCTTCTCTTGTCCGAATATATTGATGGACTAGCATACTCGTATGATGACTTGAAGTCCTTCCGGCCCAAGGTAGTACAGCATGATATTCCCTTGAAAACTGGAGTTGCTCCATTCAGGCAGAAGCAGCGACAATATAATCCCAAAATCTCGGGAACCATCTTGTCCGAAATCCAGCAGATGCTTCACGCAAGGATCATCTTCCCAATACAACACTCAACCTGGGTGGCTAACATTGTTCTAGTTCGTAAAAAGAATGGCGAGATCCGCATTTGTGTGGATTTCTGTAATTTGAATCAAGCGTCCTTGAAGGACAATTATTCATTACCGATAATGAATCATGTGTTGCAAACCGTAACCGGATCTCAAATGTTGTCTATGCTTGATGGTTTTTCTAGCTATAACCAAATTGAGGTAAGGGAAGATGATCAGTATAAAACAGCATTTACCACACACGGGGGTACTTTTGCTTACAATCGAATGCCCTTTGGATTGATAAATGCTGGAGCAACCTTTCAGTGCACCATGGATCTGGCATTTCGAGATATCATAGATAAGTTTATCGTGGTATACCTTGATGACTTGACAATCTTTTCCAAGCAGCGCTCAGATCATTTGATTCATCTTTGGCAGGTACTCGAAAGATGTCGAAGGCATAGGATTTCTCTGAATCCAAAAAAATCTATCTTTGGAGTCACAGAAGGTAAACTCCTAGGACACATTGTGTCCAAAGAGGGCATTAAAATTGATCCGGAGCGGGTCAAGTCAATTCAAACTCTTACCCTACCTACCAGTAAGACAGGAGTTCATTCTTTCTTTGGGAAGGTGAATTTCTTGAGGCGCTTTGTTCCTAACTTTTCTGAGAAGACTCGTCATATTTCAAATATGATAAAAGGAGCATCTGTATTTCACCGGAGTGTTGAGGGAAAGGCTTCTTTCAAAGAGATTAAAGAGGCAATCGCACATGCGCCGGTGTTAGTTTGCCCAGACTACACTAAAGATTTTATCCTATATAGTTATGCTTCTGAGCATACTATGTCGGCAATTCTTGTACAGAAAAATGAAGACATTGAGTCCCCTATTGCATTCATGAGTTGCCCACTAAAATCACATAAGTTGAAGTATTCTTTGATGGAAAAGAATGTTTATGCAGTTGTAAAAGCCGTAAAATCTTTCAGATTTTATATCTTAAACTCTCATGTTGTGGTTCTCGTTCCAGATACCACAGTGAAGTCCATTCTGGCTCAACAGGAATTTGGAACAAAAAGAGAAAACTGGATTGCCAAGATCCAGGAATATGACATTGAGATTCGCCATACTAAGCTGGTCCGCGGTAAAGGTTTGTGTCAACTGATGGCGGAGAATGAACCAGATAAAGAAGAACTTCCTGAGGCTTTGCCTAAAGTGTTGTTTGTTAGTACAACTGATGAGTGGTATTCAGATATCGCTTATTTTCTTACTTATGGTGAATGTCCTTTACATCTTACTTACAAAGAAAGAAGAAATTTGAAACTCCGAGCAGCACATTTTGTCTGATGGGATAGTGGTTTGTACAAGCATTCGCTTGATGGAAATTTTCTGCGTTGTGTTGATAAACCACAACAGATCCGTTTGTTGGAGTCATTCCATGACATGGCATGTGGTGGACATTTTTCTGCACCGGTAACTGCTCATAAAATTGTGCGAGCCAGGTATTATTGGCCGACTCTGTTTCAAGATGCATATAGTTGGGTACGCAAGTGTGATCGTTGCCAACAATTTGTTGGTAAGCAGAAACTCTCAGCTTTACCACTAAAGCCAGTTGTGATTGAAGAGCCTTTCCAGCAATGGAGACTTGATTTCATCGGTACAATTAACCCAACATCCAGTGCTGGACATACTTATGTCCTCACTGCAACTGATTATTTCACCAAGTGGGTAGAAGCCATCCCAATGAAGAATGCAACATCATCAGTGGTGTGTGCATTTTTGAAGGAGAATATAATTTCTCGCTTCGGTGTACCTAACAAGATTATAACAGATAATGCTGCAACCTTTTCATCTGCAGAGCTTACGCAGGTTTCTTTTGAGTATAGTATTACTCTCGCTCATTCGTCTGACTATTATCCTCAGGAAAATGGTCAGGCCGAATCAAGCAATAAGAACTTGGTTACCATTATTCGCAAGTTAGTAGATGATAATCAACGTTCATGGCACAAAGTTTTGTTTGACGCTTTGTGGGCAGACAAGATTACACCTAAAAGGGCAATTGGGATGTCACCATTCCAGCTTCTCTATGGTGTAAATGCAAAAATTCCAATAACTATTGAGCTTCCCGCTCCTAAGTTGGCTAAGGCTATTGAAGATAGCACTTTTCAAGATTCCCTAGACAAGCGGATAATGTTCTTGCATCATTTGGAGGAACAAAGAACTCAGGTGGTTGATCGGCTTGCAGCGCATCAGCAGCAGGTTAAAGTACTTTTTCATAAGAAAGCCAGGCAGCAAGAATTTCAAGTGGGAGATCGTGTTTTACTCTTGGATAAAAGGTGGGAGCCAAAAGGAATGCATGGGAAATTTGATACTCTCTAGAGAGGACCATTCCAAATTCATCAGGTAGCAGGAGAGAACACATTTATCCTGGCATACCGTGATGGCACTCCATTCGCACTTCCATATAGTGCCCAGCATTTGAAGCATTACTTTGAGTAATGGCAAGATAAGTACCAATGTACATAATGTCCAAGTCTTT
>MU227403.1:1088281-1113074 GCA_018584345.1 Thuja plicata | reverse complement strand
TGGCAGAGAGGCGCCGCCACAGGCGGTGGCGGGCGGAGAGAAAAACGCTGGCGGAGCGGCGCTTTGAGCCGGGAGGCGGCGGGCACAGAACTGAAAGGAGCTCGGGCTCCGGGCGGAGCAACGGCGGCGGGGGCCGACATGGGCGGCGGTGGCCGCTGGGGGCGGCGGCAGGGGGCCGCTGGCGGCAGGGGCCGCAGAAAATAACGGCGGCGGAGACTGGAAGTGCAGGTGGGCGGCCGGCCACCGACCGGCTGCGGTGGCGCGGCGGTGGTGCGGTGGCGCCAAAAACTTTTTACACAGCACGTGCAATGAAAAATCAAAAAATCATTAAAAAAATGATTTTTTTTAATAAATTTTTGAATTGTTTTTCATCCGTACGGCCCTTGGTAGGGCGAGAAAATTTTTCCAGAGCTCCGGTAGCCAAAAGGGTCAAAATTTTATATGATTTCGACTCTCCTGGGCCTTCTGGACGCAATGGTGGAGTCCTTTTCGGCTCAAACAGCTCCAAAAAATAGAGACCCCCCAGAACCAGAGACAAATGCCGGAAAAGAATCTGAGAGCTTCAAACCCTTGCTGCTTCAACCAAGAACGAACAGCCCGCTGCAGAGTGGCTCTGATACCATGTTGAGATTGCTAAAACGCAATGCAACCAAGATCACCTGCATGCAAAGCTGTTACACAGAAGAAGAAGAAGACAGAAAGAGGATAGAAGTATTCAGAAAGCTATGGCGGCCAAAATGAAAGAGAACCCAAATCCATTGTGACAGAAATAATTTCTATTAACACAATAAAGATTACAAACTGATCTCCTTTAAGAATTACAAAGATGACAATCCTTATAAAGGATGCCGAAACCCTAAAAGGGCAACTGCTAGGAAATAGAAACTTTCCTAAGACTAAAGAAACTGCCTAAGTGAAACTTAAGCACTAAAGAGCAATTGCTAAATTACTCTAACATAAAATTTAGAGGGAAGCAATTACTATATGCTTACCCAACTATTGTGAATTGTTTGTCTTTAATAGAAGCTGTAGGGTCAATTTAGATACAATTTAGCGTGGAGATAAATCTGTTCACCAACACATTCATAATGGGAAAAAAGGAAAATACAAAAATAAAACATTAAAGTGTTGTATTTTTACATCCTAAGTGCATCCATACATATATTTGCATAAAGAAAATTTCAAAAAAACATACATCTGCATATCCACATAGAATCATCTAACACATCTATATATCAGTAATAATCAAAGATCATAAATGATGTCACCACATGAATCTACTCTAAATCATCATAAGGACTAAGGACATCATCAAGTTTGAATCAATCTAATCATGTATCACATACATCAGCTATCAAAAGAGAAACAATGAGAATATCAGAATCATAAGATGTCATCTCACATATATCAGTGAATATCATATCAAAAATGTGGGAATGTCTACAATAGTATCAAACATATAAAGAATTTACCAAGGATAAAAGTGAAAATGAATGGGTAAAAAGTCATTTTTGAGGCTTATATTGACCTTTTAGGGCTAAACAGAAACTCTAGAACCCTAAACAGACTATCAGTACTTTATTTTGTTCTTCTCAGATCTATCAGGAATGAAATCAAACACAAGGACAATATTTCCCATGGCACAGTAAAAAATTTGTGACAGTCTCCAACAAATGTTGAATTGCTCTATATGTACATAAAATGATCTGTAGGCTTTACACAATCATTTTTTCATTGTTCTCAATCAAAAAGATGCACATCACACATAAATATTGGTCATACATCATTTTATCAAGCTCAAAATTAACATTTTCAAGTAGTCAACTTGGTAAAATTGTGTTTTCTCTTAACACATTTTCACTTCATCTCACCTTCTAATTGATTCTTCATTGATCCAATCGACCTGTTCCATTGATCTATCATTCTAAAGAGGTATATTATTCTATTTCTTTAAATTTCATTCCTAAGGGGCATGATCACACTTAAAATTAATCAAATTCTTTCTCAAAAAGAAAAACTGACTTCATCATCAAAAGACTAGGCATGGTAGTTTCCTTCGATCAAGTTGGGACTGTTGGATAGAAGGCTTTAGCGCTAAACAAGATGGATATCTATGTCTACAATCTCTTAGATCTTTATCAAGCTCTTAGCAGCTTTGTACTGACCTTTGTTTGATCAAGTTTGGAGTCAGTATTATCAATTCTTGTTCGATCAAGTTCAGAATTGATACCTCAAAGCTTGCAACAGTTTCGTATTAACATTCTTTCGATCAAGTTCGAATTAAGTATTATCAATTCTTGTTCGATCAAGTTCAAATTTAGTATTATCAATTCTTGTTCGATCAAGTTCAGAATTGGTATATCTAGATTTGTGTTCAATTGACCTTCGTTCAATCAAGTTCAAAGTCGATACTATCAGTCTTAGTTCAATCAAGTTCGGGACTGGTATCATCAACTAAATTTCATTCAATCAAGTGTGAAATTCCCAAAATTTCTGAAGTCAATCTCAGACATTCTTTGAATCAATGTGATGCTTGCACATCAATTCAAAGAGGGGAAAATGTAACCACCCTAATTTGGTATACTCTAACCAGAGACCCTATTTGCCCTAAATATGATCATACACTCAATTATGTCAATCCAACTATTTGATTATTGGCATAATTCATCAAAAATCAAAATAATCTCCTAAAATCAAAGTGATTTCATCACTACCTCACATTAATTACATTAGCCTATTTAAAACAAATCATCCCAATTAAATCCTTGGCTAAAGTAATTAATTAAAAGGAATTAATAAACTCTCTAAATACAACTCATCACTTGCATATGGAAAGTCAATCTATGAACCAATGAGAGTTCACTCACATGGATCACCAAAGATTCAATCCTCACCTCTCCTCACATGTTGATCTCAACCACTCATTTCTCAAATTCTTCCACAAAAGGATTGAACTTTGATCTCAATAGGTCCACAATTTTAGAATTCTAATTGCACTCTTATGTTGTCATTTTGGTTTCATGATTTCAATATCTAATTAGATAAATTTTATTTTTATGCTTAATGAATCCTTGCATCATTTCTAGCATGAATTGCATGGTAGATAGCTTCAATTTCTTAATGAATCTTCCATTCTAGGAATGATCGTGTCACTAATTTAATGCATAATCTGAGGGCAAACTTATAGCTCAAATCATACTCTTTCTAGATAGGAAGCAATATGTCAATTTCCATGGTTTTCTTATGCTTTGAAATTGACTTTCATATTTATAAACATTGATGCAATGACATATTGAAGTGTTGTGTTGCAGCTTGCTGGTACATAATTCACACACATAATAAGTAGCACAAGACATAGCTTCAGCCCAAAACTTATAATCCATATTTTTAGAATCTAACAAACATCTAGCCATCTCCACAAGAGTTCTATGCTTCATTTTTGCCACACCATTTTGTTGTGGTGTATAAGGAATGGTAAACTCGTGTTTTATGCCAAAGGATTTAACGTATGAATACAAAGAATTATTAAAATATTCCTTCCCATTGTAAGTTTTAAGAATTTTGATTTTAAAACCAAATTGCCTTTCAACAAACATATAAAATTATGCAAATAAATCAAGTGGTGACATTAATTTTCCATTACTATGCAAACAACACTTTCAATAAGTATACACCAAAACTCAGATACAAAGAAATCATCAAAATGACTAAGTACAAAGAGAATTGATGACACAACTTTGTGTCTACACCAAAATTGCAAAACAGAAAGATAAAGAGGAACCTGAAGTGCATGATAAAGTGCAAACCGAAGAGACAGTTAAAGAGAAAACTGAGAGAACAAAACCAAAAGACAGTCAACTGATTTCAGAAGCATAACCGACCGTCAGGAACTAAGAATCAGTTGCAACCCGCAAAAAGTGGATCTAACTTCCACGTTAGATAAAGTAGTCTTATTCTATTTATAGAATCTCGATTTGTTTTTAAATCCATTTCTTTAGGGACAAGAAACATGAATGTAAGTACTTTAATCAGTTTAACTGATTTAAAACACATAGACTAGGAGATCAAGGTACAAGTTGTAAATTTGATCTTAGAGTTAACATTATTTTTCATGAAACTTGATGATGTCAATCCATCTTATAAATAGATGATGCAATCATTCATTATACAAGGATGTGAATATGAAAGAGAGGATGAATGAAGCCTACGAGCACATCTATGGATCAGATTGAAAGTTTCAAGAACTAGAACAATAAAAGGTGAATTTGGTTAGCAAGAACCAAGAACAAAGGCTAATGAGAATCAAAGGTATTACTCAATCACATTAGGTGATAATCTCATTCATGTAAACTTAAATGGATCTGTACCAACAATAAGAGATTGTATTTACCAGGTCAAATTGTAATTTGCTATCATTCTAACAAGTGGAGCAAAGTGTAAAAATCCTTTCAAGGAAGGTGGATTTAACAGTCCAACTACAAATCTTTTAACCGAGAGCACAATCAACAGTGTTGCTAAAGCTCTTAATCGAGTAGACTTTAACAGGTCTCCATGGATACTCTTAACCAGGTAGATCATCAGAAGTGGTGAAATTGTAAGCCTTAACCAGCCCCTTCCAATATACAGATAGTGAATATTTTGTGGATGTCATCCCCACCGCAGTTTTTACTTCCTAACAAGAGTTTTCTGCGATATCATATCTTGTGTTATGTGTCAATTACTTTCATGAATGTTTCTATGAATGTTCACATGTATGTTACTGTTATGAATTGATATAACTCACATTAAGATAGTATAGATAAGATTGAATGGATATACGATTGATTACACAAAGGTTAATTGATTAAAGGATACAAAAGTTTTAGAGGTACTGATTCACCCCTCCCCTCTCAGTACACACTTCCCATGAATTCCAACAATTGGTATGAGAGCTAAGTCTCTTCTTTGGAAAAGCTTAAATGCTTAAGAAAAAATATCATACAATGGAGAAGTACAGGTTTGATAAGAATATTGAAAATAATAAGCTATAAATTCAGATGTTCTATGAATAGTATAAAGTATCTAGAATCAACATGAGACGGCTGTTAGATGAAAGAAAGATTATGGAATCTCGCTGTAATGAGATAGATTATCATAAGGAAGAGATACTAGATTTCTTTGAGTCTTCAGGATCAGCTACAAGCAAAGCATCAGATATATTAGAAGAAAGCATCACAAGCCTAACTGAAATCAATCTACATATGGTTGGATATGTTAAATCTCTACAAATCAGTCAAGAGACACAGATGATAAGGATGATTGATGTCATGAAAAATGCTAGACAAGTTGAGCAAGAAAGAACACTAGCTATTGATGATAAAAGAAA
Organism: Thuja plicata; assembly: GCA_018584345.1. Lineage (NCBI taxonomy): Eukaryota > Viridiplantae > Streptophyta > Pinopsida > Cupressales > Cupressaceae > Thuja > Thuja plicata. The sequence continues at coordinate 1,107,709 of MU227403.1, read as the reverse complement.
TATTACAGAAAAGCTACAAGAAAAAGAGTCTGAAATACAAAGACTTACAGAGCGTCACCATGAGATTACAAATAAGATTAGTCTTATGAGTCAAGAGGCAAATAGAATAAATGTTGAACTCATTGAAAGAATAGAAGCTATCGGTGAGCTAAGGGATGAGAATAAAAAGTTGAAACATGAAATAAGAATTCAGCAGCAACATATTGAAATTATCAAGAAAGATGAAGAAAGTAATAAAAGAATGGATGATTTTCTTGAAAGACAACAAAGATTCAACAACAATATCGGTCTAGGCTTTAGCAAGAATGGAGAATCATCAAATCAAACTGATCCAAAGAATGTCTATACAAATTCAAGACCAAGAAAGCTTACATGCAATCACTGTGGAAAGCAAGGCCATACATCAAATGTATGCAGAGGCAAAATAAAAGGTATTCCTAAATCTACATCCTCATTCATAGGATTTTGTTATAAATGTAACAAGAAAGGACATAAAACATATGAATGTAAGTTTGAGATGAAACAACCAAAGAAGGAAACCTACATGGACAAGTACTATCCTACTTGCAAAATGAATGGGCACACAAATCTTGAATGCTGGAAAAATAAAAGGCAAGAATGGAAGCCTAAAGGTCAAGAAACTCCCTATCAACCGAAGAGAGTCAGAAACTAGTATGTATGGGATTACAACACTTGGAAAAATTGTACAGCATGTGGAATATTTGGTCACATAGCTACAAAATGTATGAGATAGTGGACTAGAAAGTCTAGAGGCTAGACTAACCCTGGAATGGCATGCTTACACTATCATAAAGTTGGTCATCTCAAGAAAGACTGCAGAGACCAAATGACAGAAACTAGCACATATCCCAATGGAAATACCATTGAAGGCATCCAAAGGGAAAGAAACAAAATGTGGAGAAAAGCTTCAAACAATGATGAAGCTGGACCAAGCAATGCAAATGGTGACACCCCATCCAATGGATCTGGTGATATCACCACCCCCACCTAAGCAGAACAAGTAAGTATGGAACTGCATTACCCAAGTTATTATTTTACATAAGTTCCATAATATTATTGATTAAATGCCAAATTAGCATAAGAAAGATGTATCATGGTATTACTTGTTAAAATCTGTGATAACTATTCTATCAGGCATGCATACCAAAATCTGTCAGTACACACTCAAAGCTGAGACTGCCTACACTTACCGAGAAGTGTCAGTTAAAAGCAAAGTTGCTAGTATAAACCAAGCCTCATCAGTAACCGAGCAAAGTGAACAAGTGGTTTTCAATACTGAAACCCGTTGGTAAAAGAAAAAGATATAAAGACCACTCAAAATGTCATGTGGTCACCGAAGGAAAGTTGAAGTCTTAATTGATGAACTCTATCTTTACACACTGAGGAGTTGGTAAGCATTAATGACACACCTTTTAGGTCAAAATGACTATAAAAAAGCAACTGGTTGGTCTCATTGCTCACCACGACTAGAGCAGAGCGACGAAGAGCGATTTTCAAGAAGAAAGCAACAAGATCATAGAGCAACCAAAAATTGACCACCAACACTCCACACAGATCATAAATCATTACAAGTGTATATAGTAAGTTCTACAACCACTGACAACTCTATTTCACACATTTCACAAAAGCCCTAAATCTAAAAAATGGCCACGACATCAAGAACTGTGAAATCGAAGAACACCAAGAAGGATGAGTTCAAGCCTCATCAAGAATTTGGTATGTGAGGAACCAAACTACAAGATTCACCCTAAGGTTGCCTCACAACCCGATGATGCTGGAGCATTCTCATGAATACCAGCTAGGGTTTTGCTTGTCGAGGATGTTCAAGCATTTATACACTACAAGATTGCAGAAATAGGTGATTCAGAAGTTGAACAAGCTTATAAGAAGCTATGCAATGAAGATGGAACTCTAAAAGATGAGCATAAACATATAGAATTGAAAGGGCTCACTAATGCCCTAATGTTCTCGAAGGCATTCAAAATTGAGAGGATTTGGTTAGCACTAAGATGAATGCACAATCATAAAATTTGGTTGGATGAACCAAAGATGATAACTTGAGATGTTATCCATGCGGTCACCGGTTACCCTGTAATCGAGAACGTAAAAGCATTCAAGCATCCACCCAAGGCCGAGACTGAGAAGATCACAGGAACCAAATGGGATGACAAAGGATTAAAAGTTTCCACCATAACCAATGATGAGATGAAATTTGGTGCATGCGTTCTAGGCTACAAGTTCTTCCAAGCTAGCAGAATAAATAGCATAGCATCCAGTGCAGTGGACACAACATACAAGATTATGAAGAAGGGGACACAGTTGGACTTATCAAAACTTCTACTGAATCAGCTAGAAGATAATCTAAAAACTATAAGGAATGCAAAGTCAAACACATGTAAGTTTGGCTCACTCATAATATGCATTTTCTTCTACTTTCAAGAAACATTCCCATCAGTAGGAGATGTGAAATGGGATAGAACAAAACTAGTCACCATGAAGATCAGTGAACACATAGCCTCATTGGGAGATAGTTTTGAGACAGTCATGGATGAATACTTCACTATATTCAAAGACCGAATGCAAAAGAGGGTAGGATCCCTGAACAACTCAATGAGAAGTATAAAGATGAACTATGTTTCATGCTTGATATAAATCATACTTATATCAATCCTATTGTACCGAGGACAACATGGCTTCAACCATTAGAATAGGAGATAAACATTGATCTTGCATCTAAAGCAATTGATGCCTTGTTAATTGAACTAATGGATAAGAAACAACCCAAGTTTGGAACATATGAGGAGGCCAAAACAAGAATAAAATTTTCCCTGGTTGTTAAGAAAATTGTCAAGAAAAAGGACAAGATGGTAAAGAACCTCAAGAAGATATTGTCGGCAATAGAGGAAGAAACCGAGCAGGAGGAAGAAACCGAAGGACAACTACCTATCAGTGAAGCTAAAGAAAAGGATGACTCCGAGGCCATAGATTCAGATTCACCACCTCCTCCACCAACTAAGAAGCCAAGGACCACAACTGCTTCTAGAACAAGAATCCAAACATCTAACGATTCAACTCCTTCACCTTTAAAGAAAGGAAAGGTAAGAACATACAAGAGGAAAGCGGCCACACCGAAGAGAGGTACAAACAAAAGAGTAAGAAATCTCATCAGAACCCAAGAAGATATTGAAGACACCGAGAAAGATGAAGCTATAGAGGTAGAAAATGTCAAAGTTAAAGCTCCAGAAACTATTGATGACATTTGCAAATCTATTGCAAATTCAAGATCTATTATAGATTCTAAGATTAGAAGATGGTTGAAACTAGATCCAAAATATCATAACAAAGTTGAAGACACCATCATAGCAAAAATGTACAAGTTCAAATATGTACTGATTCAGTTTGAAAGCAATAATGTACCAAGGGAACTCTTGGACAGACTATACTATAGATGAACATTTGCTTTGAAGAGTGAAAATGAAATAAGAGAAAGAGTACTTGTTACTCTCATGCCTTATGAATCCAACAAGGAAGAAATAGATGAGATGATGGAGAAACACAAAAAGGAGTTCTCACCAAAGTTGAGAGCCTATAAATTTCTCAAACGAAAGCTTATAGAGCTCGAATAGGATAGCCATAAGAAATGGTGTAAAATTCTAAATAGACCTACTGAGGAAGAAAGCCCCGAGAAAGACCTATAACAGAAAGATGTTGATAAGGCAAATCAAGGACAAATATTAATAAAAGATACAAAAGATAATACATATGTTGAGTTAGACAAGGAAGAAGAAGACACAACCAACAAAAAAACATGGATGTTGCAGATGAGTCATGGCCTGACACCACAAATGACAACATATGGATAATACTATCATTGACATAACCGACGACCCAATAGAGGAAGTTAGTAAAGATTAAGATGTCAATATTACAAAGGACACAACCGATGAGCATGACACAACAGTTGATACTGCACAGGTGAACATACCAGGCAACATGCCAATATTGATACAAGCTATCAATATTCTGCAAGAAACAAATAAGTCACCTGAAAAAGATACTCCCGAGGATGCAGGGGAAGAGGAAAAGAAAGACAACACCGATGATCAGAAGTACATTGAAGACACTTAAATAGTAATAGAAACTGATAAGGTTATAGGAGGAGATTCAAAACAAGCAGATACAGAAACAACAGACAAGGATGTAGAAACATAGAAATATGAAGCTAAGGACACCGATGAAGGAGATAAACCTAAAGATGACACTCCTGAGGAAACTGACAAAGGTGCTACCAACAATGTGAAGGTTAATGTGGAGACATCTACAGACACCCAACAAGCTAAAACTAATACACAACAACAAAAAGAAGCACAACAGGTAACTTCATCAAGCACAATCGAGAAAGCTGAGAAATTGGCAATGGTTTTACATTCTAGTGTAACACAAAAGAAGAAGAAGAAATCCAAAAAGAATAAGTTGGAGGTCACTTTGGATGAAATCATTGAGATACCAAAATGTGACCCAACTACACTTGATTTTGAAGCATTGCAAGAATACAGTGAAATATGCCAAAGAAAGGCATTATAGGAGAAGTTGAAGAAACAACACCAAGACTCAATGGTACTGGAAAAAACTAGGGACATCTTACACTAGATTATACCCGATGTTGATATTGATCAGAACAAGCCAATTCTTGATCAATTAGCCACTCTCACCGAAGCAATAAAAACATAGAATATTGATGCAACAAAGGCAATTGAGGAGAGAACTGAGTAGAAGTATCAACAAAAACTCATTGAGAACATCAGCCAAGAAGTGGTAGTCAAGAAGGTAAAGCTATCAGAATTCATTACTGAATTAGATCTAATTATAACTGAAGCTATAACCTTGATTCAACAACTGATCACATTAGAAAAGTTCACTAAAGAGAATAGTGACAATATAGAAAAGTTAGATACATATCTAGCTAACCGTGCTTAAAGATTAACCACTGATGGAGACAATGCAATTAAGTTGCATTATGAGAAAATCATTGAGATAAAAAGGTTAAGGAAAGAACTATGGGAAGCAAAAACACACTTCAAGGAAGAAGACACCGAGCTCCAAGCTCAACTTCTATCGAACCTTACACTGCTTCAATAACACATCAGTTCAACACGACAACTAATAGCAACTCCTGAGATGTCTGTAGCAGACAACGTCTATGACATGCACTCCAAGATCACACTCGATCACATGGCTCTGGAGAACTTAAAGGAACAATGGGAGAAAATGATGGAAGACATGAAGTCTTCACACTCCCACATTTTTGATAAGCTCTAAGGTATAGACCTTTGCCCTTAATATCAAAAAAGGGGGAAAATTATATGTATGAATAATATGTATATCTATATTCATATGGGAAAAATGATATATATTCAGATGGAAAATGATATGTATATGTATTTACAAAAGGAAAGATATCATATGTATAGATATACCAACATATACATAGGGGGAGTCATTAAATGACTAAGGATTATATATGTTGTATATACTTAACATTTTGTTAGTATTTTGCACATATCAGTTTTCGATACTAATGTCAAAGGGGGAGATTGATGACATTAATTTTCCATTAGTATGAAAATAACACTTTCGGTAAGCATACACCAAAAATCAGATACAAAGAGATCACTGAAATGACTAAGTACAAAGAGAACCGACGACACAACTTTGTGTGTATATCAAAATTGCAAAATAGAAAGATAAAGAGGAACCCAACAGAGGAACACGACGTGCAAGATAAAGTGAAAACTGAAGAGACAGTTAAAGGGAAAACCAAGAGAACAAAATCGAAAGACAATCAACTAATTTCAGAAGCATAACCGACTGTTAGGAACTGAGAATCAGTTGCAGTCTGCAAAAAGTGGATCTTACTTCCACGTCAGATAAAGCACTCTTATTCTATTTATAGAATCTTGATTTGTTTTTATATTCATTTCTTTAGGGACAATAAACATGAATGTAAGTGCTTTAATCAGTCTAACTGATTTAAAACACATAGACTAGGAGATCAAGGTACAAGTTGTAAACCTGATCTTAGAGTTAACATTGTTTTTCATGAAACTTGATGATGTCAATCCATCTTATAAATAGATGATGTAATCATTCATTATAAAAGGATGTGAATATGAAAGAGAAGATGAATGAAGCCTACAAGCACATCTATGGATTAGATTGAAAGTTTCAAGAACCAGAACAACAAAAGGTGAATTTGGTTAGCAAGAACCAAGAATCAGAGGTATTACTCAATCACATTAGGTGATAATCTCATTCATGTAAACTTAAATAGATATGTATCATCAATAGGATATTATATTTACCAAGTCAAATTGTAATTTTCTATCATTCTAACAAGGGGAGCAAAGTGTAAAAATCCTTTCAAGGAAGGTGGATTTAATAGTCCAACTAAAAATCTCTTAACCGAGTGCACACTCAACAGTGTTGCTAAAGATCTTAACTAAGTAGACTTTAACAGGTCTCCACAGATAATCTTAACCGGTTAGATCATCAGAAGTGATCAAATTGTAAGCCTTAACTGGCCCCTTCCAATCTACAGATAGTGAAGATTTTGTGGGTGCCATACCCACCACAGTTCTTACTTCCTAACAGGAGTTTTCTGTGATATCATATCTTGTGTTATGTGTCAATTACTTTCATGAGTGTTTCTATGAATGTTCACATGTATGTTAATATTATGAATTGATATAACTCACATCAAGATAGTATAAATCAGATTGAATGGATATACAATTGATTACACAAAGGTTAATTGATTAAAGGATACAAAAGTTTTAGAGGCACTGATTCACCCCTCTCCTCTCAGTACACACTTCCCATTAATTCCAACATCAAGAACTTTATCTTTACTATGCAAGAAATAGATCCAATTTCTAAGTAAAAAAACATCAACAAAAGTAAGTGCATACCTTGAACCTTGGATGGAGTTATTCTCCATGGGTCCCAATAGGGCACTATGTACAAGGTGAAACTTGTGATGCTCCCTCCAAGATTGACCATGTGGAAATGGTTTCCTATGCATCTTACCACTCATGCAACCAGTGCATATAATTTTGGAAGGAATAATATTAGGAAATCCATCAACCATATTTACTTTTGCATCAAATAGATATAATCATAATTTAAATGGCCAAGCCTTTCATGTCATACATTGAATTCAATATTATCATGCGATGAATACCTTGAAGTGACAAACTCATAAAATTATCTATTTTGGCATTAGCAACAACTTTGTCATTTTTTGGATCAATAATATGGCACACACCCTTATGAAATTGAACCTTATAATCTTGACATAATTGAGAAACTGAAATAAGATTGGATTTTAAATCAGGAACGTAAAGAACATCATGCAATTTTCCATTAGGAATACTAACATCACCAAAACCTTCAACTTTGCAACTATGATTATTAGCTAATTGAATAGGAATATTTGAAGTATCATTATGTAAAGAATCAAACACTTCTCTATGAATAGTAACATGTTGGGATGCACATCTAACAATAATCCACTCTAAAGGGTTAGAACCATTGTAACTAACAGTAAAAGCATGACGAGATTGATTACCATTATTATTCTTATAATGAGACTTTTGATTTTGATTATTTTGATTCATAGGTTTATTATCATTTTGATTTTTAAAATAATTGTTAGTCACGTGACCATCTTTCCCACAATAAGTGCAACGGTTTTTTTTATTAGAACTATTCTTTTGATTATGATGGTTATTATTATAATTATTGGTATGATTATTGTTATTATTATTATTATTATTATTATTGTTATGATAAGGCCTATAATTGAATTTATTATTGGAATGATTATAATGATTATAACTATTATTATTATTATTTGATCTAAAATGATTTTGATTTTGATTTTTAGACATAAATGTATGTTCATTAGACTTAAGAGTACAAAATTGAATCAACTTCGCTTCCTCTTGACGCAATAAAGTTTGAAAAATAATATAAGTTAATTGAGTAGCTAAAGTAGGAAGAGCAAGTTGAGAATACACATTAGTAATAAACTGTTGAAATTTTCTAGGAAGACATTTATTTAAAATATTGTGAATTAAATGAATATCAGTTAAAGTTATTCCTCAACCATGTAATTGACTTCTAACATAATCAAATTTGAGAAAAAAATCATGCATAAATTTAAATTATGTATACCTGAGATCCTCCAATTGATCTTGGATTTGAATCTTTCGTGATTCATTCGGACTATCGTAGGTATTTTTTAGAATAACCCATGTTGCATGTACTTCAGTTTAATTAGAAATCAAAACATATAAATCGGGACTTAGGGAAATTCTAATTAGGCCAAGTGCCTCCTCATTTTTAATATTCCAAGCATCAATTTCAGCTTGAGGAGTAGTGGAAGATGGAGCAGAAGATGGATTTGTACCAATATATAACATGTGTTTAAACTGAAAAATCAATGAAATATGAGTTTTCCAAGCATGCTAATTAGTATTGTTCAATTTAATCTCAGGAATTAATGTAGACATGATTTGTTAGAATAACTGAGAGGGGGAGGGGGGGTGAATCAGTGGCTTCAAAAATTAATCCAATAAATCAACCCAAAACTTTATACCACAAATATAAACCTCTAGTTATCTTCAGTCCTACAAGATGTATGCCTTGTGTGAATCTAACATGTATATATTGTTTAATTTTTATACTCTTTATCCTTTCCTTAAGCTTTACCGAAGAGCAGTCAATCTTTTCTTAACCTTTACCAAAATACAGTAAATAACTTATTGTTTACCGATCAATCCCGTTTTAGTAACGTGTAAAGCAAAACATCAAAACAATGAACCATATATACATTTGACACATGGATTTTTAACGTGAAAATCCTATTAGGGGAAAAACCACTTGGGACCAGTAACCCAAAATTTTCACTCTTCTGAGGTGAGCTCGGTGAAGAGCCAACCCTGTTAAAGGTTACAGACACACTGTTAAGTGCGACCTTGTTAGAGGATTTATCACTGACAGTTTATCACTTGACCTCGCATTCACTATGTTGTCAACATGAAAAGCTTTTGATATTCCTTGGGATGTATCTCAATATATAAAGGATGGTTAAATCCTACTGTGTGAAGAGATTTTTTGAATCAATGGTTAAACTGAAATAGTAGATGATCTGTTCATAAATATAACTCAATCTTGCAGATGTTCAGATCTATTGTAAGCTCATAATACCTCTTCTGATCAATGTTCTCTTCAATTCCTTTGCTCCACTTCTTTCTGCTTAGTGAATGTTGTTGCTTCTTTGTTGCTCGGTGTCCGCATAATTCTTAGCTCTATTATTCAACTTGTATGATCAGAAATGTATGAAGACTTCTATCTTCACCAGAATTCTCTTCATAATTCCTTTCTTTGATAATGAATTACTTGTCTCTATATATAGACATGATTTCACAATTTCTTGTCCTTCTTGTTTTCTTCGTTTGATCACTTCTTGATTTGTAAAGCTTTCCATGCTTGCTTTAGTTTTAATCTATAAAAATCTCCTTGTTTTCTAGAATAAAACATGATTTAAATCTCCTTCTTATCTTTAGCTTTTAACTGATCGATGAAAACAAACTAATCAAACAGTTAACTCTATAATTAGCTCCTGCCAGCTAAGTTGTTTTGTCATATCCTAACTTTAGTTCCCGTCGGTCAACACTTCAGTTGTGCTTGGTGACTACTGCAGATGGCTTAGGCATAAACTTTAGTTCTGTTCAGTGACAACTGCAGTTAGCTCGGTAATGCATGCACAGGTAACACTGTCTGTCGGGTAATACTGTGAACTTCTATTCTTGGGGTTCACTATCCCTCGAGGTTTACTGTTACTTGATGTACATGATTACCTATGACAAAAAAATATATCTTCAGATCTTTAAGTGTTGTGACAATATGTGTATGAGAAATCATACCATATCAAGTTGACATCAATGACAATACAATATATTAACTGATTTAATGTCTTGCATATACCTTTTGCATCTCGGTGATCATCAACTTTGTCATCTTCAAACATTCAATCAGTTATAGTTCATCAATCTCTCCCTTTGGCATTGATGGAAATATACTACATACTACTAATACAATATGAAATATATCAGTTGTAGTTCATCAATTTCTACCAAACTTATTTTTCTATAACCAATACAAATGTCTGACTCTTGGTAAGCTCTTCTAGCTTATATTTGATTCTTGCAGAGTAATTCCTTCATTCTTTATTCCCTTTACTGGATAGATGTAGCAACTTATAATTTTGTCTCTCCCTTTGATGTATAATCTCTTCTCCCTTTTCTGGATAGATGTGCATTGTTATCTTTTCCAATTCTCTCCCTTAGATGGATGTTTCTTTGAATCTTTCTATGATGTTTTCTCTCTCTTTGATTGTTCCTCTCCTTGATGGATAGTTCTTTTTATGAATATTTCATATCTCTTTTCCCTTTGAAAATAATATATTTCATTGAATACTTCTCTCCATAAGTGCATCTCTCCCTTTGACAGCAATGCCAAGCTATATATTCCCCTTTTTTAAATATATTCCTTGAATTTCCTCTCCATCGACAATACAATAATTCTGGTGTTCGGTGCAGATATGTACCTTTCTATGTACTAATATATCTTTGTAGTCCATCTCTTTTCTTGCATCAACATGAATGATCTTCTGATAATGTGTAGGCTGATGCAGCCTCCTAGTCAGCTTAGTGACCAATAGACAAGGGTCAAACCCCTAGTCTCTTCCTCAGGTACTCAAATGTATCTTTTGGAAATGGCTTTGTGAATATGCCTACTAATTATTCCTTGGATTGAACATATTCCAGTATCACCTCTTTCTCTTGCACTTGTTCTCTTAAGTAATGATACTTGATAGCAATAAACTTTGTCTTAGCATGCATGACAGACTTCTTTGAAATTTTTATTGCACTAGTATTATCACAATAGATAATCACTGGTTCAATAATTTTCATATTCATACCTTCCAGTAATTGTTTGATCCATGCAATGTTAGATTAATTTGCAACAAAAACCACATATTCTTCTTCTGTAGTGGACTGATAGATGCATCCTTGCTTCTTACTTATCTGTGTGACAATTCTATCACCCATAAAGAATGTTCCTCCTGTTGTGCTCTTTCTATCATCTAAGTTTCCAGCCCAATCAACTTATGTATAGACTTGAAGCTCAAATTTTCCTTCTCTTTTATACCATGGACCATAGTATTTGGTATTATTTAGATATCTCATAATTATTTTGACAACAATCATGTGTGATTCCTTAGGATTAGTATACAATCTTGCAACTATTCCAACTGCGTGTGCTATATATGGTCTAGTATGTACAACATACATGAGTTTTTCAATCATAGATCTATATAGGGTTTGATTTACCTTGGTTGACTTGTCTTCCTTTGTCAGCTTGCATCCAATTTCCATAGGTGTTCCAATTGGCTTGGAGTCCTCCATCTTGAATATCTTGAGAACTTCCTTGATGTATTTGGATTGTGTGATGTATATGCCTGCATCTTGTTGAAGAATCTGTAGACCAAGAAAGAATTTGATCTCCCCAAACATTGACATCTCAAAATATTTTCTCATTTCATCAGCAAATGATTTTCATAACATAATTACCTCCAAATATGATATCATCAACAAATATTTCAGCAATTCGAATGTTATCATCAGTATCTTCTTTTAAATACAGATTACTATTTTCACTTGTTCTTACAAATCCAATACGTATGAGATATGAGTGAAGTCTTTCATACCATGCTCTTGGTGCTTGTTTCAATCCATACAAGGTTTTGTTTAGTCTACAAACCATGTTTCTCTTGTTAGGACCGACAAACCCTTCTGGTTGTTCAATGCATACTTCTTCTTCTAGTATTCCATTTAGGAATGTAGATTTGACATCCATTTGGTATACCTTGAATCCTTTGAATGCAACATAAGAAAGTAGAATTCTTACTCCTTCTAGTCTAGCAATGAGTGCAAAGGTTTCTCCATAGTCAATACCTTCTTCTTGTGCATACCCTTTGCATACTAATCTTGCTTTGTTCCTTGTGACTTCTCCATTCTCATTTAGCTTGTTTCTGAATATCCATTTGGTAACAATGTCATTCTTGTCATCTGGTCTAGGTAATAATGTCCATATTATGTTCTTCTCAATCTTATTTATCTCTTCATTCATAGCATTGACCCATTCTTCATTCTCAAGTGCAGTATTGACAGATTTAGGCTCAAAATCACAATTTAAACACCTAGTGTTCAGTGACTTACTTCTTGTTCTCATTCCATCCTTTTTATCTTTTATGATCCGGTTCTATGGATGATGTCTTTTGACATACTTGGAAAGTATCATTTCAGCTCTTTGTTCATCATTCTAATCATCATCGTGACCTTCATTCTAATCTTCATCGCTCGGTACATCATTTTGAGCAATTTCCCAATTTTTGGTGTTTGCAGCCTGATGCTTGGGTGCATTGTTCTGTCGCTCGGGAGTGATACACTATTGCTCAAGCAGAGTGTCAGCTTCTTCACTATAAACAAACTGGTTGTAGTCTTCCAATTCCTTTCTGCCTTCCTCATCATTTTTCTCATCAAATTCATCCACTTTCACATTTGCGCTTTCAATGATTTTGTTAGAGGATTTGTTAAGACATTTATAAGCCTTGCTTTTGGTAGAATAACCTAGAAATATTCCTTCTTCACCTTTGGAGTCAAGCTTTTAATTTATATCATCTTTCAAAATATAACATTGACTTCCAAAAAACTCTGAAGTAACTTACATTGGGTGTGTATCCATACCATAGCTCATAAGGTATCTTATTGGTGTCTTTCTTCAATTGAACTCTATTTAATGTGTAGACAGTAGTACTGATAACTTCTCTCTAGAATGTTTGTGTGATGCCTTTCTCAATCATCAATGTTATGGCACAATAAAAAATGGATTTGTTCCTTCTTTCAGCAATCCCATTTTGCTGTGGTGTTCTAGGTACATAAACATGTCTTTGAATTCCATGCTCATTTCAAAAGTTAGTGAATTCATCAGAAATAAATTCTCCTCCTCTATTTGATCTTAGACATTTTAGTTCCTTTCCACTTTGTTTTTCCACTATAGCTTTATACCATTTAAACATCTTGAATGCTTCTGATTTTTCTTTTAAGAACATAACAGTCATCATTTTAGAATAATCATCAAAAAACAAAATGAAGTTTCTATCACTATAGTAGGTCTTTTGTCTCATTGGTCCACATAGGTTAGTATGGACTAGCTCTAGAATAGCATTAGATGTGTAGTTTTTCTCTCTTAAAACTAGACTTTGTCATTTTACCTTTTTGACAATTCTTACACATGACATGGTCGGGTTTTCACATGCTCGATAAGCCTCTTACTTTTCTTTTATTTCTTATCCTAACCATGTTGTCAAAATTCAAATGACATAATCTTTTATCCCACAACCATATGTCTTCATTTCTATCCATTAAACAAGTGGTGTTAATATCATCAAGATAGAATATGTTACCTTTTGTCTGTTCACCAATTTTGATCAACCTTCCTGATTAATTAAAGATCTTTGTCTTTTTGTTCTCAAATGCAACTCAGTGACCTGTGTTATTCAACTATGAAACACTCAACATATTATAGTTGAGTCCTTTCACCCAATATTCATTTTCACATCTGATCAGATTATTCAACATTATTATTCCTTTACCTTCAACCAGACAAGGTGAGTCATCACCCATTCTTATTGATCCACCATTATAGTATTCAAAAGTTTCAAACTTTTCCTTACCTCCAGTCATGTGGTGAGTACAACCACTATCAATAATCCAAACATCATTTTTACTAACCTTAGATATGAGTGCAGTTTCAACATACCTTTCCTCTTCATCTGAATCATCTTTCATAGCAAAAAATACCACCTCAATATCTTCATCAGATTCGGTGTCAGTATTTCCAGCTTTGTTCTCATCCAGGTAACAAGCTTTCTTCCCTTTGTCCTTGTAGTCTCAGTTGTTTCTTTTGTCAAATTGTCAGTTGCTTTGGTAATCTCTGTCATCACCTCTATCAAACTTCTTTTCATAATTTTTGTCATTACTTCTGTCATGTTTTCTTTTGTTAGGACATCTAGCAACAAAGTGTCCAATCTCTTTATTATTAAAGCATACCAATGGTAATTTACCTTTGTATCTACCTTTGCCTCTCTGCAATCTTCTAGCCATTAGTCCTTCAATCTCATCAAGTTCTTGGTCATCACTATCACTTTCACTATCATTTCTCATATGTGTTTATGACTTGATTTACTTATTTTCAAAGAAGATTTGAATGCAGATTCAATAGTTGGTAAGACACTGTTGTCAATGTTATTCATCTCAAATGAAACAAGTCTAGCAATCAAACTATCTAGAGTAACATTGTTATTTTCTACTGCTCTCATTTCTTGTATAGAAGATAATATAATGACATACACAGGAAGTAAGGTTCTGAGAATTTTACTTACCACTATTTCTTCTTCAAGTACACCTCCTACTCCTCGGATAACATTAACTACCTCTTTGATTCTGCTACTGTACTGAGTGATGTTTTCTCATTATTTCATTCTTAGGTCATCAAACCTTCCTCTTAGGCTTTCAGCCTTAGCTCTTAGCACATTGTTATCTCCTCCATGTACTAGCTTCAATTTGTCCCACATTTTCTTTTTTGTGGTGCATGATTTAACATCTTTAAATTCAACATCAGAAAGTGAGGAAGAAAGTTCTATCATCATAGAATTGTGTTCATTCTTTTCTCTCAATTGATCAACTATCAGAGGTCCAGTAGGTAACACAAATTCAGTATCTAAGTATTGAGTGACATCATTTCCAATAACTGATAGGTGGATTCTTATCCTACTTTTTCATGATGCAAAGTTGTCCTTGTTCAACTTAGGCACATCCCCTTTTCTCATCTTTTGATCTTTAGATTGAGTCTTTTAAACTCCCTTTCTAAGCACACAAGCTCTGATACCAATTTTTAGAATAAATGAGAGGGGGGGGGGCATGGGGGGTGAATCAGTGGCCTCAAAAATCAATCCAATAAATCAACCCAAAACTTTATACCAAAAATATAAACCTCTAGTTATCTTCAATCCTACAAGATGTATGCCTTGTGTGAATCTAACATGTATATATTGTTTGGTGTTTAAATTCTTTATCCTTTCCTTAAGCTTTACCAAATAACAGTCTATCTATTCTTAACCTTTACCAAAATATAGTAAATAACTTAGTGTTTACCGATCAATCGTATTTTAGTAATGTGTAAAGCAAAACATCAAAGAAATGATCCATATACACATTTGACACATGGTTTTTTAACATGGAAACCCTATTTGGGGAAAAACCACTTGGGATCGGTAACCCAAAATTTTCACTCTTCTAAAGTGAGCTCGGTGAGGAACCAACCCTGTTAAAGGTTACAAACAGTACACTGTTAAGTGCGATCTTGTCAGAGGATTTATTACTAACAGTTTATCACTTGACATCGCATTCACTATGTTGTCAACATGAAAACCTTTTGATACTCCTTGGGATATATCTCAATATATAAAGGTGTTGGAAATGAGATAAGTAACTGAGAGGGGAGGGGTGAGTTAGTTACTCCAAAAAAAATCCATTGTCCCTTAGATGTCTTAAACAATTTAACTGTTACTCGGTCAATTAAGATATTCTTCTATAACTCAGGTGTTAAAGCAATATTTATGATATCCAATGTAATTATACTTTAGTGATTAAGTGCAGAAACATAAAGCATGAAACAAATAACATGTACATAGGTGACACAAAGATTTAATGTGGAAACCAAATATGGGAAGAACCACCATTGTAACTAGTTACTATTTTTCACTCTTCTGAAGTGAGCCCTGTTAGGAGCCAACCTTGTTAAAGGTTACAAAAACACACTGTTAGGTGTGACCCTGTTAGAGGATTTAAATCACCCTGTGAGGAGTGGCCTTTTTAGAGGTCTTCAACACTTCAACATAGAAATGCTACCTTGTGAGAGGATTTACAGAAAGACTATAAAGTCTACTCTGTTAAGAGATTTGAGATCATTGCTAAATTTTTTAGAAAGTACCAATGAATTGACCTGTATGTGTAAGCAACTGTCTTTGCTGATTCAGATCTTTTTTCTAATTATAACTGGATCCTTCCTGATCAAATATTCTATTGCAGCTTTGAGTGTTTTGTACTCAATCAGAATCCCATATAATTTTTCCTTCACTCTTCATATCACAGAATTCCACACTTCTTCTTCAACTTTTCACACACTCTCACATTCAATCCAAAATTGACCTTTCATATATATGATAAGCCCTATCAAGTCGGCTTGAATATAATTCTAAATCACAATTCAGTCGGCCTCATATAACCAATTAATTATAGAATTTAAACCATTGTTAGTCGGCTGACACTGAATAATCAACTTGGTTAGCAATAAGTTTCTTTAATGCCCGAACATGACTGAATTGCCTGAGTGACTCGATCAACACTGAACATCTTCAATACCCGACTGATCTCGGTCAACACTAAAAAACTCTTTCCATTCACCAACTGTGCTCAGTCTAGATGTAGACATTTGTGTAACATCACTACATAAGTGTATATACCTATGTACATCAATGACAATACACAATTGAATAATTGTCTTCAACAATCTCCCTCTTTGGCATTGATGGGAACACAACATATCATAATACAAAGAATTGTAGAGAAACATAAAATTTTCTTTAATGTCTTTAGCTTCATTATGATTCTCATCCAAAAACTCCCTCTTTCATCAAACTCTGTCTCTTGATTAATTTCTCCCTCTGACATCAAACTCTGTCTCTTGATTAATTTCTTTTGTATTATATCAAACTCTCCCTCTTTGACAACAGATGCCAAAGAATCCATCTTCAAAAATACTAAATACCAATACCAATAGTCAATACGATTTCACTTTGAAGTTGTAATGTACCTGAATGTACTAATTCATCTGCAATGGGCTCTAATGTACCTGCATCAACTGATAGATCTTCATTGTGGCTCGGGCTGATGCATCATTAAACTATATTTTAGTGAGCTTCAGTTAGGGGAAGCACCCCTAGATTTCCTCTAAGCTACAAAAATGCATCCTTAGGTAAAGTTTTGGTGAATATGTTTGCAACTTGCTTTAGTACTCACATATTCTAACCTTACTTCTTTATTCTGTACCAATTCCCTCAAGAAATGATATTTGACGACATGTAACTGATTAAATATTTGTCAATGTTAAGTTGAAGATAATGCAAGACATTAAAATAGTTAATGTATTGTATTGTCATTGATGTCAACTTAATATCATCTATACGGTCATGTACATAATGCCAAAGACTTTAGAGAACCAAAGGAATAAAGGTTATACTTTCAACAATACATAAAATTCAAGTATTCACTGAGTGACAAACAACACCGACGGAGTGCACACCATCGACAAAGACAAAGAAGAATAGTCACATTGATAACAAATGATTAGAAGATAGTGTTGCCTGATGAAGCAAAGCCACAGTGATGTCCGACGAGAAAATTCAGAAGGTTGCTCGATGAGTAAAATTCCAATGATGCCTGACAAACAGAGATCACAAAGATAACTGGAGTCTCACCGATGGAACTATCAGTTGTCACCGAAAACTAACTACAGAGGTGACCGACGGAACAAAGAGTTTAGAAAATGACAAAATATCTAGCCGGAAAGAGCTAAAGATAGACTTAACTGGTTATTTTCTTTATTTTATTCAACCAGATTTAAGTGATTGATTTAAAGATGATTTGTATAGTTGGAAAGAAGATAATTAAGAGACAAATCAGGAGTTATGCTTTAAATATAATTGGCTGGGTTGTTTTTCACGCCAAGAATCAAGAATCAAAAAATAGTGAATATCATGTCTATATAAGAGACAAGCTTAATTCATTTACGAATGGGATTAAGGGGAGTGAATAGAAAGAGGATGCTAAAGAGATACTGATGAAGAATAACTTCATATAGTCCTGATCAATCAAGTTGAAGGAGAACTAAGTAATTCTGCAGACAGTGATGAACAATGAGCACAACATCACATAGCAGAAAGTGTGGAGCACAAAGAATTGAATTGATACATTGATTAGAGAGGTAATGTACTTAAATAGATCTAAAAATATGCAATTCAAAGTTGCATTAGAAATAGGTCATAGTGTTTCAGTTTAACCATTGAAGCATCAAGTCTCTTAACTGAGCAGGACTTAACAATATTCTATATATTGAAGTACATCCCAAGGAGTGCCAAAAAGGTTGATTTATGAAAGTAACATTGGACTTGCCCGATACCTATTGATAGTCTAAGAAGGAGGCTGATTCAAGGATGATAGCAATAGATGCCCAATACTAAGTGACAACCTCTATGTATAAAATCCTCTAACAAGGTTGCACTTACCAGTGTGTTTGTAACCTTTAATAGGGTTGGCTCCTAACATGACTCACTTCAGAAGAGTGAACATTTGGGGTACCGGTCCCAGTGGTTTTTCCCTTAATAGGGTTTCCATGTTAAAATTCATGTGTTATGTGTGTATAATTCATTTCTTTATTATTTTGTATCTGACATAGTTAACACTGGATTGATCGGTATACTCTACTTATTTACTGAGTTTCGGTAAATAGATATACTGCTTATTGGTAATCAAGAAAGAATAAGGATTGACAGAGAACACCGACAGACAGTTAATCAGTAATAGTATTTTAAGGCATACATCTTGTAGGGACTTAATAATATGAGGTTTACTGATTTGTGGTTAAGTTTGAAGGATAAATTTTTGAGGCCACTGATTCACTCCCCCCTCTCAGTTTTTACTAACAATTGGTATCAAAGCTTGTGTGCTTAGAAAGGAAGGTTTCAAGACCTAAGTCAAGATCACAAGATGAATAGATGTGATGTGCCCAAGTTGAACAAAGACAACTTTGCTTCATGGAAAAGTAGTATAAGACTCCACTTATCAGGTATTCGTAATGATGTTACTAAATTCCTAGATACTGAATACATGTTACCCATAGGAGTATTGATAGTAGATCAATTGAGAGAGAAGCATGAGCACAACTGCATGGTTATAGAGCTTTCTTCCTTAGTCTTTGATGCTCAATTTGAATATGTCAAGGATTACAAGATTGCAAAGAAGATGTGGGACAAACTGAAGCTTGTACATGGAGGTGATAAAAATGTTCTGAGAGCCAAGGCAGAAAGCCTTAGAGGAAAGTTTGATGATCTCAGAATGAAAGAAGGAGAAAACATCACACAGTACAACACAAGAATAA
>MU227403.1:1077640-1088014 GCA_018584345.1 Thuja plicata | reverse complement strand
TAAGAAAATCAAGTCATAGACACACATCTAGAAGAGATAGTGAAAGTGAAAGTGAAGAAGAAGATCTAGATGAAATAGAAGCACTTATGGCTAGAAGAATGCAGAGAGGCAAAGCTAAATACAAAGGCAAGTTATCACTTGTATGTTTTAATTGTAAAGAGATTGGACACTTTCCTACAAGATGTCCTAACAGAAGAAAGGATGATAGAAGTAATGACAGATCTTTTGAGAAGAAATTTGATAGAGGTGATAATAAATATTACAGAGGTTACCGACAATCAGAAAGAAGAGATACCCAAGACTACAAGAACAAAGGAAAGAAAGCTAGCTACCTAGCTGCTTGCAAAGATGAAGATACTGACACCGAACCTGATGAAGACATCGAGATGGTATTTGTGGCTGTGAAGGATGTTTCACACGAAGATGAAAGGTATGAAGAAACTGCACTCATATCTAAGGTTAGCAAAAATGACATCTGGATTATAGATAGTGGCTTCACTCACCACATGACCGGTGACAAAGAAAAGTTTAACACTTTGTGTATTATAATGGTGGTACAGTAAGAATGGGTAATGATACACCTTGTCCAGTTGAAGGTAAAGGAACTATAATGTTGAACAACATGATTAAATGTGAAAATGCTTATTGGGTAAAAGGATTGAATTATAATCTGTTGAGTGTTTCTTAGCTGAATAATTCAGGTCACAGAGTATCATTTGAGAATAAGAAGGCAAAGATCTTCAATGAATCAGGAAGATTGATTGGTACCGGTGAATAGATAAAAGGTAACTTATTCTATCTAAATGATACTAACACCACTTGCTTAATGACTAGAAATGAAGACATATGGTTGTGGCACAAAAGATTATGTCATGTGAATTTTGACAACATGATGAAAATAAGTAGAAGGAGAAATGTAAGAGGCTTATCAACGATGACAAATCCCAACAACATCATGTGCAAGAATTGTCAAAAAGGTAAAATGACAAAGTCTAGTTTCAAAAGTAAAACCCATAAATTAGATGATATTCTATAATTAGTCCATACTGATCTATGTGGACCAATGAGGACAAAGAGTTATTATGGAGATAGGTATTTTATTCTCTTTGTTGATGATTACTCTAGAATGATGACAATTATATTTCTAAAAGATAAATCTGAAGCATTCAGGATGTTTAAATGGTATAAGGCTATGGTAGAGAAACAAAGTGGTAAGGATCTAAAATGTTTGAGATCAGATAGAGGAGGAGAATTTATATCAAATGAATTCACTAATTTCTATAATGAGCATGGTATAAAAAAACAAGTTTTTGCAGCAAGAACACCACAACAAAATGGGATTGTCGAGAGAAGGAATAAATCAATAGTTGATTGTGCTAGAACACTGATGATAGAGAAAGGCATCACCCAAATCTTCTAGAGGGAAGCTATTAGTACTGCTATCTACACATTGAACAAAGTACAATTGAAGAAGGACACAAAGAAGACACCTTATGAGCTATGGTATGGTAAAACACCCAATGTAAGTTACTTCAAAATCTTTGGCAGTCAATGTTATATCTTAAAGGATGATAGAAATGGAAAGCTTGATGAAAAAAGTGATGAAGGTATCTTTTTAGGGTATTCCACCAAGAGCAAAGCTTATAAATGTCTTATCAAGGCTTCTAACAAAATTGTTGAAAGTGCAAATGTAAAGATAGATGAATTCGGAGAAAAGAATGAGCTGGAAAGCACAAAAGAACCAGAGGACTACAATAAGTTTGTATATTGTGAAGAACCCAACACTCTACCTGAGCACTAGTGCTTAATTCCAGAACAACAAAATGTTGCAACTGACGGTCAGACTGTAATTACCGACGATCAGGATAATGATCAAAATAATGTGCAAGGTGATGAAGAACAGAATGAAGATCAAAATGATGATCAAGCTGATAGACAAAGAGCTAAACCTATACTTGCAAGATATGTAAGAAGGAACCATCCAGAGATCCAGATCATAGGAGATAAGAAATATGGTACAAGAATAAGAAGTAAGTCTTTAAACTCAAATTGTCTAATTTGTGAGTTTGATCCAAAATTTGTCAATGCTGCACTTGATAATGAAGAATGGATAAGTGCTATGAATGATGAGATTGAGAAGATTGAGAAGAACAAGGCATGGTCACTTGTGCCAAGACCAGATGACAAGAATTTCATAGGTACAAAATGGATATTCAGGAATAAGCTGAATGAGAATGGAGAAGTCACAAGAAACAAAGCAAGACTAGTATGCAAGGGGTATGCATAAGAGGAAGGTATAGACTATGGAGAAAAATTTGCACCTGTTGCTAGGCTAGAAGGAGTAAGAATGCTACTTGCTTATGCTGCATTCAAATGATTCAAGGTATACTAGATGGATGTCAAGTCAACATTCCTAAATGGAATACTTGAAGAACATGTATACATTGAGCAACCATAAGGGTTTGTCAATCCAGACAAGAGAAACATGGTATGTAGACTTCACAAAGCCTTGTATGGATTGAAACAATCTCCTAGAGCCTTGTATGAATGACTTCATTCCTATCTTATAAGTATTAGATTTGTAAGGACTAGTGAAAACAATAATCTTTATTTGAAAGAAGATATTGATGCTAACACTTTGATTGCTGAAATATTTGTTGATGACATCATATTTGGAGGCAATGATATGCTATGTAAATCATTTTATAATGAGATGAGAAAAGAGTTTGAGATGTCTATGTTTGGAGAGATCAAGTTCTTTCTTGGTCTATAGATCATTCAACAAAGTGAAGGTATTTTCATTACACAGTCCAAATACATTAAAGAGGTCCTGAAAATATTCAAGATGGAAGAATCCAAACTAGTTGGAACACCGATGGCTAGTAGATGTAAGTTAACAAAGGAGGACAAGACAACAGAGCTAAATCAGACTTTATACAGATCAATGATAGGAAAACTCATGTATGTTGTACACACTAGACCAGATATTACACATGCAGTAGTAATTGTTGCTAGATTTTATGCTAACCCTAGGGAATCACATATGACTGCTGTGAAAATCATTTTAAGATATCTGAAGAACACTGAGGAATATGGCTTATGGTATATAAGAGAAGACAAATTTGTACTTAAGTTGTTTACCGACGCTGATTGGGCTGGTAATCTTGATGACTGGAAGAGCACAACTGGAGGAGCATTCTTTATGGGTGAAAAAATTGTCACATGGATAAGCAAAAAGCAAGAATGCATCTCTCAGTCTACTGCAGAAGCATAATATGTTGCTAATACTGCAAATTGCTCAAATATTGCTTAGATCAAACAATTGCTAGAAGGTATGCATATGAAGATCTTAGAACCAGTGATTATATATTGTGATAACACTAGTGCAATAATTATTTCCAAGAATCCAGTCATGCATTCCAAGACTAAACACATTGCTATCAAGTATCATTATTTGAGAGAACAAGTTCAAGCAAAGGAAGTGATACTTGAGTATGTGCAATCAAAAGAACAATTGGTTGATATCTTCACCAAGCCACTACCCAAGGAAACATTTGAGTACTTGAGAAAGAGACTAGGGGTCAAACCCTTGTCTACCAGTCAGTAAAATGACTAAAGGCTACATCAACCTACATATTATGAGAATATCAGAAATGTTTATTCAAGAAAAGAGATGAACTTCAAAGCTACATCTATATACAGACATGTATATATAAGAACCAAGCACCAGAGCATATTGTTGTATTGCTGATGGATAAGGGAAATTCAAGGAATATATTATGGATGGAGAGAAATGATTGTTTGACATGAATGTCAGATATTTGTAAGATATTTTTTTGGCATTGTTGTCAAAGGGAGAGAGATTATCCATATTATCACATTTTTTTGGAAAAGGTGAGAGATTATTCATTATCACATTACTCCAACAGGGAGAGATCATATTCTTAGGGATAGAAAATTGTATGGAAAGATTATACAAAGGGAGAGTTGCTGACAAGATAAAAAGACATCAAAAGAGAAGAACAATCAAGGGAGAGAAATTGACACAAGGAGAGAAATTCAACACATCATAATACAGAGAGTTGCATGAATCAAATCTAAGCTAAAACAAAGCTTACCGAAGGTTAGACATTTATCGATTGATAGAACAAAAAGATTGGTAGTTTGATGAAACTCAACTGTTGTATTTTATATTGTATTAGAAATAGTATAGTGTGATAATATAGTATCTTTCCATCAATGCCAATGGGAGAGATTGATGACATGTAACTGATTGAATGTTTGACAATGTTAAGTTGAAGATAATGCAAGGAATTAAAATAGTTAATGTATTGTATCGTCATTGATGTCAACTTAATATCATCTATATGGTCATGTAAATAATGCCAAAGACTTCAGAGAACCAAAGGAATAAAGGTTATGCTTTCAGCAATGCATAAAAGTCAAGTATTCACTGAGTGACAAACAACACCGACGGAGTGCACACCATCGGTAAAGGCAAAGAGGAAAAGTCACAGTGATACCCGATGATCGAAAGATAGTGTTTCCCGATGAAACAAAGCCACCATGATGCCTGACGAGCAAAGTCAGAAGGTTGCTCGATGAGTAAAATTCCAATGATGCCCAACGGACGGAGATCACGAAGCTAACTAGAGTCTCACCGACGGAACTGTCAGTTTTCACTGACAATTAACTACAGAGGTGACCGACGAAACAAAGAGTTCAGAAAATGACAAAATATCTAGCTGGAAAGAGCTAAAGATAGACTTAATTGGTTGTTTTCTTTGTTTTATTCAACCAGAGTTAAGTGATTGATTTAAAGATGATTTGTCCATTTGGCAAGAAGATAATTACAAGACAAATCAGGAGTTACGCTTTAAATCTAATTAGTTGGATTGTTTTTCACACTAAGAATCAAGAAACAGTGAATATCATGTCTATATAAGAGACAAGCTTAATTCATTTACGAATGGGATTAAGGGGAGTGAATAGAAAGAGGATGCTAAAGAGATACAGATGAAGAATAAATTCATACAGTCCTGATCAATCAAGATGAAGGAGAGCTAAGGAATTCTACAGACACCGACGAACAGTGAGCATAGCATCACAGAGCAGAAAGTGTGGAGCACAAAGAATTGAATTGATGCATTGATTAGAGAGGTAATGTACTTAAATAGATCTGAAAATCTACAATTCAAAGTTGCATTAGACACATGTCATAGTGTTTTAGTTTAACCATTGATGCATCAAGTCTCTTAACCCAGCAGGACTTAACAGTCTTCTATATATTGAGGTACATCCCAAGGAGTGCCAAAAAGGTTGATTCATGAAAGTAGCATTGGACTTGCTCGATACCTATTGACAATCTAAGAAGGAGGCTGATTCAAGGATGGTAGCAATAGATGCCTAATACTAAGTGACAACCTCTATGTATAAAATCTTCTAACAAGGTCACACTTAACAGTGTGTTTGTAACCTTTAACATGGTTGGCTCCTAACAGGGCTCACTTCAGAAGAGTAAAAATTTGGGGTACCGGTCCCACTGGTTTTTCCCTTAACAGGATTTCCATTTTAAAAATTCATGTGTTATGTGTGTATGATTCATTTCTTTATTGTTTTTTATTTGACATAGTTAACACTGGATTGATAGGTATACTCTGCTTATTTACTGAGTTTTGGTATATAGATATACTGCTTATCGATAATCAATAAAGAATAAGGATTAACATAGAAGACCGAAAGACAGTTAATCGGTAATAGTATTTTAAGGCATGCATCTTGTAGGGACTTAATAATCTAAGGTTTATTGATTGGTGGTTAAGTTTGAAGGATAAATTTTTGAGGCCACTGATTCACCCCCCCCTCTCATTTATTACTAACAATATTTTACTGCTATATGCTTGGTTTTGGTGTGCATCACATGATTCTTTTAAATGTTAATGGCATTGGTGTTGTCACAATAAATAATAACTGGATCTTTTACTTCTTCCTTCATTCCTGACAACAATTGCTTGAACCATATGATGTTTGAACAATTCACTACTGTAGCAACATATTCTGCCTCTGCTGTAGACTGAGAGATACAATTCTATTTCTTGCTAGTCCAAGGCACTAACCTCTTTCCAAGAAAGAAAGCTCCACCACTGGTGCTTTTCCTGTCATCAACACTTCCAGCCCAATCAACATCAATGAATGTCTTCAAATCAAAGTTCCCACCTTTCTTATACCATAAACCATAGTCTTTAGTACCCTTCAGATATCTCAAAATTCTTCAGATTGCCATTAGGTGATTTTCTCTAGGATTAGATGAAAATCTTACAACAATACCAATTGTTAATGCAATATCAGGTCTGGTGTGAACAACATATTGCAATTTCCCAATCAAGGATCTGTAGTTGGTCTGATCTACCTCCTTTGAATCATCATCTTTACACAATTTTTTTCCATTACACATGGGTGTTCCAACTGGTTTGGAATATTCCAATCCAAATTTCTTGAGTATCTCCTTGATATATTTTGATTGAATAATGTAGATACCATCCTTCATTTGATGTACTTGTAATCCAACAAAGAATTTGATCTCACCAAACATAGACATCTCAAACTCTTTACTCATAGCTACAGAGAATGCTTTGCACAAGTCATCATATCTAGTGAATAATATGTCATCAACAAATATCTCTACTAATCATATTTTGTTTTGTGGTCCTTCTTTGATGTACAGGCTACTATTATCATTAGTTCTCTAAAATTCAATATTTACTAGGTAACCATGCAGTCTTTCATACCAGGCTCTGGGTGCTTGCTTCAGTCCATACAATGCTTTGCGCAACTTGCAAACCATATTCCTTTTGCTAGGATCAAAAAATCCTTCAGGTTTCTCAATGTATATTTCTTCTTCTAATACTCCATTCAAAAATGTATATTCCACATCCATTTGATATACTTTGTATCCTTTATGTGCAACATATGCTAGAAGAGTTCTGACTCCTTCAAGTCTTGCAACATGAACAAAAGTTTCTCCATAATCGATACCCTCTTCTTGAGAATATCCTTTACAAACTAGTCTAGCCTTGTTTCTAGAAACTTCACCATTTTCATTCATCTTATTTCTAAAAACCCACTTGGTTCCAATCACATTCTTTTCCTTTGGCCTAGGCACAAGAGTCCCAGTTTTTTTCTTCTCAATCTGCTCAATTTCTTCATTCATTGCCTCTATCCAACTTTCATCATTCAATGCATCTTTAACAATTCTAGGTTCAAATTCACTTAGTAAACATGTACCTTTGAATTTGTTCCTTGTCATTACACCTTCTATCTGATCTCCAATTATTTTCTTAGCTGCATGATGCCTTCTAACATATTTTGAAAGTACTGGATCCTTCAGTCTTGATTATGGACTTTATCTACTAGGTCTATCATTCTCAAACATTCTTTCCCGTTCTTTTGTCTGATGCTTAGGTTCCACTATCTATGACTTAGGTTCTTCTGTCTATGACTTGGTTCCCTCTGTCTGAGACTGGGTTCCCTCTATTTGTGACTCAGTCTCTTCTACCAGCAGCTCAGGTTGCACAATCTGCAACTCAGGTTGTACAGTTTGTGTTAGTATATTTTCAGTGGTTGACAGTTCTGTTGTCCAATCACCATTGCTCAAGCCATAGGCATAGTATCAGGTTCATGGTACACAAAGTTCCTATAGTCTTTAGGCTCTTTACTGCTCTATTCTTCACATCTTTCTACAAACTCATCAATCTTGACATGTACACTTTCTATGATTTAATGAGTAGTAAGATTCAGACATTTGTATGCTTTGATTTTACATGAGTAGCCTAGGAATATTCCTTCATCACTTTTTGCATCAAGTTTTACATTTATTGCTTCCTTCAAGATGTAACATTTACTTCCAAATACTTTGAAATAATGAACATTAGGTTTATAGCCATACCATAATTCAAAAGGTGTTTGGTTAGTACCTTTCTTCAGTTGAACATAGTTCAAGGTGAACACTGTAGTACTGATGTCCTCCTTCCAATATTTGGCAGTAACATTCTTTTCAATCATTAGGGTTCTGGCACAATCCATAATGGATCTATTTCTTCTTTCTGCTATTCCATTTTACTGTGGTGTACCAGGGGCAGATACCTGTCTTTTGATTCCTCTTTCATTACAAAATTCATTGAACTCATTAGAAATGAATTCTCCTCCTCTATCAAATCTTAGACATTTTAGTTTCTTTCCTATTTCCTTTACAACTCTTGCAAGATACCATTTGAATTTATGAAAAACTTCTGATTTTTCTCTGAGAAACATGACAGTCATCATTCTAGAATGATCATCAACAAATAGAATAAAATACTTTTCTCCAGTATTGCTCATTGTTCTAATTGGTCCACAAAGGTCAGTATGTACCAATTCCAAGATTTCATCAGTATTGTAATTTTTTCTCTTGAAACTTGTCTTTCTCATCTTTCCAATTTGACATTGTTTGCATATTTCTATCTCAGGTTTCTTCAGAATAGGAATACCTCTAACTCTCTTGTTCTTGCTTATGTTTACTAGATTATCAAAATTTACATGACACAACCTTTGATGCCATAGACAACTTTCTTCTACTTGTGCAATGAAGCATGAAATTTCAGTGAGATCAAGATAGAATAGATTACCTTTTGTTTGCCTACCAATTCCAACTAGGTTCCCTTTACCATCTAGGAGCTTGGCCTTACCATTCATGAATTCTACCTTGCAGCCAATGTTGTTCAACTATGCTACACTGAGTAGATTTCTCCTTAGTCCTTCAACCCAATAAGCATTATTATATTTGATTCCTTCTGTCAGAGTAATGCAACCTTTTTCTTTCACATAGCAGGATTCATCATTCCCAAAACTGACACAACCACCATCATAGTGCTCAAGATGTTCAAATTTTGTCTTATCACCAGTCATGTGATGAGAATAACCACTATCAATTATCCATGTGTCATTTTTACTGATATGTGAGAAAAGTGTTGTCTTTCCATCTTCTTCATCTGACTCATCCTTAATAGCAATATAAACCATTTCATCTTCTTCTTCACCACTATCAGAATCTTTAGCAATATAACAAGACTTCTTACCTTTGTCCTTGTAGGTCTTGTAGTTCTTGAAATCTTTCTTGCCTTTGTACTTGTTGAAATTTTTCTCATCTTTGTCTTCTTTGTTCAGACACTTAGTAGCAATGTGACCAACCTCATTGCATGAAAACCAAATTAATGGCATTTTTCTTTTGTATTTTCCTTTGACAACTCTCCTTGCAAGTAATGCTTCAATGATATCTAGATCTTTACCATCATATTCATCATCACTATCACTTTCAATCTGCTTTCCTTTTGAGTATATATCCTTCTTACCAAGGTTTAATTTAACTTTGAATGCAGACTCAAGATTGCTAGAGCTAGGAGAATAATTGTCAAAGTTGTCCAGCTCAAAATTTGTAAGCCTTCCAACTAATGTATCTAGAGTTATATCCTTATTGCACCTCATCTCTTGAATAGCTGAAACTATAATAGCATAGATAGGAAGTAAAGTTCTTAATACCTTGCTGACCACTGTTGTATATTTAATTATTTCTCCTGTAGCTCCGATGGCACTCACAATCTTCTTGATTCTTTCATTGTATCTTGTACTGTCTTCTCCTTCTTTCATTTTCATCTGATCAAATTTTCCTCTGAGACTTTCTGATTTGGCTCTCTTTACATTTGCATCTCCTCTATGAATGTCTTGTAATTTCTTCCACATATCATAGGCTTTAGGGAAGTCCTTGACTTCATCAGATTTTGAGTAGCTGAGTGAAGAAGCTATATCAATCATCATTATGTTATGAAGCTTCTGTTCCATCATCTGTTCCACAATCATAGTTGTTGTTGGTTCCACATATTTTATGTCAAAAAATTGTAAACCAACATCTCCAATAGTAGATATATGTAGCTTCATCAGCTCTTCCCACGCAAGGAAGTTGTCTTTGTTTAGCTTTGGGATCTCCCTTCTGTAAGACATATCTGATCTTTAGCTTAGGCCTTGAAACCTTCTATGAAAGCACTTGAAGCTCTAATACCAATTTTTGGAAATGAGATAAGTAACTGAGAAGGGAGGGGTGAATTAGTTACTCCAAAACCAATCCCTTGTCCCTTAGATGTCTTAAACAATTTAACTCTGTTACTCGGTCAATTAAGATATTCTTCTGTAACTCGGGTGTTAAAGCAATCTTTATGATATCCAATGCAATTATACTTTAGTGATTAAGTGTAGAAACATAAAGCATGAAACAAATAACATATACACAGGTGACACCAAGATTTAACATGGAAACCCAATATGGGAAAAACCACCAATGTAACT
>MU227403.1:1048470-1063805 GCA_018584345.1 Thuja plicata | reverse complement strand
AGAGCTAATTATGAGTTACCTTTTTGAACTGAAGAGGTGGGTGAAGTTACCCATGTGGACTGGAGAGATGGGTGGAGTAACTCATGGGATTTGATTGGAGTTATCTCTTTGAAGATAAATGAATATTAAATTCATTTATTTAATAATTGTTTTCAACATGTGAGATAATTGAATTCTTTTGGATTAAGAATTGCTTTATTTGATGAAATTAAATTAATTTAATTGGAAGAATTTAATTAGTAAGTTTAAATATTTGAATTGAAACTATAGGAAATTGAGTTTAATTAATTAATTAATGATAATTAATCAATTAAAGCTAATTAATTAAATAAAATTAATTATTTAATTAATTTTGGGAATCTGATTAGATGATTTGGGGAATGAATTTAGAGGAAAATAGATGATTATTTAATGATTAAAAAACCATTAATTAATAGATGAAAATTAGAGTAAAGTCACAAGCCTGTCCATTTTTTAGTGTCTACAGGTACTATATTTTTTATGAACTAGTTTCTTATATTACTATGTACACATAATTATATTCTATGACAAATTCACACAAAAAGTGTTGGGTAGAATGACATCACACCCTAGAGTTTATGCAAGGCAAAGCCTCAAGTGAACACATAGGAGCATGAGAGAAAAAATAAAAAGTCACTAAGTCGTGCAAGAGTTATAGTTTCGATACAAAGTGGAGGTTGGTCATAGTCATCAAGTTTGTCCCAACAATCATGAAGGTCTTGGCTATCAAGATTTGATTTCCAACCTATAACAACACATTTTGTTTAACTTGTTCTCAATTTGATAATTAAATTTTACTCTTAATAAAAATGGTCACAATACTCTACTAATTAGAAAGAACTTTATTTTTAATTTTTTGTTTTTTGTTAGTGTGGGAGGTATCCCCGCGACCTAGCCTGGCGCCCAGTGCCCTTATCTTGGGTACCTGTGCGAGCTAGGGCGATACTAATTCCACAGGGGTGAGATCCTCCGCTTGCAAGCCGTCTCACCTCTTTAAACCGGGAGCAGAGTCGAACCCAAGGCCAATGGGAAGCAAACACACGACCCAAGCCAGCTCTACTACTTGTACGAGAAAATTAGAAAGATCTTTATTACAAGATTATGAAAAAATAAAAAACCAAAAATGAACCAAAATGAAAGGAAAAAAAAAAGGGTCCAAAGACCAACCATAAATACTAACCTCAGACTCTATATTTAAATAACCAAAAATAGTAGAAACCATGAGAATCTATCTTTATATTTTTGTCCTATCTTTGATATTTTGGATGTACTTCAAGCTTGACATTTTTGCCATCTTTTAATATAACTTCAAGGCATACCATATTCAAATACAACCAAGGAGTCTTGATCACCCATGTTCTTTATATTCCATAAATTTTGTTTGCTTCTCTCATCTGTCAGAAATTTTCAGTGCATTTCTTATCTCCTTCCGAATCCAATGCATTTCTTATCTATGCGATTTTCCCCATACCTTTCTTATCCATTCAAAATCTATGCGAAATTCCCCATGCCTTTCTTATCCATTCAAAATTTGGCTTAGGAGAGGCATCTTGTATTTTACCTCAATAAAGGAAAGATATAGTTAAGAAAAGAAACGTGAGGCAAATGTAATGCCACGTTCATTTATTCAAGGCTATTAATGATGACTTTCTTATACAAGGCTATTTATGATGACTCTCCTTGGCACAATGTTATGATTGTTTCTTTGCCCTTTTGCATTTTGCAAGCTGCGCATGGAGATCACTGAGTTTAATGGTTGGTCATTTATTCTTCCATGCGCAGCCTGCAAAAATGCAAAGAAAAGGAAATCAAATTTCACCCACAATAATAAGATATTGAACCACATCTTTTCTTGGTCTACCATCGATTATTTGTATAAAGTGCTTTCAGAGTTTACACACAAATTATATTGCTCATCAAACCAGAGAAATGAAGTAGAGGTGAGGTACTTGCACCTTGTTTAATGTTTGTTTTAAAATAGATTATCAATTTTTTAAGTTTTTGATTTTTGATCAAAGATATTTTAACTTAAGATTCATGTTTTTATTATATGAATGTATTTCATTTCAAGACTGCTTCTGACTCAAACAAACCAACTATTCCTTTGGTATTATTGCACAACAGGTGATTATGGTCTAGCCATCCCTTGTGTTCTTGATCCACTGTTGAATTGTGGATGAGGTGTGTTTTAGTTAAGATCTTATCTGCAAATAAAGTAAGAAAGTAAGTTATGAAACATATTTCTAATATAACCATGATGTTTCTACAATCTATAAATTTTTGCTTTGTGGATAAAATTGTGTTAATCAGTGTTTTGGATCGATCTTTCTTTGGTCTTGTTATATAAAAAA
Source organism: Thuja plicata (assembly GCA_018584345.1). Taxonomy (NCBI): domain Eukaryota; kingdom Viridiplantae; phylum Streptophyta; class Pinopsida; order Cupressales; family Cupressaceae; genus Thuja; species Thuja plicata. The sequence continues at coordinate 1,061,433 of MU227403.1, read as the reverse complement.
AAATTAATCAAGGTTTTGGATCAATGTTTCTAATTTGGTCTTTTGCATTGATATTGAATATTGTCTTAGTACTTGTTATTAAAATAGAAGTGAGGATATTGAATAATTTTTTGGCATTTTGAGCTATTAGATGCCTACAATCCATATGAATGCAAGAAAGTTTATGGATTCTTATGTTTTGGATCTTTTTGTTCCTTTAGTTCTCTTGCATTCTGATGATAGATCACAGAGTGTGATCTGAAACGTTGATGATAAAAATTAGCACACAATCGAATCCAGAAACTTTCTACCATTCTCAGCATTTGTTCATGTACTTGTTTATATTCTTTCTTTGTTTTTTTCTTTTGAAATAGATTATAAATTGTGTCCGTGTGAATTTGACAGAACGTAGATTTTTAATTATTGATTTTTAATCAAAGAAGTTTCAGCTTAAGACTTGTATACTAATATCAAATAAAATTGTGAAAATTTGACGAATCAACTTTGTATTTCATTTTTTAAGAGTGATACCAGATCTGTCCAACCAACTATTGCTGAAGAACAAGTGATTATGGTTTGGCCATCTATCGTATTCTTGATCTATTGTTGGATTGTAGATTGGGGCATCCTCTGGTAAAGATCTTATCTGCAAAGAGAGTCATGTTGTGAAACATGTTTCTAAATGTAAACATGATAGTCTATACTTTTTCTTGAAGATTTTGTGAATAAAATTGTATTAAAATAAAAAATTTATAGATATTTCAGATCAAATATGATCCCTTTTAAGAATAAGAAATGATTTAAGTTTAAATTATTGTGTTGTATACCCATGTGAAAAAATATATGGCTTATGCTCTTGCAGATAAAAAATAATAAATATGGCCTCTGTACAGACATATTTAGAATCTGTAATAATAAATCTTTAATAGCTGAGTAATGATAACGGACTCACAATATGTCTGATGCAAGAGAATGTAAATAGGTATGTGACAAATTGAAATGAGAAGGATTAATCGTATCTGCATTTTAAGATAAATTTGATCTAATGAGATGTTATGAGAAAATATTAATAAGTTGAATTTGCTATTATATTTTAGATCTAAGGGGAGGAATAATAAATTGCTATTGTATCTAGTGTAAATAAAATATTACAGGGATTCTAAATAAGGTAAGATAGTATGTTGACATAATGGAATAACTTTTTAATTAGTGAGTGTAAAATAAAATCTCATTAATTAAAATTGATAAATATATTATAAAATCATTATTATGTATATGACCATAATATAAAATATGGTGAATTCAATATGTAAAATTTTGTATTTTATCTATCTTAAAATTATAAATCATGGGGTCTTTAATTATATTTAATGTATAAAGATTGGGTTCCAAAAGCTCACGGGGAATTGATATATTTGCATAATCAGTAGCAAAACAAGGGTGTTATCCCTTATATAACTACAATCCAAAGGCGTCAATAAAGATCAACGACATCCTAACAGTAAATATGTTGGCAATTACAAGGATAGGCCATATACAACACACTAGCATAAAGGCTAGTAGCCCACCTCAAGAGTGGGTAGGCAAGTCACCCACAACATCATGAGTAGAATGAGAGGGTAAAAAACAACTTTTCCTATGTCATCAGACAATTGTCCAAGTGATACTATCACTAGGATCCCACCATAGGGGGAGCAACTAGTGAAATTCTATTTGAAAAACTATTAACACAAGCAAAAAACTGCCAAGAAAGTTGTACATCGTTAGCCAAAGATTGTAGCAAAGTAGGAGCACCAGACGGAGAAAGGTCCACGCAACCAGAAGGGGCCACACTAGCAGTAGTAGGATTAGGATCCACATGGATTATAGAGGCTACGTTTGTCACAAGAGCATCATCAAGACTTGTAGCAGGAGCTTCATCTAGAGGGGAGTCATCATCAACCTATGATGCATCGTCAGAGGAAGAATCAAAATCCAGGACAATCAAATGTTCATCATTAGTGTCCTCCACCAATTGGTAATGCCTTTATGTTGTAGGAAAGAGAAATCAATTACCAGGTGACCAATAGAGAAGCACCAACGACATCAAAATAGGAGGCCCTCATAATCCACCGATTGAGTTCGTGACCAATCCCACACCATAAGAACCACATCTCCAGAGAGGTGTGAAGATATCAATATCAACCAAAATGCGTGCAAAGGTAGAGAGACCCATAGGATTCATAACCTCATCCACCTTTAAGAAATGGCTAATAGAGTTGTTGATGGCCTCAAAACAAAAAATTCTCCCAAAAATGAAGGGGAAGATTGGGGATAAACCCACAATGGATGCACACTACGTGATTCAGTAAGAGGGTTAAATGAGAGTGTCCAAGGTTTGACTGAGAGAGAACGAGTCCTTCAAACCCACAACTTGTTGAACACCAAATCTCACTCTTCAAGAGAAGAAAAATAGCAATAAAAGAGCCCTTTGCACAAGGAAAAATCTCAATGTTACCAGAAACTAAGGATCTCCAAGAATACGCCACCCACCTATGAGGATTTGGAAGAGAAGGCCAAAATCCAGTGATCACCATCATGTGTTAATTGTAAAGAGTGATCATCATAATCTTCCAATTTGCATGCCTCGTGAATTCCTTTTTAGATATCTCGTAACCAAAAAAGAAATAAAAAACACTATCATTAATTGGAAGAACATCATTGCATGAATAATGAACCCTAGATGTATTTATAAAAGTTAGGGAAAAGGAACTAGATGCATGCACTATTTATTTGTATACAATAATATGTGCAAACATGAATTATATTATTTTACCAAACAATAAAATATAATTAACATCACTTTGATTAGAACCATGTGTTTCTTGAAAAAATAATCATGATTTAAAATAAAAGTGAGCAAGAAAATATGTATACATCACACAAAATTTTACCAATTGACAAAGGATCACCACTTGACATCATAAGAGTATGATCACCATATGTTCATGAATATCACTGTCACTTATTATAAGAAAATTAGAATCAATGTGAAACTCATAAACAAGTGAAGTGAGTCATCTAAAATGAAAAGAAAAGATCAAATTTATGAAATATTAAAGATTGCATATCCAATTAAATGACACCTCCATAGATTGGGTACCACTATCTGTTTGATAGAAATTTATGATATCAAAAAAGATTAAATGATAAGATACATACATACATACATGCACACACGTGTGTGTCCACGCGCGCACACACACACACACACACACATGGATAAGAGCTAACGAAAATGGTTTATAGGAACCCCTCATGAATGATATAGGAATCAATAAATAGGAAGATAGACTAGAAAAAATAGGAGAAAGTCCTAGTGGAGAGGTAAGTGTAATAAATGATGATAAAAATATATAATTGTAGTTGCAATAAAAAATAACATCTTTCAAATCATTAGTTTTAAAATGATAAGACCTAAGTCAATACACTAGGTTATGTAGGATCTAAAATGTGACAAGGAGCTAGGAGACCAAACCTTGAATGAAGAAGTAAAATCAAAAGGAGTAAACAAATCTAAGAATAAAGGTAAAATAAGAGGAATTGATTGTATTCAATACTCATGCAAGTAAAGATATAACCCTAAATACTAGGTGTGAAATTTTTTATTTCATCCTTTTGTGTAGAGGAAATAATACTCCCTCCACAAATATCTAAAATGTGTGATAAAATAAGTATTATTTAGAGCCCTCCAAATAATTATTTAAGATGTGTAATTATAATGGAATTACATAATCTAATAAATAATACAAATAAACATGTGTTGAATTGAAAGAAGTATTAAAGTTTTGTGTAACTTGAGATGAAATTTACACAATTAGACACTATAATAGTTATGACTAGTCTATTTGGTACTAAATTATATATTTGAGGATTGAGATTACTAAATATTCAATAAATATCATAGGTAGGATCATAATAGTGATTTTAAATTTTAAATCTACAATCTTGTTGATGCATATTTCGACACACCAACTCAAGTAGAACAAATATCTACTCTATATATTCTAAACTTAATTAAAAATTTCCAAAGTTTCAATTCTTGGCTATGTAAGATAGAGGTTGATGTAAATTTTGGTTTTAGATAAAAGGGAAATGGTGAAAAATATAAAATCAATACAAACCTTCATTTAAATTGTGGATAAAATATGTAATTTTAAATTTAGCAACTGATTTCAACTATTTAAATGAACATTTAATCGTAGATTAGTTTTAGGTTTATGGTTAAACTCAGAATCCATAAAGAAAAATATAATTTAGAGTATATCATGCATGTTGTGACCATATGAGTCATGTTCTAGAGATTAAGTTTCATAAAGGGCACCTAAACATGAAATGAAGTATGAAATTAACAGTAGTTATTGATTAAGCTTAAGTTAGAGAAATCTTGATTGGTAAGGTTTCCACCAAGGTTCAGACCCTCGTTGGATCATTGCGCATGTGGGTTTAAATTTATGGAGTGCTTGGTAGCTTAAAAGGATTATGTTTACTAAAAAAATAAAAGTGTATTATTATTTAATCACTTTACCCCTATTCTCCCCATTAATCAAATAATATTATTTAAATTTATTTGATTATTTCTACAATTTGTCTTTATCCTTGACTATTTAATTCTAGCCCCCCAAATTGTTCACATGAATTATAATCTAAAATTTCACCATGTGACAATTGTCCCCATCATGTCTAACTAATCCTTTTTCACCATTAATTGAACTTCAACACCTTCACAATTTTATCAAGATAACTTTACATCCTATTCATCTATCTCAAACTAAACCTCTTAATCTTAGTGATTTACATAAGGATGTTTTTCTTAACCTAATCTTAAACCTAGATCCTCTTCATCATGTGACACTTGTCACATGACTACAACTTTGAGAAAAATACTAATCCTCAATCAATCTTGGCCATCCATATTCAATCTATCCTAGCTCTTGATTTTGCTTCTTGATAAATCTATAACAAGAGTCTCTCATCCTTCATCCTTGACATTTGATACCATTTATGCTATCATTTTTTCATCTCATTATCCTTTCTATACCAAGTTATGTTAGCTTACATATAGATAAATACACATCATTATCTACAGAAAATAAAATAGAACTAGCTTGTGTATTCTATTTCAAGCTCGTTTAGGAGGGTGGAGATAGTTAAGGTATACATTTTCTTTCTTGCAATTCTAATTTTATTTTGCATAAAAAAAAATTTATTTATTCAATATGAATTAGATTGGTAGTGAAAAGACATGATTCATGTTAATTTTTATATGCTTAATCTTTCAATAACTAGGAAAAATTAGGAGTGAATCCCAAGATTTTCACAAAAAATGACTCTTGATTAGCATGAAAGTGCCATATTCTACTAAGGAAATCCCTCAAGTTGTATCATAGAGAGAATCTAAAACCAAGAACTAGATCAACAACTCAATGCAAAAGAAAATTATCATAATAATGACTCTTGATAAACACAAGGGTGCCATCTTCTACTAAGAAAAACCATCAATTTATATCATAATTAGATTCTATAACTATACACTAGATCATTACATGTGCATTGGATCCTATGTTATGGAAATATTTCTTGAAGCAAGATGTACAATCATTAATGTGGCTAATCTTATTTAGGGTTTTATTTATGCAAAGCGTTATAAACCTAATAATAGATGCAATGTATATATAATAAAAAAATAAAAAAAAATATAATAATAGAAAGAAAAGACAATATGCAATATTTTGACATAAACCCAACCATTCTCCAATACAATAATATTGTTTTCACTATTGCAAGATTCAATTGTTCTCTTTAATATGATAATAAATCTCTCTTACTTCAATCTTGACCATATTAAAATATAAATCGGTACATGTAAAGTGGTTTTACACATTCCTTGAAATCATGCAAAAGATAAATATAAGTGCATTAATACATTGGAAAAACAAAGAAAAACAAACATAACTCCCAATTTTTCCTCTTAAAACTACTATTGCATTTTTCTAAAAAAAAAATAGAAATTTTATATCAACTTGTGAGCTTGATCCTTATTAGTAGGGAAAAGACACAACCCATACAAATAAAGGAAACCCTATGAAAATCTACCCCAAAGAGGTAGTAGAGACTATAATTGAAGAGACATCATCTTGAATAGTAGTAGTATTCATGGGTCACATCCCATTAGATATAGATATTTATAAGTAAAGATGAAATGCAATAGAGTAGGAGAATGTGATTATATTAGATAGGAGATATAAGAGATTAGGTAGATAGAGATAAATACTATATAATGTATAAAGGAGATATAAGTATAAAGTGAAAGACAAAAACCTTGCTTACATGTACATAAATAAACAATGATAACATAAATATATATTGGAGTTCTATACATATTGTGTTTTGGCTTATAAGAACTTTATTTTATGTTCTTTGTTAACAAGTTAAGGTATGTTGAGCACACTTGAAGACTGATAGGGGAGGGTTAATCAGTCTTTAACAATACTTAAACTTTTACTTTAATTCCTAAACATATAATTTTAATAAAAAATAAGTAAATATAAACGCTCAACACCAATTCAAAAGAGATCACCAAATTTACATGGAAAACCCAATGAGGGAAAAACCATAGTGAGAATATCTTAGAATATATGAAAAGTATTGCAAGAGGTTCACTGTTAGACTTGTAGCCATTACTCACTATCTCAGGGCAAGATACAAATGACTTATTGCAAAGACTCACTATCTTTGAGAAAGATACAAAGAAGAACCTATAGAGGAGACTCAATGTCTTAACACAAGACACATGAAAGAATTACAGTGAATAATCCTTCAACATATCTCTCCAAGATATCTCCTTAGAATTAGATTCTTTTGACGTGGTGTCTCAAGCAATTATTATTAATATGACCCCATAACTTCCACCATATATTTTTTCTCCCTCAAACTCACATCTTCCACATCTCATTACATTCCGCTAATTTGATCTTGTATATTTACTTTGAAAACAATCAATTAGCTTGGTCGAAACAAGGGACAAGGGTTGATCCCAACAAATCAACTATCAAAACATAATTATGGTGAAAGTGATCCTATATATATAAGATAGAAAGGAAATAAACATCATCACACAATACCCAAAGTGATCCCAAATAACATATACGCTTGGCACACAACCTCCAAAGTTAGGAACATGGTAATGTGTAGCATACAATTAGTCAGCCCAAAAAACATCTTTAACATGAAACCACTCAATGTAGATCTCCACACAAAAAGGTGGGACCTAAAACCAACTCAACACATCATCCAGTGTAATTAGGAACATGGCGAGCAAGAGAACAAATATTGTTGGCCAAATAATCACAAATGACTCATAAAGATAAATTCAAACACAAGGCAACACCAAAGAAATCAATCATTTCCATGAGGATCACATATAGATGTTCCTCAAACATCCAACATCATTCCCAAGAATATATTTCATGTTTTCATATCAATTCAAGATACTAGAACCACTCTGAGACAAACTTCTTCATAATTAGAAAGACATGAAATACAGTTATGAAACACTTCACTATAGACTAACTTGTGGTACACTTCTTTACTAAAAAGTTGAACTAAGACATTGCATAAACATTATAAGCCTTCCCTCTAAACTGCTACACACAAAATATTAATGCGGAGAAATGGAGAGCATTTTTCAAATCAATTTTGATAGACACCCAAACCGCCTGCAAACATAATACATCAAATACTTCTACATCAACACCAAGGACCTAATAAGATAGGAGTGAAACATCCACAATACATACAATCAATGTTCCAAACCACAAGACCATAGCACCAAATTTCTAGGAATGAGCATTGTTCTAGGCGACCAAACAAACATTTCATCCTTCAACATTCTTCATTGATCAAAATACCTTTGTAGCAAAAATTGATCATCTAGGAGTAAGACGAGAGATACTACAACTTGTAGCATCATACAACCACCTGCATCAATGTTGTGCTTCTAATCCTCATCTCAAAGCTTTGTGTCTCAATGCCAATAATCCTTATCTTAATATGACATCATCTCTATCACTAAATATTATTCTTCACACTACCTATCATTTCCAACTCTAATCTCTAATACATATCATTTTCAACATGAAAGAGGGTTGACATCTATCACTACATTAGCATGGAAAGAACTATGATCATCAACAACTAAACAATTATTTCTCACAACATTGACATCGTCATTAACTAATACTGAGGGAAAGACATCACAACACACTGCAGCCACATCATTAAGCTCAACATGTAGACATCAACACCAAGTAGGTCATGGACATCCACAATAGAAAATACCATCATCCATCAATCACCTACACAAACCTTTTTTCTTCTGCAACATACCAATATGAAAATATCATCACATTGGGTTTATATCCCACCTTCAACAATCTCTCCACATCTTCACAAGCATCATCACATCTGGTTTACATCCCACCTTCAATAATCTCTCCACATCTTCACAAGCATCATCACATTTGGTTTTCAACCTACTTTTAACAATCTCTCCACATATTCATAGGCATAGAAGAGGGTTGACATCAATGACAACACTAGCTACCAACGAGGTACAATCTAGATCATCTCATTATACTCCCTTTGTATAACTAAGTCTGGTGTATAAATATAACACACAAAAATTACTTGGGGCCCAAAACTTTGGGTTGTGCTTCCTCTTTTTCTTACCAAGAATCTCATCTACATTATTGATCACATCCAAACTATTACATGTAGAAAATATAAAACACTTATCTAACAACACGAGACTTTATCAATACTTAAAATAAAGTAAATATGTGAGCATTCTAAACTACTAGAATTAAAGACCATGGTCAATTTAATTTAATGTGATGTTCTAAATCTACAAACCACTCTAGTCACAATAGGTAATATATAAAGAGAAAATAAAAAGCAAAAAGGTGAATGAATTATGTCTTGTAGGTGATTTACAATTTCCAATTCATTGTTGACTAGCTAGATTGACTAAGTTGATTTTTACATTTCTAGTATTATCACTTAATCATAATTGATAGGGTTCTAAATTTCACTCTCTTTTTTTATAAATAATGATTTTATTAATGATTATATACTAAAAATAGATACACTATGTTGGTGTTTCCAATTGATTCCTTAAAATATTCTAAAGATTAGCCACTGCTTATACTTAAAGACTTAAAATACTTTGGTAGATTTCCCAACAAACAAGGAATGCAATTCCCTTTGCACTTCATGCTCTCTAGACCTAGATGTTTTCTTCGATGGTGAGCAAGTTTAGCTTGATACTATTGTCATAGAAATAATATCATACAATTTAGCAAAGATTGAAAAAAATTCAGCATGAAATTGGTTAGATCACTTGTAATCTTTTAGATCCAAACATAAGAACACACAAAAACTAAGAATAAGTTATCCATTTCTAACGATCCTTCATTTTGAAAAGTTTATTTTGGGCTTCAAACACAACTTACTCTTTAGATCTATGTAAACATTGATTTTACACATAATCTAAAAACCCATTACTATTAAGAAGCTACCACGTGAGACAAACATGGCGCACAAATAGAGTTAAAACACAAGTTAAGCATCATCATGAAATCATACAAAGAAATAGAATCCATGCTGACTCGGCGATACGAGTCAAAATAGGCAACATCAGAGGTTGAGATTTCACACCTCTTTAAGAGCGTAGAATGTAGAAGAAAGTGGTAGCATATAGATGGTGAAATATTGAGTGAAGACAATGACAAAGGAGGGGTCCTAGTGACGAGGATCACCAAATAGGCATGCAATGAATGCAACGTCAGTTGTCATAAAAGCAAAGTGCTGATGTCGATAGCCACTTAATAAGATAATGGGCCATGGGGTCTCACCAATTCATGGCCATAAAAGCTTCTCTGGTCAACTTTTAAGACCAGACACTCTTTAAGCAAGCAAGTCACCAAAGGAAAAGATGGAAAACCAACATGTTTAATAAGGGAAACTAGGGCATAGGGTTTAAGACATTATATCTATCAAAATGAGGAGAGAACAATTATTAAAATAAAATAAAATTTAATATATTATTCATAGAAAACAGGTGTGAGAGGTAGAAGGAACAACCATAAAGTCTATGTTAGGTCAATCTTAAACATTAAGATAAAAATGTTAAATAGAATAAAATAAGTGTTCAAATGGTAAAAAATAATAAATTTGTTAAGTAAGGGGATCATATTCATCTAGCTTACTTCATACACCAATTGAGATGGAATCATCAATAATTAGTTTCCAAATAGTGAGAGCACCTTCCTCTTGTTGATCTTCATTTGCAAGTTGATGAGTATTGATAGAAGAAATTGTCAAATTAGTTGAGAATTTTCTAATCTCTAGCTAGCTTAGAGCACCACATCCATCTGAAGAGGTAGAAGGTGACTGAGAAGGTTGTGAATGGTTGTGGGTGTTATATCCTTAGTTCTTTGAAAAGGCAATTGAGATCCATGTGATTGGGAGCCATTATATTTTTTTGGCATATTGATTACGATTGTATGGAGGGGAATGAGCTTAGTGGGGGGAAAAGGAAGACATAACCTTGGAAACAATATAAGAAAATTTACCCTGGTCATCTAAACGCACTTAGAAATGAGCAAATTCAAGTGCAACTTTATTCACTTGCACCAGACTATGAGTAAAAGTATTGGAACAAATCATAAATTTAGTATATTAAAGAAAGAAATATTAACAAGACGAGAAGTAAAAATAATATAATTTCTTTCTTTGGAAATGTTAAAAAGAATCTCAATCTTGAATGCATTACCAAAATTAGGAAATTTTGAAAGGGATGCAAGATAAAAAGTTACATTATTGAGATCATTAAAATTGAAGGTTCTAATGAAGATCTTCAAGAACCAGTAGAGAGAACTAGAAGTTCTAAAAAATAGCCAATGAATTTGATTGAAACATGGAGCGAGAACAAGCATGTTTAGCGTTTCGAAGCGCTTTGAAGCTCCACGTGGCAAATGGTAACACAAAAAGAAGTGTCAAGTCATGAAACAACTAGTTGGTTCAATTGAAACACATCCCACTTAAACAAGAATAAATAAATCTCATAGTAGATTATGATTTCATTTGATTAATAGCAATTTCAAAAAACATAAATCAAATATTTGTAAGGAAGCATCATTTATAGTTCAATTCATATTTAGCTAAACATAATACAAAGAGGTGAACATCATAGTCTCAATATATCGCCAATACATGCTAATTATCAAAACCTTATATAAATTTTAGTGCATAAAAAAATAGCAAATAAAAGATAATATTTTTTATTCTTATAAGCAATAAAAACTAGGGTGCTAGTTCCTTACAGTGCAAAAAGCCGAGGGCATACAGATGTGCAACACACTAACAACAGATAAACATTAAAACCTTCCTAAAATAGAGCTAATAAAGGGAAAACATAGGCCATGTATCAACAGTCTATACACATGAAAGTTAAAACCATCATACCGAGTACTACCAGTCAAAAGAGAACAAACAGAAAAGCTATCTAAAATCATACTAGTATAGCTGAAGTTGTAGCAAGATCAACAAGAGTTCAAAGAGCCACTCCGGGAAAAACCAAAAATATATAGGAAAGCCCTAGGGGGGGAAGGGGTTTGAACGCCATTAAGCCTTTTGTAAGGATTTAACATCATAACCCAATTGATACAACACATTGGACCAATGGCCAGTGAGGAATTTAAACAAATCCTTGTAGTTGCCTTCGTCATGTTCATCTTTGTCTAAAATCTTGTGTTGCAGCAGGCAGAGAGAGGTTGTTGAGTTATGTATTACATGAAGATTGAATCTGGAGATGCTTCCAAGTTTTTCTTTCAGCTTCACTCACTCTATTATTAAGACTATCCACCTCCTTCCGCAAGCTTGTTGAATCTGCAGCTAGAGCCATGTCAAAGGTAGACATTATAGGTTTCTCCTTAGAGGGTGGGATATCAATACTTGTATGATTTTTAGTGATATTACTTAATGACTAAAAATGTAATATTGAAGACTCGTCACTGAATAATTTTTAGTCATATCAGAATGTTCTTTATTAAAAAATTATTTGTAAACACAGTGTCAAGAATAAGCAATAAATATTTCATACACAATATTTACAATAAACAATATTAAGAGAAACAAAATGATGGACATGGTACATAATTTTTTCCCTTACATATATTTAGTAATTAAGTTAATAAACATTCCCTTAATGAAGAACAAAACACAATTAAATGTTACTATTGTACAACATAAGACAATTAAATTGAAGCAAAAAGAAGTGTACAACATTCAACAAATAAATTGAAGCAATAAAGTTTATACAATATTAAACAATTAAATTTAGAAAATATTAGTGTACTATCATAAGTCGTACCTGATTCGGGTACAATATAAACATATTTTAATACATATATAATTTGTTAAAAAATACAAATGGCTCAAATAACAAATAAATTAAAGCAATAAAGTGCATACAATATTAAACAATTAAATTGTGAAATATTAGTGTACTATCATAAGCCGTACATAATCCAAGTACAATATAAATATATTTTAATACATATATAATTTGTTCAAAAATACAAATGACTTGGAACATATGTATATTGTTATAACTTGTCTCGAAGTGATATTTTAATAACTAGTAATAATTAATAATCAACTCGTAATATTAATAATATAATATTTTTTTTTTATATTAATTATAGTGTTCTCAATAGAATTACAGTACGAATATATCCATAATTAAGTCAGCTCCAGAGGCATGCCTCACACGGAGAGTAAGTCACAATAGCAGCCAAAAATGAAAGTCAAAATACATAGTGAAGCAGCTGTACAATAACATAAAAGGTATTAATGAAGCAGGTCTTCGAATTGTTCAACCCA
>MU227403.1:1016543-1045921 GCA_018584345.1 Thuja plicata | reverse complement strand
GTATGAACCACCAAGAGAGATAGAAGAGAAGGAGGAGGCTAATCCAACACGATGGAACTTAGAAAAGATGTTATCTCTAGAAGGAAGACAAGTAAATACATTCCTTTGAAGTCCAGAAAGAAAGAACATGTACAAACCAATCCAGAGACCTGCATATACTCCTTCACAGCCAACTGGCAAGATCAATTAGTAGTAGTGTAAAACTCAAATATAAAATATACAAGCTCAGGATACATGAACGAGCGTAATCTAAGAAAATTGAAAGTGGAACTATGCAAATAAGCACTAGAGAAAAATATAGCAACAATATTAATTAGGTGTAATCGAGACAGTTAAGTCAAATATGAAAGAAAACACTCATCCGCCTCCTGAAACGGAATGGGATCATCAATAGCCTTATTTGTCAAAAAATCTACAACCATATTTGCTTCTCTAAAGTAATGAGTCAATTCAAAAATTTGAAGGGTTTCCAGTTTGTTATGAATTAAATCTATCCTATATCTTAATTTCTACGAGGAAGTCTTTCTAGAGGAAACGGTGTCATGAATCACCATTGAGTCACCCTCGATAATGAGATTAGAAAGGTTCATGGAGACTGCTAGAGAAAGACCAAGAAGAAGGGCTTCAAATTCTGCAACATTATTAGAATCTGGAGGTAATTTCTTTCAAGCTACTCTAATTATGCTTCACTTTGAGTCTCTTAAAACAATCCCAGCGCCAGAAATACCCAAATTTCCGCTAGAGGCACCATCACAGTTAAGTTTAACAAATCCAGTTGGGGGAGATAACTATGTTACATTTAAGCGAGAAGGAGAAGGGCTGGAAGAATGACATCCATGAGCTGGAAGAGTGCAACAAAGGCCAATTGTCGTGAATGAAGAAATCCCATTTAGAATTTTTTTTTGGAATTAATCAATTTGAAATGATAGGAAAGCATAACTTTTGATATAGCCCTCTCAATTTTACCAATCACGTCTACCCAAGAATTAGATTTATTTCTAAAAACTCTTTCATTCCTTTCAAGATAGATATTCCAAATGACTAGAGAGGGGCTGATCTCCCAAAGGGGCGCAAATGTGGAGGCTTTATGAAAAGAAGGTCAGGATTTGAAGTGATCACAAAGGTTAGGACCAATGGTCATAGACCATCCAAGATGTTGAATAAGCCAATACCAGTAATCAAGATAAAATTGACAATGAACGAATAAGTGATTAGAGGTTTCCATAAAAAATCCACATAGAGTACAAGGAAAGACAACAATAATTCATAACCTATCAATCCTAGCACTAGTGAGGACCCTGTCTTGATTGGCCAGCCAAGCAAAGGCAGCTTCCTTGGGAAGGCAAGTAGAGCCCCATAACAGATTTATAGGCCAAGAATATGATGATTAATGAGGGAAATGCGAGTTATAGCCATCCTTGACCGTATATTGCCCAGAGGGAGAACATAGCCAAATGAGTTCATCTTCAAGGGGAGAAAAGAGGATACCCCTAGAGGTGAGCAGAGTACGAAGTTCTTCTATCAAATGAGAAAAACCACTTAGTCTAGAAAGATCTTTCCAAACTGTAGTGCCATCATGAATAACAAAGTAATGGGAAACACGGTCGCCCCATATTTGCTTAAGGTGATTCTGCAAAGGGTGCCAATCTCAGATGCGGGCCAAGGGAGAGTGACCATTCCACAAATATTCCCAAAACCAAGCTTTTGAACCATCATGAATTATCCAAGAAAGGGAAGGCAAGATGAGATCCCGTCAAGAGACCATAAAATTCCACATGGCAGAACCCCAAGGTAAAATTGAGGTTGTAAAGATCATTTCCCTGTCGTTCGAGTCAAGATATTTTAGTCTCATAAGTCTGGCCCATTTGGAATCTAGATTTCAGTACAACTTCCAAAGCAGTTTAGCACCCAATGCCTAATTTTGTAAAGACAAATATCTGATATGTGCACCTTGAATATCTTTAGGAGAGAAAACTTTACTCTAGGCAAGGAGGGGCAACTTATTTTTCTCAGATACATTATCTGCCCATAAGAAATTTCTCAAGATGGACTAAAGTTCCTCTACTGAGTGTTTCAACATGTTTAACACCGACATTAGATGAATGGGAATGGCATTCAAAATTGATTTAATCATGAGTAACTTTCCAGACAGGGTCAACCATTTATGCTTCCAGGAGAGAATCCGTTGGGAAATTGCAGAAATTAACTTATCCCAGAAAGGATTTTTTTCTGATCCAGAGAAGAAAGCGGCTCCAAGATACTGGCAAGGAAACTCCCCCAAAGAGAAGCCCCAAAAATTAAGAAGACATCGTTATACTAATGGGGTAACATTTAAGTATTATGTTCATTAATCAAGGGAATGCAAATAATAGTTCTGACTAATATTAGATGAGTGTTGTACCTATCTAGATGGGATGGAAATAAACAGAGAAAAACTGGAAATAGACAGAGAAAAAAAAAATATTCATAAATTGATTACAACAAAGAGATCAGAAGGGAGAATTATTAGTCATGTTTGATCCTCATCACATGAGGCATTAAGGAACATACATTATCTATGCTCATTAAAGGTAATGCAATCATAATACATTGTTGGCAAACATCGTATGCCATCAAATAGGTATGCTATAATAATCTTGGAATAATATTACAAAATATTATATTTAAACTCTATTAGAATTAAGGATTTATTATAAGGTCTTCTATATAGATATATATGAATAGCATTTATATCTCATGATAATAGTAAAATCAAAATTATGGGTGTACATAGAAAAATTATATATATCTATATATATACATATCTATATATGTGTGTGTATATATGCATGTGTTACACACACACACACACAAGTTGCAATTTATATATGTATATAAATATTGATAACACATGAGATATTGATATATGTGTATCCTATTTCTTAATCTCTTGCTATAGTCTCGTAAGAGGGTAGGTTGGTATTGTGTAGGGAGAGACAAAGTAAATGCACACAAGGTAGGTGAATCCCAAGACAAGATATGGATGGGGTCTTAAAGCCTTGAGGGAACTTACTTTTAGATTGGTATCAAGCGCCCTACGAAAAATAAATCTACATTTTCCTTAGAGTTGAATTTAGGAGAGAAGTAAGGAAGTGGGCTTAAATATGTTAATTTCCAAATGTATTGTGAATCATTCATTATTTCTTGATTCTATCTGATTTAGATGCATAGTGATGATGTTATTCATTTGGAATAGGCATTCTCCTAGTAAGAAACATTACAAGTTGCCATTCCCAAGTGCAATCCAAACCCTAAGTAGAAACTTTAGGGCAAAATAAGCAAAGTCCTTGTTGGACACATTATAAGTACAGTATAGGACGATTAAATTGAACTAATACAAGTGTACACCATTAAAAAATAAATTGGACAAATACAAGTGTACACTATTACAACATACATATATAATGTATTTGTATAATGAAAAAAAATTATTACATATAATGGACATCTTCTTGTAGGGGACTTGCAACAAAAAAAAATGAATGTAAGGAAATTATCTTAACTTCGAATCATACAAGAAAATGTAAATTTAAATAACATTGTAGACAATTGTGTATTATTATATTACAATTGCAATTAGTCACAAGTTGAGAATGCCCAAGTTGTAGTAGTCATCCATGCTATCAATTTGTGGGAGACCTCGATAATAAATAGTTAGCTATAATATATACGAAGAGTATGTCTTAACGACAAAAGAGTAAGATAATGTTTCAAGGGGAGGAAGAGTTTGTCTTAAGGGATCCATAGAGGATTTATCAAGGGGAGGTAAGTGTATGTCTTAATGGGAGGAAAAGTAAATCTTAAGGGGACAAGGACTAAGACTATATCTTAAGGGGAGAAACATTATGTTTTAAGGGCGGGAAGAGTATAACATAAGGGATCCTAAAAGGATTTCTTAAGGGGAGGTAAGTGTATGTCTTGAGGGGAGTGAGTCTATATTTATAAATGAACTTGTTACAAAAATATATATAACTTGTTTAAGTGATTCATCTTTATTTTTAGTTTCATATAAATACCTAACTTCTTCATTACTTTTTGAATTTTGATCATTTTCATTAATTGTAACACGATTTGACATTGAAATCCTAACCTTTTAACTATATATATTTTTTCCTATACAATCTATTTACATGAACTCCAATGTGTCTTCATGAAACCAAACCGTACCATCCTGAAAAGTTAGTACCCATAATTGTATTCTTAGTTAGGCCCCATTTTGGCAATTTTGAGATTTCATGTCTATTATGCTTGATCTAGCTATCTATTTCCCCCTGATATGACATATATCCTATCTTCCCATCTTCCCATTTAAAGTATGGTGTGTTTTCTTAGGTACATAATTCCCAAGGTGTTATACTACTAGGAGAAAACATCTAGGGAATTTTTTCCCCAAGGATTGGCCCCAAATTTGAACCGGGACCCATTGTGGTGTTTAGGTGAGAAATTAGATCATGTGGTCATCCTAGCTAAATATTGAATCTTGAAATGTGTGATTGGGTATATAAACACCCTATCTCACCTCATTTTGGTAACCAAGATCTATTATCAATAAGGAGTTCATGATTTTCAAGCAATAGGTGAATTTCAAAGAGCATTCAAGTATTCAAGTCTGAGATCTAGCATCTCTCCAAGAATCCAAGGCATTTTGAAGGAAATCTTCTCCATTGTTGCAAGCTTCCCTCACATGATGGCCAAGTAGAGAGTTATCAAGAAAGAAAGAAGATCCTTTGTCCATCTACATGCAGTCTTCCTTCATAAAAAGTGTTCAATCAAGCATAATGACATTGAAGATCTAGGAATTTCATTCATAGATCCATGCATCTAGGAAGGCATCCTTGATTTATTTCTACATTCCAAGGTCAACAACTAAAATTCAAGCAATATTCAAGCATCTTCATGAATAAGTGCAATCTCAATATTCATTCATGAATGTAGTGGAAAGGTAGATCTAATATTTACATTTACTTTCCTTTATGCAATCTTATTTCTTTTTCAAATTTGATTCCTAAATAGGGTTTTGACCATGTCAAACCCCTTTCCATGACCTTTTCCCTATTTTTATGTGTGCAGGTATAGATGGCATTGATGTCGGTACAAAATTCAGAAAGGTCAGGATCTATAGGATTGACTATTAAAATTTTGGGAAAAAACCCTAGGAACAAAATGCCCCAAGCTTCTTGTTCGTAGGAACAAAATGCCTAAGGAATTTTATACCTGGAAAATCTAGTCGAGATTCAAATCATAGGTCAATATTGCTTCTGAGTTTCCATTTCAGGTCACTGTAGCTTCCTGTCTATTTTCTGTCAGTCAGTCTTTTCCAAAAGTGCATATATTTTCTTATTTGTTCCTTTATCTTGCATCATTGGGTCATTTTATCCAAATTCATCTCATCCTAATCATTATAAATGAAGGATCGTTGCACTCACTTAGTGCTTAAGTCTTACTTGGGCCTATTGGGTCATCTTCCTTTCGATTGTGCATTAGCAAAAGGTGGACAAGTCCCTCATATACCTTGCTTCCCTTTTTCTACTGGCCACAAACCAAAAACATTATCCAAGTCATTACTTTCAATTTTTAAATTTGTTTTTATTTTCACTCAAACTAGTGTTATGAAAATTACGAGTGCAAAAAATTACAGAGAAGAAGATAAACACATAACACATAACTTTACGTGGAAAAACTATGTAAAAGTATACCAAAAAAAAAAAGGAAAATATATTTCGATATTCTTTCTCATGAATCTTCATAGTTAGAACAATCTTCAAAAATGTTACTTAAATCATTACTTCAAGTTGCATATAAAAACCAAGTTGCAAAGCCCTAATTCCAAACAACTTACTAATTTTAGTAAGTATGAGTCATGCAACTACATGTTCAACACATGTCAAAATTACTATTTTTGGCAAGTCACTAAACTGACTTACTATTTATAGTAAGTCATCTAAATAGGGTTTAAATGCATAAGAATTCATGACATATACATAGGATTAGGGTTTAAATGTGCAAAAATCTTGTAGCTAGCATAAATGTGGATATAAACAAATGTCGACTCCAACGCATGACCTAAACATGAACAACTTCATGTTAAAGAGTATCATATACTTAAAATTGAGATCATACACACTTGATACAATCATAAATATCATAATTTACATCTATTCTACTGAGCATAAACACAAATAAGTACAAATCACTAAAAAGGGATGCAAGGGATAGAATGAGCACATCATGCTCAAACTCTCTCACTGGAAGTAGTCTTCCATCTCTACATCGGTCCCCAACAGTGATGTGTAATTCCACCTAGCCACATGGTACCCTCAGAGCCACCACACCATGCTCGTGGAGATAGTCACCTGACCACAAACATAAGGTACACACACAAGGAGTGGCTATCACACGTGCCAATCAAATGAAGAACATAGGGGATAGCATAGTGATCCTAATGCAAACACATAGATGCAAAATTTAATATCGTACAGGCAAAAATGGTCACTACTCAATACTACAACAACTCAATGCAGGGACTCGAGAATGGAGTTTCATTACATGGCACATGGTGGCCCATTTAGCATCGAGCTTTTGATCAATGTCTACTAACCACCAAGCTCAGTATGTATCTTTGATCAACCTCCTCCTCATAAGAGATAGTGTGCCTTTGATCAATGTCCTTAGATAGCCAGACACTGAGTTACCTTCGTTCAATGTTCTTAGACGAACAGGTACTCGTATTAACTCTTATTAATGTGTTTTACCCTAATTTATTTATTTAGTTTTCACTTGGTTAAGAATTTCCACAGGTTACCCTGGCAACCCCTGTGTGTCCCAGCCCACCATGGAGAACCACTCCACTCCACTACCCAAACACCTAAGGTCATCTCATTTCCAAGAGAGGCACAAAGAACAAATGCAAAAAGGACTCCAATTCCAAAACCAAAAGATACAAGTCAAGCTCCATTGGCCTTAACCAAGAGCATGGGTCCCTCGGGATCTGAACAAGGCACACTCAATTGTGCTCGTGATGTGGTCTCAATCACCAGCATCACCAAATCAAGATGTGATCTCAATCAAGCATCAAACAAAAATAAAAAGGAATAAAATGGCAATTACTCATGCACACATCACACTCAATGAACCTCTTTTTTAGGAGTATAAAATCCTAGGTGGATCTAATCTCAACACACTGGAACCACACAATGGACACAATCATGGGACTAATTCACAATCATGAATTACAAGGAAATCCAAGAATTGTACAAGGGGTAAATTTTAATCCCGAAGGCCATCACCCTTGATGATCCTTCAAAAATGGCTAAAACTTCAAACTTTGAATAAAGAAAAAAGGAGAAAAGTCATTTGATCTATGACACCCAACAACACATTGGTCCAATAAAATTCTCGTTCTGAGAACATCAAAAAATGGGCGACATAGCACTATAAAAATCAATAATTAAAATTCCAAAAATATGGAATAATCATCAAATCCCAAACGAGCAATGGAATGCAATGAAATTGTGGGGGAATACTAATTCTCAACCTACAAAACAAAGAATTTTTTTCAATTCAAAGATGAAGTGAATCAAAAGATACAAGATTCCCTATCTCACCCAACAGTGGAATCACTAGAATGGGTGGAAGAAAATGAATTATCTGTGAAAACAAAAATGGATCCAAAGAAGAGGGAGCAATTGCGGCACAAATCCAATGATCCTCTACTAACAAAAAATTGACAAGAAGATCAAACCCAAAAAATACAAATCTGAATTCTCAAACAAAAAAGTAAGGAAAATGAATCTTTTTACTCGATATAAAGTCACTTTTTCCAAAAAGCCCAAAATAGACAAAATTTAGATCACTTAAACAATTAAATCAAAATCTAAAAACTTCCCAAAACATTTCCTTGAATAATTAAATCAGTTCCAAGTAAATGGAATTCAACTATGAAAATTTTGTTGGTAAATAAAAATAACCCCAAAACATTAGAATCGACATTTAAATTATAACTCAACCACGAAAACTGTGAGAACTCTAAATGCATAAACATATATTGGTCCAATCATAAATATGAAAAATGAAGTTTGGATTTACCCACATGGTACCAAAGGTATAATGCCAATTACAAATGCATCATCCATACAAGAACAATATTGGCTAAATCATGATCGGTCGGTTAAATTATCTCTTGTGTCACTATCGGGGATAAGACATGCTCAAACCTTCAGCTTAGGTGGAGACGATGTCTGGTACCTATTCACTAAAACACACACACATCAAGTGAAACTAGTCATAATATAAATAGTCAAAGCATAAACATGAATAATCAAAGTATGTGTAATGGAACAATGACGCTCTAGTGATGCGATCATTCATATGTATTAGAATGTCATGACATTGGTCGTTCCATATTTAATCCTCAATATAGATAATAATTAACATTTCATTTAAATTAAAGAATTAAAATAATCATTGTACAACATTTAAATTATAGAGTAATGAAAAACCTCAAATCAGATTTCCATCGACACAAAGGTACTTTACAGGAAATAAGTAATAATCTATTACAAGTAGTGGTTGTTGTTGCACCAAAAGATCGACCTCTTAATGTATGATACAACTACTAGACTTATAGAATCCATAGGAGGCTGTTAAACCATGTCGTGAATCATGTGAGGGATGCTGGCCTACTACCAACAATCCCCCTCCCACTGTAACTTGTCATGGCCTGCATGATTCAAACCTGTGACAAAGCTCTAATACCACTTGTTACAAGTAATGGTTGTCGTTATACCAAAAGATCGACCTGTAAATGCCCGATATAATTACTAGACTTATAGAATCCATAGGAGGCTTTTAAACCATGTTGTGAATCCCGCGAGGGACGCTGACACACTACCAAAAATCCCCCTTCCAATGTCACTCATTGTGGCCTATGTGATTCAAAATTGTGACCAAGCTCTGATACCACTTGTTAAAAGTAATGGTTGTCATTGCATCAAAACATTGACATTTTAATGCCCGATACAACCACTAGACTTGTAGAATCCACAGGAGGTTGTTAAACCATGTCATGAATCCTGTGAGGGACGCTGGCCCACTACCAACATAATCATCATGATAACATAATAAAATTTTCTTGAATATAAAATACACCAGATATCATCATAAAGCATCATGTCACATCACAAAAGCATCATTATGCAGATATGATCAAAACAGTAAACAATAATATAATCTAACATCTACATCAACAATGATATTGGTAAAACTAAAATAATGCACTTTAATCAAATGCATCACATAGTGCAATATCTTATCACATCCTATAGATAGTCACAAAATTAGAACAAGAGTCTAGCTCAGATCAAAATAAAATGGAACAGAATGTGACCGTAAGAGGCACTACATCCTCCCCTAGACATAGGCCTACTCCTAGAAACCTACAAAAAGATAGGGGTATGAATCTCTCAACAATGAAGCATCCTCCCAAGTAGTTGAAGTCTCATCACTTGGGTTCCATTGGACCCTTATCTTCTTGATGTCTCAACCCCTGAGGGTTGGCCTTCGATGTTGAAGAATATAGATGGACTCTAAAGAAAATTTCTCATCCTCTATGTATAAAGCTCCCCAATCAAGAATATGGGTCATATCAGTACTATAATGTCTCAACACAAAAAAATGAAATATATTATGGATGCGTGATAGGTTAGGTGGAAATGGAAAGCAATAGGTAACATGACCAATCCTCTCAATAATCTCAAAAGTTCCAAAAAATGCGATACTAACTTTGAGAATTTCCAATAACAGATGGGGCTCTTTTGTGGCAAAATTAACAAAAACACACAGTCACCTACCAAGAAGTGATGATATAACCTATGGGCGTAAACATGCTTCTTCTATTGATCCTAAGAAGTAACAAAATTCTCTCTAATATGAACCACCTATTTTTTTATATCCTAAAGAATCTCAGGACCAAACACTACACAATCCTCCAAATGATCCTATCCCGAAGGTGTATGACACGGTCAACCATACATTGGACCTTGATTCAAAATGATATTGTGAGGTAACTCATACTACAACTGAACTATATCCTCCATGAACACGTGCTACTAAAGAATAAATATAAGAAGCTCTCATGGGAAAAAAGTGAGCCACCTTGGACAACTTGTCCACAATAACCATAATGGAATCATGATGACGCGATGACATAGTTAGCACGGTAATTAAATCAATAGATATAGTGTCCCACTTCAATTTAGGAATGGAATGTGGCTACAAAAGACCTATCAGATGTTAATGTTATCCCTTCACTCTCTAACACTCAAGACATCTAGCAACTAAATTGGAAACATCACACCTCATCCCTACCCAAAAGTAAAATTGTCTAAGGTCATGATGCATCTTCTTGATGCCAAGATGTGTGGAATACAATGCATGATGTGCCTCAAAAAAAAGTAAGGAATGAAGATCACCTAACACTGGTACATAATGTTGGCAGTAGGTTAGCGTCCCTCACAAGATTCATGACATGGTTTAACAACCTCTTGTGTATTTCATAAGTGTAGTGGTTGTATCGGGAATTAATAGGTCAATATTTTGGTACAACGACAGCTACTACTTGTAACAAGTGGTATCAGATCTTGGTCACAGGTTCAAATCACGTAGGCCATGATGAGTGACGCTAGGAGGGGGATTGTTGGCAATGGTCCAATGTCCCTTTTTGGATTTATGACATGGTTTAATAGCCTCCTGTGGATTCTATAAGTGTAGTGGTTGTATCGAGCATTAACATGTCGATCTTTTGGTGCAACAACAACCACTACTTGTAACACATAAATGTTCCCATGGTGTCATAAAAGTACATTTGATTCCAAAGAGTAACCTAAAAATTGACCCACAAGGGTACACCCAAACTCAATCTCTACTCTAACTTCCTGATACCATGTGTCACTAGGTAAAGCCTCAAGAATATAGCTACACAAATCTATGCCAAGAGACAAAATTGAGATCTCATTCCTTCTCCTACTCAAGGCATCTACAACAACATTCTCTTTCCTCTTGATTTAATGAACAAAAAATTGTACTCATAAAGGAACTATATCCAATGATGTTGTCATGCATTTAGGTTTGGTTGAGAAAGATATACTACAAGCTACGACGATCCCTATGAAACTCAACCCCAAAATAAATTGCCTCCAGTGCACTAGTACATGCACAAGTGTCACTAACTCTAAATCATGGGTGGAGTAGTTAAGCTCATGATCCTTGAGATTTTGGGACTCGTATGCAATCACTCATCCCTCCTACATAAGAACTATCCCCACACCCTCCAAAGATGCATTAGTGCACACCATGAACTCACCTGTAGGATCTGTCACTGCCAAGATAGGTGCATTTTTCAACCACTCCTTAAGAGCCTAAAATGTTGACTCACATTGAATGGACCAAAAAATTTCTTGCCTTTACTTGAAAGAGAAGTTATAGGGTGTGCCAATCGAGAAAATTCCTTCATGAATCAATGATAGTAACCTGCCAAACCCTTGAAATTATGAACCTTAGGAACACTGGTCGATGCTGACTAATCCATAATGGCTTGAATATTTGAAGGATCCATATCAATACCCTCTCTTGAGATGATATGACCCAAATAACTCACCCCAGTCTGGAAAAAATCACATTTGGCTAGCTTGTCAAACAACTGATGATTGAGAAGATATTGTAAAACCTAACACAAATGGCCCTCATGCGCCTCCATAGTCCTTGAATACACTAAAATTTCATCTAGGAACACAAGGATAAAATGATCAAGATAGGTATGGAACACATTGTTCATCAAACTCATGAACTCTGATGGTGTATTGGTCAACCCAAAGGGTACAACCATAAACTCATAGTGCCCATATTGAGTGTAAAAATTTGTATGATGAATTTCATCCTCATGGAAACGAAGTTGGTGGTATCCCAACTTAAGATCTATCTTTGAGAGCACTCTTCCTCCCTTCATTTGATCAGACAAGTCATGGATCCTCAGCCATGGATATCAGTTCTTCATCACCACCTTATTCAATTGTCGCTAGGCAATGCACAAATGTAGGGATTTGTCCTTCTTCACAAAGATGACTGGTGCTTTTTAAGGGGATACATTGGGATGAATATGGCCCTTGGCCAAAATATCCTCCAACTGCAATCAAAGCTCACTCAACTCCTGAGTGGTCATATGATAAGGCGCCTAAGAAATAGGCTCATCTTTAGGAATAAGATGAATACATAAATCTATGTCGTGATAAGGTGACATACCTAAGATCTTACTCAGAGACACATATGTAAACTAACCAAGTAGTGGGTGATCATTAAGAGATATCTCTTAATTATCAATCCCATCAAGGTCAATAACAAAGACTACGAACAACTAAAATCCATGTTGCATACTCTGCTTCAGTTATGTGAATGAGATCATGTGAAGTGAAATAGGTCTCTGGACTGCTACAAGATCAACACACCCACCTGTGTCATCCACACACTGTACTAACTTGTGTCAGCAATCTATATTCACCTGGTGGGAAGGTAAGCAATCCATACCCAAACCATGCCATACGAGGCCAAGGCTAGGATACAAAGATCTACAGTGGTGGTGAATGAGCCCAAATCCAACAGAAAACCATGAACAAGGGAGTCCATGACCACTCTAGAACCAATGGCTTACTCAACCTACCAACTATCAACCTGTTTTACTACCACTAGCCCACATCTTTCCATAAGGAAGGGGTAAATAAAGGAATGTGAAGCACCATAATCAAATAAAATAAATGTACATATACCATGTAATGCACATGTAGTCTCAACAATGGCGCCCTAATGCTTAGCTTGATAGTTATCAACTGTCGCAAATACTCTGTAGGATCTACCTACATCGCCAACAATAGACTTTGAAGTAGTTTTCCTCTTACTATCCCCTAGAGAAACTCTTTGAGGATACTGAGTTACCCTATGATCTTGCTGGCCACAAGAGAAACATGCCCCTGAACCATAGCCACACCCTATAGAAGGTGCACTAAACTAGTGGAAACTACCTCTACTCGCACTCTATTACACACTCTAAGATGGATGAATTGCTAGGACCGCCTATCATGATACCAATTACGACCTCTAGTTGTCAGGGTACCTGAACTATGACCACCCTACTGACCCTGAGAATGAGGTTGCCTATGATGCTATTGGCAACCTATCCTAGGTGGTGTTGAATATTCCCTGAAAAAACCTGTGGGTTGTACCTATGTACTCTGTGCACCAAATCCAAAAGGTTGTGCACTATGAACCTGTTCAGTTGTCTTGCTACCAAAACCCCTAGCTATGTTATATTCATCCAATCTCGCCTTCTCAATGGCAATAGAAAGAGTCCAAAGTTGGTGAAGATGAATATCTCCAATGATACAAGCATGAAATCCCAAAATAAAATATTGTACTAACATAGGCTCATCATGTGTATAACTTGTTTGGAAAATGTATCTCAACCTTGCAGTTACATTTGGTAGCTATTTTTAGTAAGTTGTTCATTTGAGCACAAAATGTTTCTGATTTCCTTTTCGGAGGTTCATTTTGGATATGTAAGAATGTTGGTAAATTTTTGTGGCAAGATCATGTTCGGTTGTGAAGATATTAATTTTTTGGTTTTTTGATTCTTACTTTATAATTAACACTTATCATAAATAGGTCTTCAAATATTTAATATCACGGTTTAAACATTTTATTAATGAAGTGACCACCAAGGTTCAAACACCTACTAAGCCATTGTGGTCGTAGGCCTTGTACCTTTGTTCGGTTGATATACTTGCGGGTTTGAACAAGTGAAGTGTGGGGATGAGGTCTCTCATTTGTGACCTCACCAATTCATACCTCTGGATCAAAAAACATTTCACATGGAGCTAGAGGGTGTGTCATGCCAACATCACTTGTCACATTAATTTTTTTTACCAGACATTAATTTAAAAATAAAACACTTATATCAAGTAGATGAGGCAAACCAATTAGATGTCAAAAAATAATCAAAGCTAAAATTAAAAAATAGAGTATTTGAAAGAGATTATTGTGATGAAGTCATTAAAGACTTTTTATTGGTAAAGTCAATAAAGACTTGTTACAGAATGTTGGTTATAGAGATGATTGTTGGAGAAGAAACTAGAATGTCTATCTCAAAGAGAATAATACTAAATAAATTGAATATCATCGCATTGCTAAAGGAATATCAATCAAATTTCATTTGGAAAAAAATGTAATTTTAATTTAAAAATTTGCATCTTAGAAGCATTTCAAAATTTTTTATCCTAACCAACCAAGTATACAAAACTTAGTAAGGAATTTATGTTTTTACACCTAGGAATCTATATATAATCAGTTGTTTACCGTGTATAAGGATTGGAAAATAGAGTCGGTAAATAGAGGTGGAAGCCAACTAAATATTATATAATTTATTTTCTTATGTTCTTTATTTTTTTATATGAAGATTATGATTTTGTTTAGGTTTTGGGTCAATGTAATTTATATGAGTTATCTTCTTAATAATAATTTATTCGATGATTTAAATATTTATCATCTATATTTCATAAATAATATATATTTCTAGGTGATATGTGAATGATTTATGATGAATTCCTTAATTTTTATAAGTATATTTCTTTTCATTAGAAGATTACATCATCTTAGTGTGTAAGTTTTGTTAAGTTGATTTTTATGTGGGTGATTTTTGTGACACTTTTAGAATGAATCTTCAAAAATGATGATGTATATCTATATGAGAATATTCGCTCTTTCTTTCTTTCCCTACTTTCTTTTGGTTTCTTTAATATCTTTATTTGAGATTATATTTATACTAGATTTTTTTTCTTGTTTACCCTACAAACACTAGCAAATAAGATTATTGAGATCCTCTTTTCACATATTATTGGATTTAGATTAAGATACTAGAGAGAGAGGGGGGGAGGTGAATCAGTGGCCTCAAAATTAATCCTTAAATCAACCCAAAAAATTATTACCACATATATAAGCCTCTAGTTATATTCAGTCCTACAAGATGAATGCCTTGAAATACTTATATCAAATTACTACTTGTTGGAATGCTTTGTAAAACCTTCTACTATATGTTTACCGATAAGTTGTCTTTCTAATTACCGAAACATAGTAAATAACTAGTGTATACCGATCAATCCAGATTTACTTATGTGAAATGCAAAATAGTAAAGTGATTACTCATATACACATGACACATGGATTTTTAACGTGGAAACCCTATTAAGGGAAAAACCATTGGGTCCGGTACCCCAAATTTTCACTCTTCTAAAGTGAGCTCGGTGAAGAGCCAACCCCGTTAAAGGTTACAAACACACTATTAGGTGTGACCTTGTTAGAGGATTTAAATGAATAGTTTGTCACTTAGTATCTGGCATCTAATGCTACCATCCTTGATCAAACACTCTCTTGGACTGTCAATAGGTATCAGGCTTATCCAATGCTACTTTGTATGATCAAACTTTTTGATACTCCTTGGGATGTATCTCAATTAGAAAAGACTTTTAAGTCCTGCTCGGTTAAGAGACTTGATGCTTTAGTGGTTAAATTGAAACAATAAATTGATTTGTTCACATATACAACTATAATTGTAGATTTTCAGATCTGTTGTAAGTGCATTACCTTTCTGATCAATGTTATCAGTTCAGTACCTTTTCTCCACATTGTTCTGCTCTATGATGTTGTATCATTGTTTGTCAGTGTCTATAGAATTTAGCTCTTTCCTCAGCTTGATTGATCAGGTCTGAATGAAGACATTCTTCTCCTCCAGAATCTCTTCAGCATATATTCTCTTCTCACTCCCCTTATTCATATTGAATAAGCTTGTCTCTTATGTAGACATGATTTCACCGTTTCTTGGCTTTCTTGATCTTGGCGTGATCCATAATTCTCGCCAATTAGATTTAAAGAAAAACTCTTAATTTATCTCATAGAGATATTCTTGCCAATTGGACTAAGTAGCTTTAAATCCTTTACTTATCTCCGGCTTTATCTTGTCGATTAAAGCAATGATAAGTACTAGTTAAGTCTATATTTAGCTCTTTGATAGCTAAGCATTTTTTCATTTCTGGACTCTTTGTTTTTTCGGTCAATACTTCAGTTATTCATCGGTGACGACTGACTATTCCATCAATGTGACTTCAGTTGTCTTTGGGATCTCCGTCCTTGTCTATCTGTCGGGCAACACTGTAAATCTGTCTGTCAGGTTACACTGTCCTTTGCTCGTCAGGTAACACTGTGACTTTGCTCGTCGGTGTTGAGCATTTTTTTGACACAAGCCAACTTGCTAGGATCTCGAGATTTGATTTCCTCTCTTGAAAGAACAACGAAGTTATTCCCAAGGTTCTTCGGGGTTGGGTCACAACCTGCTTGGTTACTCAGTTGAAGATAAATCTGATTGTTCACGAGGAGGCCTTTGCTGGTACGTTCAAGACATTAAACTATAAAATATTGTTAGTTTCTCTTTTGGTATTTTTCGTTTTAACAAGTATAGGTGTTGTAAATAAATGCAATTCTTTGTATTTTTCAAGATGGTGATTTTCAGAATTTTAAAGAGATGAAGGTAACAAGAAATAAATCAAACTGTAAGGAAGAGTAAAATCCTAAGGACATAAACCGTTGTAAACCCTTCCTTGTGAATTGAATGCTAGAGAGATTTGGAACAACCCACGAAGCATAAACCAGACCAAGTCATAATTCACTACTTCACGGATGCAAGCGTTTGGAGAGAAGATGTATTCACTTGTGCAAGATATTCAAAATCTATCAAATCATGAAGCCACCAAGATGTGAACACCCACGAGATGAATTTATCGTTAATCCCAAAGATGATCTCCTCCACACATTCATCACAGCAAGGTAGATATACAACATAAAACTCCAACTAAAAGTAGCACAAATTCGAAACACAACAACACAAAGGGATCTTTGAAAGTAAAGAATAATGCAAGCATACATTCAATAAATTCGCATAGATAGCAGTAATTCACACACCACGAATGAAGCACCCAATGTAGATCTTTATTGCATTAAGAAGTTAGCGCTTTACATTGTTTTTTGATTACAACATATAGAGTTTTGAACTACAACTTTGATTTTTGGAGCTAGGGCATCAGAGAGTTTAAACTACAAAATAAAAGCTAAAACTAGAACTTTGTTGAAAGGAAACTATTGCTAACTGATACTATCTAACTTGCATGGATTCTTCCATCCATTTACAATCCATTTGCTCATGAAAAGAGGGCAAAATTTGCCAAGAAGAGAGAGAGAAAAAAGGTAAGCTTCTTCTGTGAGCCTGGATTCTTCTTCCTGATGCTTGTTGTTCTTCTTGGATTCTTCATCTGGGCTGTTTCTGACGGTGGGAACTGATAGGAGACCCTTAGTTCCTCTAAAATGAACTCAAGTTGTCCATTGATCTAATCTGGAGTCAAACTGGTGTTGAAAAAAGTGACCTTGCTAGAAACACCCAATTTTTCAGACCCCGACCTCTACCCTGAAACTTTTAATGTCTTTTAATTTTGCAAGTGCTTCTCAAAATCTGAACGTCGGAGGTCCCAAAAACTTCAGAATTGTCGCAGGCCGAAAGGCCAAAAAAACCTGAAGGGGCCGAAAGGCTGAAAAATACTCTTTGCTGTATGGGCCGAAAGGCCAAAAATTCAGAGGCCGAAAGGCCAAAAAATACTGCCTTAGTGAAATTTGACCAAGTGTGAAAATCTTGCCTGGTCTATTTGGTGATTTGGACCCTGGGAATTTTACTCAGAAAAAACCTCTGGGTGAGATGCCCTAAGCCTCTGCACTATCTCCTGAACTTCCTCAAAATTGATCTCTTTTCTCCTTATCTTAGCGATCCTTCATTCTTGCTTCTTTTTGAAAGCAATTAATTCAGAAGCGAAGAACTTGATCTCTTCTTCATGCTGAGACATTCTTCGTATTTCATCTTTCAAGTAGAATAGTTTCTGCAGGGATTTCTTAGTATCAATTCTGGCCAGAGCAACCTTGAATTGTTGGACCGCCTCTTTGGAAGGGCATAGAATCTATTTATCTTCATCCTGATAGACGTTGAGGCCAACCCAAGTGAAGAAAGTATCTATCTCTTCGACCCAACTTATCACCTCTTCTCACTTGTCGGCTATAAGGGTTTGGTGCTTCTTGTAGACCTTAATTATTTTGGTCATTTGTTCAGTCCATGCCTTGAATTTATCTATTTCTTCGCCTTCATAGACTTTTACCAAAATTTGGAAGCGCTGCTTTTGGATTATCTCCAAATTCTGGAGGGTTGCTTGCCACTTAATTATCTCTGAATTTATACCTCCATCATTTTCTACCAAGTCAATGAGTGCATTGACTTAAATTGGTATGGTCTGATATGGCCTAAATATCAATGGAATTGCCTTCTCTTCGAATTTCTTGAAGTCATTTTTCCAATCAGTGCTTGCCTGGATGAACGATGGAGTTAAAGCTGCCGACAAATCTGGTGTGGCCCTTTTATCAAGCATGGCTTGTAATGAAGCTTCTGAACAATTTGGGTCAATGGGACCCACCATCTTTTGAATGACCCCTTTTAGAGCCTCATTTTGGTCTGTTAAATATTTTATGGTCTCCCCGACTTTACTCATGAACCCCAGAGCATGCTTGAGTCCCAAAGCTGCTAATGTCTTGCTCCCTTCTCTGGTTGGTTCCCCCAAGTCTACCTCCTTGAATGTATATTCTCCTGATGAACCCGTGGTTTGAGAGGTGCTCGAGGGTAGGATAGCTATTTGTGTTGTCCATCGACCCTTAGTGTCTTGGGTCACATATGACATGGTTTTAGCAGGCACACTCACGTTTGCATGGTGGAAATCTTGCTTCACAGCAGTTATATTTGTATCCTCGCCGTCAGTCCTTTATTTTGCTCGTGTTTGTTCCTTTCTTTTGTCGAGGCTTGTTTGTTGCTTTAGGTCAATGTGTTTTGGATATGGTCCAAGGTGTCCCACAAGAGGAGCAGAGGTATTTCTTAGTCAAATTTCTCCGAAAGATATGGGTGGCGTAAGAGAAATTTCCAAAAGATAAAGAAGTGATGATTATCATTGACAGACAAGAAGAAGTTTGAAGTTTGGTCATCCTGATCACAAAACACATTAAAGAAAAAACACCCGAGGGCATTGGTTTCTAAGGCATTTGCCAGCTATAACCAGCCTAAGTGCATAGGTTTAGGTACCCACCGATCCCAAAACCCAAGTCTGAACTGAATTACCGAGGCGGTAACACAAAAAGGAGAGTCGAAAAGGAATGCAAGAGACACTCAGAAGAAAAGTACCCCAAAGAGGTCACGAGTAAAAAATCTAGGCAACACTGCCTAATCATTGCTCGGAATAGATCAAATGCAAAGGAAAATGTCTATGAACCTGAATGAATGGAAAATACTCAAAAGAAAAGTGCCCCAAAGAGGTTACAAGTGAAAAGTCTGGGCAACACCGCCTAATCGTTGCTCGGATAAAATCAAATACAAAGAGAAATGGCTATGGACCTGAAGGCATGGAATACACAAACATCCAAGGATTGATACATCCCCAAGCAAACGGAAGGAATAAGATGATTATCCAAAGGATGAAACTCTCAAAAAAAGAAAAAAGAAAGAAAGTTATAGCCTAGCACGGTAGAACAAACTTGGGCGATTATGAAAACCTCTACCGGGGCTATGAACGCTCGGCTGGTAGTAGAGCAAGGTTATACTTGGGATTCGGAGAAAACTTTGTCGGGGCTATGAATGCCTGACTGGCAGCAAAGCTCTTTCCGTGAAACCCTGGTCTATTTGGTGAAGGTTGGAAATAACTGGCAAGCGTCTTGGTTATCACAAACAAAGGTCAAGAAATGAATACACATGAACACACACTGGAGAAATAATGGAAGAATTTCAGATTGGAGGTCATTGAAGAATCATCGACTCCACTGCCTTTTGGTTCTGTTCTACTACAAAGCTACTTTCTAAAAGGGTGTTGATGATAAAGAAATGCCTTGGTCATTCCTCCTTTTGTCGAGGCTATTTGTTGTAGGTCCACAACACACACCCCATTTTTTGGTCCTCTGACCATGGGGACCCCCCCTTTTTGTCCTCTTGTTTTTTTTTTGGTCGTGTCTACCCCTCGTCGAAAGTCCAGTCAATCGTCGAAGAAATTTACCTAAACCAAGTCAGAAGAGGAAGAAAGCCTTTTTTCGGCCTTTCGGAGGACTTAGGTACTCCGAAAGACTGAAGTAGCTGAAAGGCCAAAAACTTGGTCCTTTCGGTGTTTTCAGCCTCCGAAAACATCGAAAGGCCGAAAAACTTTCCTCCCTCCGAAATTTGTGGACTTTCAGAGTCTGAAAGCTCTGAAAGGGATGACATCATCCCGCGGGCTATAAATAGATGGGTCTTCATTTTGAAGGTCACTTCATCTTTTTCGAGTGCTTGGGTTTTTTGGAGAGCTCTGGTTTTCTGGATTTTCTGCCGCCTCGCTCCTGGAATACTCCCTATTTTTGCTGTTGGACTCCGTCCCCGCTCTCAGCTCCACCGAGGTTGGTTTCAACTTCTCCGCTTTGTCTTCTTTTTTATTTGGTCGTAGTTAGGATTTTTTCATGTTTCTTGGGCCTGTCCAGCCTAGGGCAAGTTTGTTTTGGCTTTTTGTCGTCTGGCCTTTGTGCCTTGGTGTGTCGATAGGGACGTCCCTCCCTATTGGCCCTAGGTTTTCTAGTTTCTTTGCATTTAGGTTTAGGGTCTTGTCATGCGTCAGTCGCGGCCTTTGCCGCAGGTTTTCAGCCTCTGAAAGGCTGAAAATGGGTCTCTTCAAAAAACCTAAGTGCCCTTTCAAACTTTCGGACTTTTGGACCCCCGAAAGGTCCGAAAAGCCAAAAGGTCTAAAAGACCAAAAACACTCCCTCGCACAAAGTTTGTCCTTTTGACATTTTTCTTCGGTTTCAGACTTTCGGGTTCGCAAACTCTTTCACAATTTTGGGGCCTAAAAGGTTCGACAAACCTCGTCATTGTAAAATGAATCTTTTCATACTTTCAGATGTTTTGGCCTCCGGTTGTGTTTTTGGTGTCTGAAACCCTGAAGGGTCTGAAAGTGCGAAAAACTTGCCTTAGTTGTTAATTTATCTCTTTCTTGCTTTCCTAGTATAAAT
This sequence comes from Thuja plicata, assembly GCA_018584345.1. NCBI lineage: Eukaryota > Viridiplantae > Streptophyta > Pinopsida > Cupressales > Cupressaceae > Thuja > Thuja plicata. The sequence goes on along the minus strand of MU227403.1, from coordinate 1,024,687 downwards.
TGTTCAATAAGCTACTGATACTTGTCTGTTCTTGCAGGAATGACTGAATCAAAGACAACCTCTCCAATGAAATATCAATACAAGGGGAATCCCCTCAGTTTGAAGATAGGAAACAAGAACAGCGAGATCACGGATACTAATATCGGGAATGTAGATTGGAATATATTCCTGGCTCAGTGTTCCCATCCAGCAAATAGATCCAGTGATTGCACCGCGTTAGTCCTATCCGGGCTAGTGAACGTGGTAGCGCACCCACTGGCTGTTTCATCTACATAAATGATTGTCACCCTAGCTCATCATTATGATTAAGATAAAAGGGTGGTAGTAAACTCAGAGGGGCAGGTGGTACTGGAGATTAGGCCGGATGTCATTGAAGACGTGTTCCACCTTCATAAAGGCATAGACAATTTCTATGACTTCCATATAGAGAAGGGAATCAAGTGGTTTGGCAACAAGGAGCAAGCCCTACATGATATGATGAATAAAGAATACCTCAAGCAGTCACTTCCTAAGAATAAATTGGATAAGATAGACCTCCGAAGAGGTTATATGAAGGACGGCATCTAGGCAGCTATAATACTGATAAGCCGGGTATATGAATTACCTCAATCCACTCAGCTCAAGCACTGGATGATCCTATTGATCAAAAGGATCCGGGAATGTAAGGTAAGATTTGATTGGGGTACCATTATTAGCGACAACTTGGATAAGTAGTTAACAGTAGTGAAGCATAATCCCAAGTTCTACATGAGCACTTACATAGTTTTTTTACTAGCTACACGGGCAGATTACCCTGGCCTCACCAAGAAAGGGAATCTGAATGATCCGAATGCATGGCCACACCTTGTATACCCCCAACTCGTAAAAAGGGCGAGTATGCCAGAAGATTCCCGTGATTACAGGATAGTCAATGATGCATTTATATTCGCAGTCATTCGATCCATTGAGGGTGACTTTGCCAAAAGGATGTCAAAGGAGGCTACTGCCAAAGTGAGGTCCATTGGGGCCTATTATATTCAATTCAGAACTTTTACATACATTTGGGTAGCTGGGTCTACCATACAACCAAAGAAGTTGCCCAGATATCCCTCTGACTGGATAATCATACTGGAGATGGCCAGGCAGCTCGCAGATGCATATGAGCACATAAAGCATAAAAAGAAGCACTGTTGGGACTTTCCCATATCTTTGGGACCATATACACTACAAGAAATGAAGGTTTGCAAGTCCCCAACTTTTGAATGCGATGATTTTACCTTATAGATCTACGAGAAAGTGCAGCCCCTCTTTAACCCCATAGGTACCTACAGCCATATTATTGGCAAATTCTATATACATGAGCCACACGTGGAGGACCACTGGATGAACTGTGTGGATGATTATGAAGTCAGGATCAGGGACTATTGCAGAATGAACCTCGCTTTAGCAAAAGAGGTTTTGGAGGTTCCTATTTCTTCAAAGGTTTGGGGATGTGATTCAGATGAAGTTTTAGATGACATTTACACCAAAGATAAGATATATGATCGGCCTATCGTGAATGCAGAGGTGGGTAAGGATGTAAATGATGACATAGACTTCCAAGCGAGGCATGTAATAAAGACCACCACAGCTTGGATCAAGAAGCCACACAAGATGAGCCCCATCCCAGTGAAAACACTAATGGAGCCCTCAAAGAAGGTAGATAAATAGTGAGGGGAGAAATCCACAATCCCTAAATACAAGAGGGCTCCTCCTCAAAATCCAAGGATAGTATATGGGCATGAACGACAAGTTGAATATGGATCTAATCCTAGGCCCAAGAAGACAAGAATGATAGGCCAGATTGACCCACCAGCGGGGTCCTCACAGCCCTTATCAGGTGAAGGCTCGTCTACCTCTGGCCAATCTCCTCCCACCACTGAGAAGGGAAAGAAAACATATCAAAGAAAGAAGGGATCCAAGTCTCCAAGGTTAGAAACAATACAAGAAGAGACAAAAGAACAAGAGGGTGAACCCTTAGTCCGGAACATGAGATTACAAAAGAGGAGAGAAAAGGAGATCACAAAGAAACATAAAGAAGACCCCAAAGAGAAAGATAATTTGTTGGATGTCTAGGTATCTAATGAGTTCTTAATGTCTGATTTTGAGGGACTCAAAGGTTATTTAGACCATGGACAAGATACAGAAGCTGGGGGGCCATCATTGTTCCAACCTCAGGTAACCCTTACTCCACCACCAACTCAGTTCACTAATCCTTCGGTGGATGTTCCTCCTCTACACGTGAGTTCCAATTCCCCTCCGAAAGATAAAGCCCAATATAGAGGGGTAACTCTAGAGGCAACAATAGGAAATGTAGTTGGGGGTGATTCTATTTTAACCCCAACACCTCATTTACCTACCCCACCAACATCCTTACCACCTCCAATTCCTACTCCACCGCCTTCGAGTCCAAACCCAATACCTACTCCTACACCCAATCCGCCCTCTCCTACCGATACCATTCCATCATCTACCACTACAGTCATGCCAACAATTATTCCACCAACATCAATCCCTTCACCATGCTCCACTCAAACTGCCAAAGAAACAACATGCACAGAAGACACATCGCCTTTTCAGACCTCACTAGAGGCCATAACCGGTCTCAGGCCAGAAGTGGTAATTGATTCATCAGCCGATGAAGGCCCAGAGAAGGAAGGGGAAAAGGAGGTCAGTGAGAAAGATAAGGAAGAGGAGGAAATACAAAAGCATACAGAAGGGGATAAAATGGAGGAAGGAGAAGATGGACAAGGAAAAGGGCCAAAGAAGGAATCAAAACAGGGAATAGCTCTAGGGAAACAAGGCTTGACCTCAATTCTCCATGTGGAACCATATGAGCCAGTAACTACCTCTGATAAACCTACTTAGTTTACCAAGGAGATACAACCTCAGAAAAGAACCTACACAAGTGAAATGGATGGAGAAGATACAAATATAACTGCTGTGAAGCAAGCTTTCCACCATGCAGACGTGAGTGTGCCTGCTAAAACCATGTCATATGTGACCCAAGACACTAAGGGTCGATGGACAACACAAATAGCTATCCCACCCTCGAGCACCTCTCAAACCATGGGTTCATCAGGAGACTATACATTCAAGGAGGTAGACTTGGGGGAACCAACCAGAGAAGGGAGCAAGACATTAGCAACTTTGGGACTCAAGCATGCTCTGGGTTTCATGAGTAAATATGAGGAGACCATAAAATATTTAACAGACCAAAACGAGGCTCTAAAAGGGGTCATTCAAAAGATGGCAGGTCCCATTGCCCCAAAATGTTCAGAGGCTTCATTACAAGCCATGCTTGATAAAAGGGCCACACAAGATTTGTCTGTAGGTTTGACTCCGTCGTTCATCTAGGCAAGCGTCGATTGGAAAAATGAATTTGAGCAATTCAGAGAGAAGGCGATTCCATTGATATTCAGGCCATACCAGACCATACTAGTTGAAGTTAATGCACTCATTGACTTGGTAGAAAATGATGGAGGTATAGATTCAAAGATAATTAAGTGGCAAGCAGCCCTCCAGGATTTGGAGATAATCAAAAAGCAATGCTTCCAAATTTTGGTAAAAGTCTATGAAGGCGAAGAACTAGATAAATTCAAGGCATGGCCTGAACAAATGACCAAAATAATTAAGGTATACAAGAAGCACCAAACCCTTATAGCTGACAAGCGAGAAGAGGTGATAGGTTGGGTTGAAGAGATAGATACTTTCTTCGCTTGGGTTGCCCTCAACATCTATCAGGATGAAGATAAACAGATTATACACCCTTCCAAAGAGGTGGTCCAATAGTTCAAGGTTTCTCTAGCCAGAATTGATACTAAGGAAGCCCTGCAACAACTATTCTACTTGAAAGATGAAATACGAAGAATGTCTCAGCATGAAGAAGAGATCAAGTTCTTCTTCTGAATTAACTGCTTTCAAAAAGAAGCAAGAACAAAGGATCGCTAAGATAAGGAGAAAAGAGATCAATTTTGAGGAAGTTCAGGAGATAGTGCAGAGGTTTAGGGCATCTCACCCAGAGGTCTTTTCCGAGTAAAACTCCCAGGGTCCAAAACACCAGATAGATCGGGCAAGATTTTCACACTTGGTCAAATTTCACTAAGGCAGTATTTTTCAGCCTTTCGGCCTCTGACTTTTTGGCCTTTCGGCCCATACAGCAAAGAGTATTTTTTGGCCTTTCGGCCTTCAAAGATTTTGGCCTTTCGGCCCCTTTAGGTTTTTTTGGCCTTTCGGCCTGCGACAAGTCCAAAGTTTTTGTGACCTCCGACGTTCAGATTTTGAGAAGCACTTGCAAAATTAAAAGATATTAAAAGTTTCGGGGTAGAGGTCGGGGTCTGAAAAACTGGGTGTTTCCAGTGAGGTCACTTTTTTCAACACCAGTTTGACTCCAGATTAGATCAATGGACAACTTGAGTTTGTTTCAGAGGAACTAAGGGTCTCCTATCAGTTCCCACCGTAAAAAACAACCCAGATGAAGAATCCAAGAAGAACAACAAGCATTAGGAAGAAGACTCCAAGCTCACAGAAGAAGCTTACCTTTTTTCTCTCTCTCTTCTTGGAAAATTTTGCCCTCTTTGCATGATCAAATGGATTGTAAATGGATGGAAGAATCCATGCAAGTTAGATAGTATCAGTTAGCAATAGTTTCCCTTCAGCAAAGTTCTAGTTTTAGCCTTTATTTTGTAGTTTAAACTCTCTGATGCCCTAGCTCCAAAAATCAGAGTTGTAGATCAAAACTTGATATATTGTAATAAAAAAATAATGTAAAGCATCGACTTCTTAATGCAATAAAGATCTACATTGGGTGCTTCATTCGTGGTGTGTGAATTACTACTATCTATGCAAATTTATTGAATGTATGCTTGCATTATTCTTTCCTTTCAAAGAGCCCTTTGTGTTGTTGTGTTTCGAATTCGTGCTACTTTTAGTTGGAGTTTGCTGCTATATATCTACCTTGCTATGACGAATGTGTGGAGGAGATCATCTTTGGGCTTAATGATAAATCTGTCTCGTGGGTGCGCACATCTTGGTGGCTTCACGATTTGATAGATTTTGAATATCTTGCATGAGTGAATACATCTTCTCTCCAAATGCTTGCATCCGTGAAGTAGTGAATTGTGACTTGGTCTGGTTTATGCTTCGTGGGTTGTTCCAAATCTTTGCAGCATTTAATTTGCAAGGAAGGGTTTATAGTGGTTTATGTCCTTAGGATTTTACTCTTCCTTATAGTTTTCTTTATTTCTTGTTACCTTCATCTCTTTAAATTTTATCTTTAAAATTCTGAAAATCACCATCATGAAAAATACAAAGAATTACATTTATTTACAACACCTATACTTGTTAAAATGGAAAATACCAAAAGAGAAACTAAAAATATTTTGTATTTTAATGTCTTGAACGTACCAGAAAAGGCCTCCTCGTGAACAATCAGATTTATCTTCAACTGAGTAACCAAGCAGGTTGTGACCCGACCCCGGAGAACCTTGGGAATAACTTCGTTGTTCTTTCAAGAGAGAAAATTGAATCTCGAGATTCTAGCAAGTTGGCTTGTGTCAAAACAACGCTCAACAGTCGGTAATTTTGTGCTTTTTCTCATCATGTAACACTGTGACTTTGCTCTTGATGGTTTACTCTATTCGTCGGTGTGCACTCTGTCGGTGTATACAGTCACTTTGTGAATACTTGACTTTTATGCATTAATGATAGCATAGCCTTTGATTCATTGGTTCTTTGAAGTCTTTAGCAGTATGTACATGACCATACAGATTATATCAAGTTGACATCAATGACAATATAATACATTAACTGATTTAATGTCTTGCATTAACTTTCTGTGTCTCTGTGATCATCAACTTAATATCTTCAAACATTCAATCAGTTATAGTTCATCAATCTCTCCTTTTGGCATTGATGGAAACACACTATATTATCACACTATATTATCACTAATACAATATGAAATATAACAGTTGAAGTTCATCAAACTACCAATCTTATGTACTATAGCTGATACAAATATTTGGTCCTTGGTAAGCTTATGTGAGCTTATATTTGATTCTTGCAGCTCTCTTTCTGTCTTCAATCCCTTCACTGGATAGATGTAGAATCTTTCTTCTTCTGATGTGATGTGTTATCTCCTTGTGTCAAACTTTCTCCCTTTGACTATTCTTTTCTTTTGATGTCTCTTTTCTCTTTTTTTTTTTAGCAATCTCTCCCTTTGTATGTACTCTCCCTTTCTGGTTACATCTCTCCCTTCAGAAAATGTGATGGATATAATCTCTCCCTAATCTGATAATGGATATAATCTCTCCCTTTGACAGCAATACCAAACAAATATTTGACAGTAATGCCAAACAATCCTTTCTATCCATAATATAATCCTTCAATTTCCCAATCCATCAACAATATAACAAGTCTGGTGCTTGGAGTAGATAAATACCTTGTTGTGTATAGATGTATCTTTGAAGTCCATCTCTTTTCTCGCATCAACATGAATAATATTCTAATAATATGTAGGCTGATATAGCCTTCTAGTCATCTTACTGACCAATAGACAAGGGTCTAACCCCTAATCTCTTTCTCAAGTACTCAAATGCATCCTTGGGTAGTGACTTGGTGAAGATATCACCTAATTGTTCCTTTGATTGCACATACTCAAGTATCACCTCCTTTTTCTTGAACTAGTTCTCTCAAATAATGATATTTGATAGAAATATGCTTTGTTTTAGCATGCATGACCGAATTCATGGAAATATTAATTGCACTGGTATTATCACAATAGATAATTACTAGTTCAATAATTTTCATATGCATACCTTCCAGTAATTGTTTGGTCCATGCAATATTTGAGCAGTTTGCAGCAGTAGCAACATACTCTGCTTTTGTAGTAGACTGAGAGATGCATCCTCGCTTCTTGCTAATCCATGTGACAAGTCTGTCACCCATAAAGAATGCTCCTCCAGTTTTTCTCTTTTGGTCATCAATGTTTCTAGCCAATCAGCGTCGGTAAAGACCTTAAGTTCAAATTTGCCTTCTCCTCTATACCATAAGTCATAGACCTTGGTATTCTTCAGATATATTAGGATTCTTTTCACAGTAGTCATATGTGATTACCTGAAATTAGTAGAAAATCTTGCAACTATTCCTACTGTATGTGCAATATCTGGTCTAGTATGTACAACATACATGAGTTTTCCAATCATAGATCTGTACAAAGTTTGATTTACCTTAGGTGACTTATCCTCCTTTTTTGAGTTTACATACAGTTGCTATCAGGATTCCAATTGGCTTGGAATCTTCCATCTTGAATATTTTCAGCACTTCCTTGATGTATTTGGATTGTGTAATGAAAATGCCTTCATCTTGTTGCATGATCTGCAGACCAAGAAAGAACTTGATCTCTCCAAACATAGACATCTCAAACTCTTTTCTCATTTCATTTTCAAATGATTTGCATAGTTTATCATTGCCTCCAAATATGATGTCATCAACAAATATTTCAGCAATCAAAATATTAGCATCAATATCTTCCTTCAAATAAAGATTACTGTTTTCACTAGTTCTCACAAGTCCAATACTTATGAGATAGGAATGAAGTCTTTCATACCAGGTTCTTGGTGCTTGTTTCAATCCATACAAGTCTTTGTGTAGTCTACATACCATGTTCCTCTTGTTTGGATCAACAAACCCTTATGGTTTCTCAGTGTATACATCTTCCTCAAGTACTCCATTTAGGAATCCAGACTTGACATCCATTTGGTATACCTTGAATCCTTTATATGCAACATAAGAAAGTAATATTCATACTCCTTCTATCCTAGCAATGGGTGCAAAGGTCTCTCCATATTCAATCCCTTCTTCTTGTGCATACCCCTTGCATACTAGTCTTTCTTTGTTTCTGGTGACTTCTCCATTTTCATTCAGCTTATTTCTGAATATCCATTTTGTACCAATGACATTCTTGTCATCTAGTCTCGGTACAAGTGTCCATGTCTTATTTTTCTCAATCTGCTCAATTTCTTCATTCATAGCACTAATCCATTCTTCATTATCAAGTGCAACATTGACAGATTTTGGCTCAAAATCACAAATTAGACATCTTGTGTTTAGAGACTTACTTTTGG
>MU227403.1:955332-1014277 GCA_018584345.1 Thuja plicata | reverse complement strand
CATCAAGATCTTCTTCTTCACTTTCACTATCACTATCTTTTCTCATAGTGTGTTTATGACTTGATTTAATTATTCTCAAAGAAGATTTGAATGTAGACTCTATGTTTGGTAAGACACTATTATCAAAATTATTCATCTCAAATGAAATCAGTCTTCCAATCAAACTATCTAGAGTAACATTCTTATTTGCTACTGCTCTCATTTCTTGTATGGAAGATACTCTAATAGCATAAGTAGGTAGTAAGGTTCTTAGAATTTTACTTACCACTGTCTCTTCTTCTAGTACACCTCCAACTCCTCAGATAGCATTGACTACCTCTTTGATTCTTGTGCTGTATTGTTTGATGTTTTCACCTTCTTTCATTTTGTGATCATCAAACTTTCCGCTAAGGTTTTCTGCCTTGGCTCTCAAAACATTTTTATCACCACCATGTACAAGCTTCAATATGTCCCACATCTGCTTTGCAGTTGTGTATGCTTTGACATCTTCAAATTCAACAGCGGAGAGTGAGGAAGCAAGCTCTATTATCAAGCAGTTGTGCTCATGCTTCTTTGTCATTTGTTCAACTATGAGTGCTCCTGTGGGAAACACATATTCAGTATCTAAGTATTGAGTAACATCATTTCCAATACTTGATAAGTGGAGTCTTATCCTGCTTTTCCATGAAGCAACGTTGTCTTTGTTCAACTTGGGCACATCTCGTCTGTTCATCTTGTAATCTTTAGCTTAGGTCTTGAAACCTTCCTTCCAAGCACACAAGCTTTGATACCAATTGTTAGTAATAACTGAGAGGGGGGGGGGGGGGGGGGGTGAATCAGTGGCCTCAAAATTAATCCTTAAATCAACCCAAAAACTTATTACCACATATATAAGCCTCTAGCTATATTCAGTCCTACAAGATGAATGCCTTGAAATACTTATATCAAATTACTACTTGTCAGAATGCTTTGTAAAACCTTCTACTATATGTTTACCGATAAGCAATCTTTCTATTTACCAAAACATAGTAAATAACTAGTGTATACCGATCAATCCAGATTTACTTATGTGAAATGCAAAATAGTAAAGTAATGACTCATAAACACATGAAACATGAATTTTTAACGTGGAAACCCTGTTAAGAGAAAAACCACTGGGACCGGTACCCCAAATTTTTACTCTTCTAAAGTGAGCTCGGTAAAGAGCCAACCCTGTTAAAGGTTACAAACACATTGTTAGGTGTGACCTTGTTAGAGGATTTAAATGAATAGTTTGTCACTTCATATCTGGCATCTAATGCTACCATCCTTGATCAAACACTCTCTTGGCCTGTCAATAGGTATCGGGCTTATCCAATGCTACTTTGTATGATCAAACTTTTTGATACTCCTTGGGATTTATCTCAATTAGAAAAGACTTTTAAGTCCTACTCAGTTAAGAGACTTGATGCTTCAGTGGTTAAACTGAAATGGTAAATTGATCTATTCACATATACAACTAGAGTTGCATATTTTTAGATCTATTGTAAGTGCATTACCTTTCTGATCAATGTTATCAATTCAATACCTATGCTCCACACTGTTATGCTTTGTGATGTTGTATAATTGTTCGTCGGTGTTTGCAGAATTTAGGTCTTTCCTTAGCTTGATTGATCAGGTCTGAATGAAGACTTTATTCTCCTTCAAAATCTCTTCAGAATCTATTCTCTTGTCACTCCCCTTATTCATATTGAATAAGATTGTCTCTAATATAGATATGATTTCACCGTTTCTTGGCTTTCTTGATCTTGGCGTGATCCATAATTCTGGCCAATTAGATTTAAAACAAAACTCCTAATTTATCTTGCAGAGATCTTCTTGCCAACTGGACTAAGTAGCTTTAAATCCTTTACTTATCTCCGGCTTTATCTTGTCGATTAAAGCAATGATAAGTACTAGTTAAGTCTATATTTAGCTCTTTGATAGCTAAGCATTTTGTCATTTCTAAGCTCTTTGTTCTGTCAGTCAATACTTCAGTTAGTCATCGGTGTCACTTCAGTTGTCTTCGGGATCTCTGTCCTTGTCTATCCGTCGAGCAACACTGTAAATCTGTCCGTCGGGTTACACTGTGCTTTGCTCGTTGAGTAACACTGTGACTTTCTCGTCGGTAATGTTGTGCTTTTGCTCATCGGGTAACACTGTGACTTTTCTCTCATTGGTTTACTCTATCCGTCGGTGTGCACTCCGTCGATGTATACAGTCACTTTGTGAATACTTGACTTGTATGCATTACTGATAACATAGCCTTTGATTCATTGGTTCTTTGAAGTCTTTAGCAGTATGTACATGACCATACAGATTATATCAAGTTGACATCAATGACAATACAATACATTAACTGATTTAATGTCTTGCATTAACTTTCTGTGTCTCTGTGATCATCAACTTAATATCTTCAAACATTCAATTAGTTATAGTTCATCAAACAAGACTCATGAAGACTTAATTCCATCAATATATGGATTGCTTGATTATACAAAGAGCTTATGATATAAACTTCAAGAAAACAATATTTAAACAAAAAATATATACAATCATTTGATCCATCAACTTACTAGCTTTTGTAAGTTGCTTTCTTTTCCTTAGGATATTACATCACCTTATTGTATTGTGGAGAAGGAAAAGTTTACCGACCTTAAGATCGATTAAAATATCAAGGGATAAACCATCCCTTGTGCCACCTCACTCTACTAGCGCTCTAGTCAGCTAGGGGATCAAGGCATTAAGTGTGATAAAGCCATTTTGACAAACTAAGATATTAAGTGCAAATAAAACAAGAGTGATTAAGATAATTAAATTGATTAAGATACTAGATTAACCAAAATACCAATTGTGAGTAAACGTAAATAACTTGAAGGAACCAACATGATATGATATTTTGATTACAAAAATTGAAAGAGTGCACTACGAAGACCAAACATTGAACTCTGTGAGTTCACTGCCTTGGACACTAATGCAGTCGACCATGACAAAGCAGATGGGGGACGAGTGTGAAAAGCACGTTTGTCCCATACGAAAAGGGTACAAAGGATGACCTAAAAATTGTACTAAAATAATGGGAAATCAAACTAGCTAAAACTGACTACAATAACGGAATATGATGAGAAGTACAACTAAATTGTGAAACACAAAGGAGAAGAAATAGATTATGTCAAAATCAATGATTAATGTCCACACTCGCTTCTCCACGAACCTGCACACATATAGACAAATGAAAATGTTGGGGCCAACTATTTGGAGACTTACCTTAGTTAGATCCCCGCTTTAGTGTTCCACCTCCACAACAGTCGAATAAGAGAGATAACAATGATAGATAGCCACAAATATCAAATGAACAATGATAATATTGATAGAGAAGTATGATATGATATCAAAGACACAAAGCAAGAGTGTAGATAACTCCCCTTCACCACAATGAAGCAGCACTTGACAAGATGAAGGAAAGAATGATTGATGATTGTCAAACGTGAGATGAGGTGAGAGCCACCAAGTATCAAAAATCTATATAAAGAGCTTGTAGAAATATGTCCAAAGTTTGAAGAAGCCTCAAGAATGTGCTGATATCCAAAAAGTGAGTTTAGAAGACTCAAGGAATGTTCAAAATAGAGATAAATGGAGAAACTCAAATCTGGGCATTAGTGGACAGTGGATTCGGGTGTTACAACAGTAGGTGGTATTCCATAACGCTTCAATGACAATCTGCACATCTACAGATTTGCGGGCATCTCTATGATGCGCACATGTCATGTGTCATCTAGGTCGTGTGACCGAGATTTGGGAGGAGCAATGAAAAAGCGAGATGAGTGAGTGCGGGGATTGACATGGAATTTTGTGTCTTAGGATGAGGTAGGAGTATTCGTAATGACGATTTACACCAGGGTCTAAATTCACGACACTACATGTATGAGTTGTGTTAGGTTGGCTTTCATGTGGATGATTTTTGTGACGCTTTAAGGGAAGTGACAATGCATATTATAAGGAAAAATTCACTCTTTCTTTCTTGCCCTTCTCTCTTTTTGATTTTCTTTAACAACTTTGTTAGAATGCAATAAGATTATATTTACATTATATTTTTGTTTTTAATCAGGTACAAACACTAGCAAATAAGGAATTATTGAGATCCTCTTTTCATATATGATTGGATTTAAGTGAGCATGCAAGCAATCCTCTTAATACAATAATTATCATCAAACTTTAGATTACCTAAACATGTAAAAGCTTCATGATATAAACTTTAAGAAAAAAAATCAAACAAAAAAGGTTATACAATCATTTGACTTATAAACGACACCATAATATAATAGATTAAAATTACTTCAATAATCATAAATCAATTTATTTACAACTTTATATCTATAAACAATAACATTATTATATAAAATATAATAAACAAATTACAATTTATCAATCATTTTTAAAACTAATAATAACCCAAAATATATATTTTTTAAATACATTAAAGAAATATATTAATTTAAAAAATATACAAATATATATTAAAAACTAATAAAAATACATAATATATTTGTCAAATTATAAAATTAAAGTAGCATGTAAATCATAGTAAGCTTGAGACTATTGAAAGCTTATACTTATGTGAGTCAACGAACAAGTACAATAACATTATTCACTTATACTCCACGCCTGAAGTAAGAACATCATTCAATCATTACCCACCTTAATTATGTAAACCAAAACAATAAGCTTGTGACTTATTTTTAAGATTGAATTTCAACCACATATTTGGTGAGGTTCCCATATGGTAAACATTTACTAAGCTTGCTTGGGCTCTTTATCAAGTACGAGTCTAATGGTTAGAAATACTATACTCTTAACAATATAATAATTAAAAATTAGTTTGTAGAGTTTTTAGTTGGGGGGGGGTTTAGTTTTATAGATTGTTTGATGGGTAGATGTTATTAAAATTAATAATTTAATAAAGATAATTTGTTATAACATTTTTATTGATGTATGAAAGAGAAAATGAAAATTTTATGATGATATTTAAAGATAATTTTTTCATTATGATTTTCCACTCAAAATTGTCATTGAAATATTAAGATTAATTTATTTAAAATAAAAAATGTTGTAAATTTGATATAAGTATAACTAAAATCTTTAGAGAATTCATTTTGGAGTTTGCAAAATCTCCGTTTTCATTTTTTGTAGTCTTCCTAAAACATGAGATGTATTTTACAAGAAAAATATATAGATTTAGATCAATTAAAACAAGTCTTATAAGTTTAAGAAGTCTTCTATATCAAGTTAAAAAAAGTATTGTAAAAGTTTCAAATCTAGTACGTGTTAAAATGTTATAAATATTATGTAGAGAATTTTAAAGATCAATGTTTGGGACTCATCATTGTCTCATAAAAGATATTCTTATCAAATTATCATTACATTGTTGTCACATCAATTGTTTGAAGAATTTAACATCACGTCAATTGTTTAAAAGAATTTTATTCCATAATCACTTTTTTATATATTGACACTCATTAACTCTAATTTAAATTTGTTTAACTATTAAATTTCAACCAACATGAAAGTTACAATATACCAACTAAATAAAAGTTAATATTTGAAAAAGCATAATATTAACTATGCATGAAAATTTATTGAGAGAAGGGATGTAATATTAGTCTCCCTCAAAGGAAGATAGAAAACTTCAAAGCAAAGAGAAAATGTGGTCCTCCCTAATTATTCCTTACATCATTATTAACATTGAACTACACTGGAAGCTACTACTAATCATTATATCGTGACCCTCCTTTACACAAAGCACCATGAATATTAAATATATATTATAATATTTAAGATATTTTTTTTTAATATCAATAGCCGTAACGTGCATTGTATGTAATATACTGTAATAAAATTCATAGCATATGACAACTATATCATGCACAAATCATAGACATTGCAAAATTTGAAATTATTTCACTTATCAATAACGTATAACAATATTCTAACTTAATTCATAAGTATAATTGTATTTTATGTAATATTTTGACTTTATGAAATTTTAATGTATTATTTTGATTTAAGATTTTCATTATTTTAAAGTTTTGGAAAGAGGGGGATTATGTAGGTGTTTTATATTTTATATAATGTTTTATTTTAAAGGAGATTTATGAATTTTTTTTAATTTATTTTTTAATATTAATCAACAATAAAGTAAGGATATTGTCTCTTACAAAATTACAATTTGAAGGGCGTAAAACAGTTATCAACATATTAAAAGCATATCAACATTAAAAAATTACTACCAAAGGAAAGCAACAGATTATAAGCAACAACTAACAACACATAGTCTAATAGCATATTCACAGCTAAAACTAATAGCACACTATAAGTAAATGAAATGCTCACTTTGGAACCAGAGTTCAAAGGGAGAGTAGTAGAGCCTAAAAAACTAGAAAGGAAAGAAATGTTCATACTGGAACCAAAGTCCATATTACCAATAAACACGAAAATAAAAGTAGTCCTGCCAAAAAGCACATGACTCCAGTGATGTTAGTTATGACAAATTCTATGATAATTATTAGGTATGCAAGAGCGTCTGTAATATTTATTTAGGGAAAAAGTTAGGTGCCCAAGTTTAGAGTTATGTGTGGGGATTCAAGTAAGCTTCTACAAATACCATTTGCATACTTGGAGGTGGTTGGAAAATGTGCCACATGTAGATTTGGACACCCACCTCTTTTAGCTTGGCCTAGGAGCTTTCTCCAATCTTGTTTTCTCTATGTATTGGATTTCTCGGACAATATTTTTTTGTATGTTGTGATTTGTAATTAATGTTATGTTGTCTCGAAATCACTTTAGATATTGACACTATAAACTCCTATGAAGAAGACTTACTCTCCAAGTGGATGCAAAACCATTGTTTATCCTAGTTCATTGAGTAATATTTTTGGAGTGTGAGATTTTTCTCTAGAAAGGGTTTTACCCATGTACATATTGTGTGATGGTATTATTGTTTTGTTGCATGTTATTTTATTGGTATTACATACATCTCATTACTCTAATTATTAAGGTTTTCAAGAAAAAAATTGTGTTACCTCCTCTTATTAGATTTTTGGTGTAAAAAGGATTTTCGCATACATTTCTTCCTTTCAGTTGGTATCAGAGCCTAGCCAGTTTTGGTCTCGTTGTTGGGTAGATGTTTTTTTGGACTATTCTTTGTTTGAGTGAGAGTTTTTTGTACTGTATTTTGTAACCTTGATGTGAGAAAGAAATGGTTAGCACACCTAGAAGAATAGAAGTGGATAAGTTTAATGACACTAAATTTGAGCTATAGAAAATGAAAATAGAGATATCCTCATGGATTGAGATATATGGGCTACAATATCTAGAATTAAACTAGAAACCATGACTCAAATAGACTAGGATTTGATAGGTCAAAAATCCAAGGAAATTAAGGATCTTATTAGATTCTATTTGGAACACTTTGGGAGACTAAATGTTCATGAAGAGAAGATTGCAAAACTTTTATGGAAGAAGCTTGGAGGTGTTTATTAAGCTAAATCCATAGTAACTAAGTTATTCCTAGAGAAGAATTTTTTTTTTCTTTAAGAATGAAAGATGAAGGATCCATAGTTTCTCATTTGAATAAGTTTAATATGATAGTTGCACAGTTGGGCTCAATTGGCGTGAAGATGGATGAGGACCATTTCATGACCTTACCGTGTTCTTGTCAGATTTATGTGGCCACCTTGTGATATCCTTTAGGAGTACCACCACCAAGTTCAAGATGGATAAGGTGGTTACAAGATTACTTTTTGAGAATATGTGAAGTAAACCTTTTGACTTGAATAACAAGGATCTTGTGTTTCATGGTAGGTCAAAAGAGAAAAACAAGAAGGAGAAGAAGAAGAAAGAAGAAAAAAGTAGATCCAATCCCATGGGAGATCTAAAACATCCAAGAAATTCCAAGTAAAAGTGTTGGAAATACAACAAAATTGGTTCACTTCCATATTGATCATATGGAGAAGAAAAATAAGAAAAATAGAAACACCTTTGATTTAGATTCAAACAAATCTTCTTGGGTTGATAGTGACAACACATGTGTTGGAAGATGTGTAGTTAAGTGATTTAAGTGTGTCCTTTCACATGACCTCACATATCGGTTATTTTACAAGATATGAAGAATATTGTGTTGGGAAGGTGTATCTCAATGATGACTCTCATTTAAAGATTGTTGATTGTGGAAGAGTCAATATTAGATTCCCCAATGGTAGAGTGAATCAGATCAATGGTCGTTCGTATATCCCAAGTTGTGCATAAAACCTAGTTTTTGTAAGTAAATTGCATCATGTGAGTGTATAAGATGTATTCATATACTATTAAATGTAATAATTCTTCTATGGAGATAAAGAAGAGAGCTTTGGATTATTCATCCTATTTGTGGATAAGCAGGTTTATACTTCACCAATAGATAATAAAATACATGATGTAGGAGCATCCATGTGTTTAGAGCAATCTTGTGCCACTTAGAAAGATTTTTCATTTCATCTTTGGCTAAGTTTAAAAGCATAGAAATAATTGAAACCTACTACTAGACTCCAAGTATCTTGGAATGTGTCCAAAGGGACATAAGAAGCTAAAATAATTCAACATTTATAACCTATGCATAAAATAAAATATATTTTTCACTTTTGGACACCTATGTTAGTAATTTCCAACACAAAAAGGTAACAATGTTCTTCTAAACGACCACCTATGTGAGGAAAAGGGTTATGTAAAGGGAGAAGACAAAGGACACCCTACTAAGCACTCATTTTAGGAAATCAAAGATCTCTTCTTTAGGCACATTTCTTGGAAAGATCTAGGAATTTCTAAATTTTATGTGGTGTAATGTGGGAAGGACATGTGCCCATCTTCTAAAATATGCATGGGGCTTCCAAAAGGCTCCCTTAACATGTTAAATAGAAGCTTGTGAAGCAGGGATGAGACATCGAACAATGATCAATCTTATAGCTCTAGCTTGCATATTTGAAAGTCAATTTGGCTGATATTTCTAAAACTTTTATTTGGAATATTACATTCCATTGGAGTAATAAAGATTTATCATTTTCTCTTTCCTTTCATGTATTTTTCTTGTGATATTTTTGGGTAATTCTGGAGGGTGATTGTGCTCTTCATTGATACACTAAGTATATCTTATTCTCTCTTGGAAAATGATAGTATGTCTTGCATATAACAATCCCAAGGTCCTGGTAATCGGTTCTTGACAATATTTAAGATAACTCGATGAATGATATAGTAACATTTCTAATCACAAAGGGAATTACATAAGTTTTCATGAGTTTCTTTCCTTGCAAAATGGCTACCAAATCCTAAGTTCTAAAATCTTTGATACATCAAATAGTATAATAATATTGATTAACTGACGTTTATCTGATGGAGATGATGAAGACCGAGTGATACCGAGTATCATGATTGTAGAAATGGTTAGATCAGATGTTGTTTTTTCATTGATGTCAAGCAATTGATTAATTGAATTTTATTGTATTACCATATCTTAAGAGGAGAAGTTAAATGGGTGACAAATACATATCAAACAATGATGAAGTAATTATGTTTTCTACTATATATTTGATGTTATCGAATCGGTACATTTGATTGTTCAAGTTGAGAACTGTAATGAATTAAGTTGTGACTGAAAGAGATACTTTACCGAGCTAGACTGAGTCAGTCAGTAGAATTTTATGTGAGTCGGTTATAGTTACCGAGCACTGAGAGCGAGTTAAACACTGATCAGTGATGAAGTTAGTTACCGAGTTGCAAAGCAAGTTTTACTGAGTACAGTATACAGATATTAAATGATGATTTAATGCGAAGCGATGATGAGCTGGATGAGGAAA
This sequence comes from Thuja plicata, assembly GCA_018584345.1. Classification (NCBI taxonomy): domain Eukaryota; kingdom Viridiplantae; phylum Streptophyta; class Pinopsida; order Cupressales; family Cupressaceae; genus Thuja; species Thuja plicata. Next base: position 1,004,396 of record MU227403.1, on the reverse strand, counting down.
TGAATTAAATGAAGTTTTTTACAAGATCTACAAACGCAAAAATTCAATATGAAGATCAAAGGCGAAGATCAAGCAGTTAAACAGAAAAGTGAAAGTTACAAGTTCCGAGGTAAAAGTGACATGGTTTACCGAGTTGAGAAATTTAAAGAAGAGGATCGAACGACTGAGCGCAAAGGAAGGAAAATCAAATTAAGGAGATTAAGAGGCAAAAGTATGTATATATAAGAAATGATAATTACACATAGCGAAGGCTACTGGAGAATTGAGAAAAGAAGGAAAGAAGTTGAAGAACAACATTTACTAAGTAGAATAGAGAAAGACAGATCAAAGAATCTACAGAGTGAGAAAGAGATCAAGGGAGTATGTGATGCTAGTATTCAATTGAGCATAAAGGATCTGATTCAAGCATAGTGAGTTGCTAATTTTTACAGATCAAAGTTTACTGTTGCTTATTAATATTTGTAACAAATAAATCTCTTAACTGAGTGGATTTAACTATCGTATATGTAAAACCTAGACTTAGGTGACATTCCAAAATATTGTTTGAAGACCTCTAACAAGGCCACTCCTAACAGGGTTAAGATCTTAACAGATCTGAGGTAAATCCCCTAACAAGGTCACATTTAGCAAATGTGTTTGTAATCTTTAACATGATAAGTTTTTAACCGAGCGTACTTCAGAAGAGTACAATTTTTATTGTGGGTTACAATTCCCACAGAGGTTTTTCCCAAATTGGGTTTCCTCATTAAATCTGGTGTCAATAATTTATATCATGTGTGAATGATTTATTTATGCTTATGTTATTTGGTGAATTGGTTATTTACTATATTCAGTACTAACTGGGTGAATCAATGAGTTCAGTTTTAAGAGTTTAAGTTTGATTTGTCTGATTCACCCCCCCTCTCAGTGAGACCAATAAATAAACGGTGATGTTTAATACTTCTTTAAACTCATTTAAAAAATAACTTCAAAACAAAAGGTTTATAAATTTAACTAGTTACTAAATCTAATTCTAAATCTAATTGAAAAGATGTTATTCTTAACAGATGAAATCCACAATGTTTGATTTAACATAACTTAGATATTTAATTGATGCAATATTGAATGTATTACTTTAGATTTTTTAGATTACTAAACATTCCTTGAAATCATAAGATAATGAAAATCAATGAAGCTAATAATTGAAATCAAATATATAAAAATAGGTTCAAATTAACCATTTGCGGTGGAACTAATAATCAACAAATTCCAAATGGTATGAACTCATATTTGACTAGATATCAACTCCAACAATTCTTCATGCTAAGATAATATTTAAAAAAAAAATACTTGAGAAGTGTTGATTTTTATAGCTTCAATCAGATAAAATCTACATAATGATACTATATTAATATCATGAGAAAAGATTAAATGATTATCTATACTCACATATTACATTGAAGTAATATATTTAAGAGTGAGTATTAATATGTTATAGTTTAAATTTGTACATAAATAAAATGATTATTATAATTACTTATGCATATCCATATATATAATAATAATAATAATAATAATAATGTACGTTATTATTATATATATACTATTACATATTATATAAATATAATTATAAAATCATCTTATATATTCTTCAATATAGTATACCGATTGATATAATATCGTAATAATAAAACAATGATCAAAGTTGATTATTAGTATCGGCTAAGTTTATTATTGCCACCGATATAATTATCAGGCTCTATGTTCTATTGATTCTATAATGTGAAGTCACGACCATGATGGAACGTGACTCCACAAGGAGTCACGTTCCATCATGGGCATGACTCCACTTCTATATATTTACATTAATAACTGCAGAATTCAAAAAACACAGTGACACATAATTAAATCAGTCTCAAAGTAAATATTGATTCTGTAATATAATATACTTTCAGATTAATATTAATACCTTCAATATATATTCATATATATAGTTTCACACATTCATTGTGATATATAAATATATATTAATTGAGCATTTATATATTTGTATATGTATTAAGGAGAAATTTTAAAAGGAGTTAACAATCTTAATCTAATAAAAAAATTAACAAGAAAGAAGAAACAATGCTACTTTTGAATGCAACACAAACTCTCACCAAATTAATGATGTTATGTATTGAATTTGCAAGTATGTCTACAATAATTTCTAGTAATGTCTACTTTATAATGTGATAGGCCTCAAGGCCTTTTATAGATTTTACAATTTTGATGAATGACCAACGTTAAATCTATTCAAGGGTCTAGAGAAAAATTCTAGAAATCCTAATATGTCTTACATTTAATAATTTTCCAACTAACTGGGAAAAAGACAAAAAGGATATGATTTCATAAGATGATAAGAAAAATACATCTTTTTTTTTTTAAATACCAACTCTTGGATTTATAATAATAAATAAACTTTAGCCAAAATATTTTATTTTACATCCAATCTGATATTTATACATTTCTACCAATTTCCTTCTCTATAGTTACATAAGCTTTAAACTTAAGAAAAATTGAATCTAATTCCTGTAGAGGTGTCATGGGTATAATGTTGACTATGTATTCCATCATTTCTCTTCATCGTTTTCCTTTATAGAATTTGTCTCATTCCAACCTAGAATTGTTATAATAGTGCATCGTCATATAGAGCATATAGGGTTCTTCTGATATGTCCTTAATGAACGTAGTGTTAATCTTTGGCAAGAAATTCTTTGTATGTGCATCCTACAATATATTTACATTCATCTTATCTTTTTTTATTCCCACCATAGCATCCAAAAATGCATATAATCCATCTTGAATACTCTTTAAAAAAATTCAAAAGTTATCACAATCTTCGTTGATGCTTCTCATGATGTCTCTCTTTAGGTACAAGGAGTGACACCAACTCTTAAGTTCTTGAACCCCGTCCACTTCCAAAATTTGTTCTTGAATCAAAATTTTCTTGTCCAATCTTACCATATCTTGTAAATGAGATAATATCATATCGCATCTTGAATTAAAATCTGCACACTTGGCCACTACTTTCTTAATTCTTTATAGACTTTCTTCAGTTTCTTTGTGCTCTAGTACTAACTATTCAAACATGTGATTGCCTCTTTCCAAAATATTGCCTAGTCATTTTTATGTTACCTTGGCCATCAATTCCATCTTCTCTAGCTCATTCACTGACTATTTGGAAGGGCAATAGGAGGCAAAAATAAAAATTTATCTTTTTGGATGGACTTTAACAAATGTCTAATGTGTGTTTCCATTTTCTCTATCCTTGTCTTCTACCTATTATTAGCCTCTTTCTCCTTCCGCAATCTCTTCAAAACTATTTTTGATGAATCTTTAAATTCTCAAACCTCTTATTCTTTTGGTGATGACCCTTTATCAATGGAAGAGACATTATATTCTTCATGGTTTATATCATCTTTGTCTTTATCTACATTAGAGGTAGCAATGTGAATAGTCATGTTGTCAAAATCATCCCTGGTTATCTTTGCGTATACTCTAGCCATTTTCTTCTCTTTAGGCTTATTCACTCTTGTTATGAAGTCATGTATACGTTTTGAGGCTCACTCTGTAACATATTTTCCTTTGAACCTCTCTAATAGCCAATCTAGAGATATTGACTATATTCCATACGATAATTGCCTTCTTCTTGATTTTTCTCCATTTTAACTCTATTTTTTGCATCTCTCTTATCCTTTTATGACTATTTTTGTTGATATTTAGATTCTTTCTAACCTATTGTATCCATATCTACCCTAATATCTTCAAGCATCTTTTTACGCTTCTCTCCATCAACTGTGTAACTAATTTATTCCTCTTGATTGGTCTCCATCAATGGAGGCCAATCATCTAATGGCTCACTTATTGGCATTTCTTCCTCCTTATTTTCTTATACCTCAAATATTGTTCTTGAGGCTAAACTGGCAGAGAGCATTTATTTTTCTTCACATTCTTTAGCTATTTTCTCAAGATTTTCCACATTAGGGAATGGGACAATATCTTGAGAGACAAACTTCCTCTAATAGACTACTTTCCTCTTTGTTTAAAAATGATTCTATTCTAACTTATCATCTTATTCATTGGTAATGTCAACAATTTAAATTTTATAATCCTTTCGCATAGAAGAAATGGTGGTAGTGGTTGTGCTATAAGAAATGGAGGAATGTGATCAGTGGCTTGAGTTTGTGTGGTGCAAGGTGGAGGTGTTGTTGAAGTGGCAACTTTAGAAGAAGGGATATCTTGAGAGGATGGGGATGGAATGTTTTGGGATGAGGAAGAAAGAGGCTTGACTTTCCTTGTCCTTTTCTTTTTGGAACTTGAACTCTTAGTTGATGGAGCTGTTCTCTTTCTTGGATTCTTCATTGCCTTCCTTTCCACTACTTTTTTCTTATTCTTCTATTGGTTAGATTATTCTTCCCTAGCCTATTCTTGATAAGATACTTCTTCTTTATTTTCCTCTTTATCTTATTTATCTTTTTGTATTGTCATCTAAGGATTATGATTCCAAGTCTCCATTGAGTTGATATGTAAATTTTACTCCTTTTTGGGTGCCTAGAAGAAGTTGTATACACTTTTAGGCCAAAAATGAAAGTGTTGTGGTTTTTAGATTTTAATATGTGAGAATTTTTGCACATCGACATTTCAGATCACACTCTATGATCCATCATTGGGATACAAGTATGAATCAAGAGAGTGAGATCTAAAATATAGGATGCAAGTATGATCCAAAATGCTGATGTGTAAAAATTCTCACATAATCAAATCTAGAAACCATAACATCATTATTATGGATTGTAAAAATCTAATAGCCCCCAAAAATCAATTTTTTTTCCTTTCTTTTCAAAATTCATCCTAATTGACCTAAAAATTTGAAGTACTTAAAGATTTAATCTTAAACAAATTCAAAGTATGAAATGTAGTACTCAAAGTTTAGTTTCCAAATATGTAATTTATTTGAATACCCAATTAAAAGAATTTTTTTGTCAATAGGCATTCCTAAAAGACATTGTTTAAAAGTGTATCATCCTAAAAATTAAGCATCTATAATTATATGTTCTATTAGGCCCCATTTTTGCATTCTCAAGATTTTACGTTTGTTATGCTTGATCCAACAAACCATCTCCCCCAATTCTACAATTTTTCCCTCCTTCCTGACTTCCCATTAAAATTAGAACCTATTTTATCAGGTATAGAATGCCTTGGGAAATTTATACTCGAGTACAAAATGCTTTGGGGTGATTTGTACACCAAAATTTGGGCCCAAATTCAAATATGTGGCATGTTGCAGTGTTTTACAGAGATATTAGACCCCGTGTTAGTCACTTCTAATTTTTGAATACTGAAATGTTGTGAGAGTTATATAAGTGGAATATCTCTCCTCATTTCGGTAACCATGACTAATATTTTCAAGAATTCTCAAATATTTGAAGACAAGCATTCAAGCATTCAAGATAAGGACTTCGTTTCATGCATTCTACAAGAATCCAAAAATATCTTTGAAGTAAATCTTCTTAATTGTAGTAATATTCTCTCCCATGATGGCCTAATAGAGTTATCAATCAAGAAAGTAGATCATTTGACCTATCCACGTGCATTCTTCCTTCCAAGAAAGTTTCTATCAAGCATAGAAATATTGCGGATCTATAAGGAGTAATCACAGATCTATGCATTTTTTAAGGCATCCTCAATTCCTTTCTACATTCCAAGGGTCAACAACTACAATTCAAGAAACATAAAATTATCTTCATAAATATTTGTGATCTCAATATCCGTTTATGAAGGTATATGCATTTACAAGGTAGATCTAACATTTACCTTTACATTTACACATTTTCCTTTCATGCAATTTCATTTCAATTTCAAGTTTGATTCGTCAACTGGGGTTTTACCAAGGTAAATCCATTTCTACAACATTTTCTCTATTTTATGTGTGCATGAATAGGTGGAAAATCTTCAGGACTTAATCTGAAAAGTACATGATCTAATGAATTATTCGTAAAATTATGAGACAAAAGTATAGGGTATACAGTGACTCGGGTGATATGTACCTAGGAATAGAATGCCCAATGTGATCTATACCCTGCAAATCAACTTCAAATCAAAACCACAAGTCAGTATTGTCTCTTGGTTACTAATTCAGGTACTTACAATTTTTTGTCTATTTTCTGTCATTCTATGTCTATTGAAACTTGTCATTTTTTCCTATTTAGCCTTTAATATTGCATTATCCTATCATATTCCCTCAAATCAAACTCATCCTAATTATTATCATGAAGGATCATTGCACTCATTTAGTGTTTAAGTCTTACTTGAGCCTATTGAGTCATCTTACTTCTAATTGTGCATTAGGAAAAGGTGGAGTACCCCTATCTACTTTAATTCATCCCCCCTCCATATTTTCCTTATTGTACATTTTGGTGAACTGGACTTATAAAATTTCCACTTTTGATTTGATGGTTAGATGTGATCTACATTAGGTTTCATAAGCAATTATGATTCCTATATATTTTAATTACATTTTTGTTGCATAAACTTGATGAGTGTTTGTGTATTCCTTTCGAATTTACTATTTGCAATTGTTAGAAATTCCTTTCATTTCCTTGTGCATGAGTGTTATAACATTGACTCCTACCTATAGCATTCCAGTTAGGAGAAGTTGTAGACTTATGGATTCCTTTGATCCCGATTCCTCTTTGTTTCCTTGGAATATTGATGAAACACACATGCCTACTAATGATATTCCCACTATTATTGGGAATACTTCTTCCCACTCCTCTTATGATGAAGATGAGGACTTGAAAGTGTCTCCTACCCAAGTTAAATTTCTTTCCCATGACTTTGAAAATTTTGAGCAATGGTTAGGACATAGAAATTCTAATACAAAATCCATTTCTTTAGTAGAAACGATGAGGAAGATGATTCACAATGACGAGAATAGTGTTGAACAGGCCGAATAATTGAGAGGGGGGTGAATAAGTTATTCCCATACAAATTATAAAACTTTTCCTCTATTGGTTAACTCATAAAAAATAGTATTAAAAACTTTAGATTTATTGGTTAAGCACATCAAACATCCACATAAAATGTAAGCATTAAGAACACAGAAACACCGACAAAGAGAAAACCAAGATTTTTACGTGGAAACCCAAGATGGGAAAAACTATGGAGAAGATAATTATCATAAAATGTGAAACACCTATTAAGGTGACACCGGTATGGTGATTTCTATAATGGCTAATTGTCGGTACTGCTCACTGCAAGTACAATAAGAATTACTACCAATACACAAGATCACTATTGATACACAAAGGTTCACTGTCGATACACAAAGGCTTACTATTGATACATAGAGGCTCACTGCCAATAAAATAAGGATCACAACCATAAAATATGAAAAGAGATAGAATCCATGACTGAGATCAACACACTGTTGCATAGGAACACAAATTCGCTATCACTTCGAATATCACTACACATGAGTCTTATCAAACATGGATATTGATCCACACACAGATTCTAATCCATAATCCAGATACTTTAATCTTCACTCTTATATATATGCAGCAACATGGAATCTACTAGGTCGGCCAAACAATTTGAAATATGTCACACCAAGACATTCTCGCAATGGTAAGGAATGAAATAAGGACCACCTTGATTATTACAACACACCTCGCTCAAGCCAACATGCCACACCTTCTCCAAATAATTTGGTTCCAATAGATATGATCAACATGATACATCCACATACTTGGGACCAAAAATATACAAGGGATACACATCCAAATAGGATTGATCCAATCAACCATATATTACATCCAACGAAGAACACTCACTGAAACATGTCGATGAAAACCTCAACCAAAACACACAGACTATCAGTGCACCTCAACCAATACACAATTGGTATGCCAACTAGTTAGTTCCACAACAATTTATACACCAAAAGGATGGAATAAGAATATTTTGACATCAATGACAACAACATAGATTACATCAACCTCATATTCTAAAAATCTCTCCCTATTTCATTGATGGAAACATTCATCAATAACAAAGCATAGAAACTTCAATCTTTCTCTAACTTTATCCCCTTTGAAAACAATGACAAAGGGCACATCAAGATCCCCCTTGATAACATACTCTACTCCCCCTGCGAGGAATCCACCAAGCATTGATCCATCAAGATAGAAATACAAAGTATTGGACCAATGTACACACACCGATGCATCTAGTGAATACTAGGAAGGGGTAAAATGCCAACTTCCTCCTGAGATACTCATAAGTATCCTTGTACAAAGGTTTGGTGAATATGTTTGTCATTTTTTCCTTTGCGGGTACATACTCAATATTAACTGTACCTTCCTTAACCTTCTCTTTGATAAAGTGGTATCTAATGTCAATACATTTTATTCTGCAATGCATTACTGGGTTCTTTAACATATTTATAAAGTTTGTATTATCACACATGATAGGAATTGGTTCATCAAAACTATCTCCTATATCCTTAAAGTTCTTATTCATCCATAATACCTGAGCACAACATGAGGATGTTGAAGTATACTTTGATTCAGCAATAGATAGTGTTACAAAATCTTGCTTCTTGCTTGAGACCAAGCAACTAATCAGGATCCAAGAAAGAATGCTCTGCTACTGGTACTCCTTCTAGTTTCCAAACAACCTGTCAAATATTCATTTGGATCTGATTATGATCTGAAACCTTCTGGTTGCTCAATGTACACTTCTTCCTTCAGTTCTCCATTTAGGAATATAGAATTGACATCCATCCAATGAACCTTGAATCCTTTGAATTTTACAAATGCCAAGAACATCCTAATAGCTCCCATCCGAGAAACAGGAGCATAAGTATCTTCAAAGTCAATGCCTTCATTTTGTGAGTAACTCTTGCATACCAATTTCTCCTTTTTAAAACCATTCTATGCCTATTACATTCTTGTATGTCAATCTGGGAACCAATTTCCAAGTTTGATTATTTTCTATCTGATTGATTTCTTCCTTCATTGAATTAGTCTAACCTTGATCAATACAAGCTTCTGTAATAGATTTATGTTCAACCTTCGATAGTAAACATAACAAAGCATGATCTTGAGATACTTTACTTCTGGTAACAACTCCTTTGTTGTTTTCTCTAGTGATCTAATTTTTTGAATGATTCTTTTGTACATACCTTGTTTTCTTAGTTGTAGATGTGGGTGTCGGTTGTCTTCTCCTTATTTATTTTCCTCATTCCTTTTGTCCTCTATATCAACTTCATATTCAATGTGTCACTCGAGGACCTTCTAAAATTCTTCATCAACCTTCACATTCACACTTTCCACAATTTTATTCAGTCTCTTATTGTAAAACTTTCAAAAACATCATATGTAAACTCTCCTCCTTTGTCAGATCTCAAACATTTAATATTTCTATCACACTCATTTTCAACTATAGCTTGAACTTCTCAAATACTTCTGCTTTTTCTCTAAGAAAAGAAACCCATGTCATCCTTGAATATTCATCAATAACAAGTATAAAGTACCTTTCACCTTGAAAACTCCTTGTTCTGGTAGGACCACATAGATCATTGTGCACAATCTCCAGTACACTGGTAGATGAATAGTATTTTTCCTTGAATTATTCTCTTCTTTGTTTTCCTTGTTGACAACCCTTATAGATAATATTTTTTGGTTTGCGTAGCCTAGGTAGATCTCTCATTGCATAAGATAAGATCATTCTCACTAGATTATCAAAGTTTATGTGACACATCCTCCAATTCCATATCCAACTTTCATGGGTCTAAGATAGTAAACAACATCCTTCTGATGCTCCTTCTAGCTGGCACATGTTTCTTCCTATCCTTTTTTTGAATCTAATTAGATCTCTTGATCTCTTCTTGATTTCACAACCTTCATTTTTGAAAATGACATCATATCCATTTTCACACATAAGGCTAACACTCAACAAATTGTGGTACAAACCCTTCGCATAATAGACATTGTCAATGTTATTATTTCCATCAAAAGTAATAGAGCCTTTACAAACAATGTAAGTTTCTTTGTCATCACCAAATCTAACAGGACCACCATCATATTTTCTAAGTGATACAAATTTTCCTCTATCTCTAGTCATATGATGAGAAAAAAAAATATCAATCAACCATTTATTTTTCTTTCTTCTAACATACAAAGCAGTTTCAAAATCATTATCAACTTCAACACAGATGTTACTAATATCAATTTTTGATTTCTTATCCTCTTAAGCATAAAATAAACAATCTTTTATATATAATTCATCACCTGAGATAGTATCATCTTCATTCACATAGTAAACCTTCTTATTGAACTTCTTAAACTTATTTCTAGCACCTCTCTTTGGACATCTAGTTGTCAAATGACCAATTTTACCACATCTAAAACATTTCAGAGGTAACATACCTTTATACTTGTTGGTACCTTTCTTCAATATCCTTGTAAAGTTTGCCTCAAATTCCTCTTCATCATTTCCATTAGAATTATCATTTGATTTTGTTTCTTTGAATGTCATTTCAGATATGCTCTTGTCTCTTCCAAAATTTCTCAACTCAAATGCTGTCAAGGTACCAAATAATTATTCTTTGGTAAAATTCTTTGGATCATACACCTCTTCAATTCCCAAGATCTTGTTACTGTAACTATCTGGTAATATCATCAAGATCTTCTCCATAAAGTCTTCATTGGTAATAGTGCCTCCTTGATTCTTTACTTCATTCACTTCATTCTCAACCCTCTAAAAATATCTCTTGATATCTTCTCCATCTTCCATTATTATATTCTCATAATATCTCTTAGCTGTCAATTTCTTGGATAACTTAACTCTATCATTCCCCTCATAGATCTCTTTCAAATTTTCCTAAAGTTCATAGGCAGTATTCAAAGAAATAAATTTTTCAAATTTAGTCTTTGATAAAGCACTAGTAATAGCATACCTTTCCTTTTCATTTTACTCATATGCCTCAATTTTTTCATGAGTGGTAAGCCCATTCTGAGGAAATACATACTTTGTCTCCACATGCTTCTAGGTCTTGTAACCAATTGATATTAAGCATCCTTTCATCTGATATTTCCATGAACTGTAATCAAATCCATCAAACAAGGGGATATTCAATTTGTGTTCCATCAGATCTTCCTCAAGCGGTTACGCTCTTCACCAAAGAACCATGTTCTGATACTAATTGTTGAACAGGCATAATAAATGAGAGGGTCATGAATCATTTATTCCCACACAATATATAAAACTTTTCCTCTATCTCTCAACTCATAAACAACAAAATTAACAACTTTAGATATCTTAGTTAAGCACATCAAACATCCACATAAAATGTAAGCATTAAGAACACAGAAACACTAACACGGAGAGCACCAGTATTTTTACATGGAAAACCAAGATGGTAAAAACCATGGAGAAGCTAATTCTCATGAAATGTAAAACACCTGTTAAGGTGACATGGGTATGGTGATTTTTATAATGTCTCATTGCTGGTACTTCTCACTGTAGGTACTATAAGGATCACTTTCAATACACAGGCTCACTGTCGATACACAAAGGCTCATTGTCGATACACAAAGGCTCATTGCCAATACAATAAGGCTCACAGCCAAAAAATATGAAAAGAGATAGAATCCACCATTGAGATCAACACACAGGAATACATATTTCCTATCACTATGCATGAGTCTTATCAAACACATACATTGATCCACACACGGATTCTTATCCATAATCCAGATACTTTACTCCTCACTCTTATATATATATATATATAGCAACATGAAATATACTAGGTCGGCCAACCAATTTGAAATAGATCACACCAAGACATTCCCATGGTGTTAAGCAATTAAATGAGGACCACCTAGATCATTACAAGACACTTCGCTCAAGCCAACACGCCACACCATATCCAAAGCATTTGGTTCCAACAAATATGATCAGCAGGCTACACTCACATAGATGGGACCAAAAATATACAAGGGATATGCATCCAAATATGATTGATCCAATTAACCATATGTTTCATCCAGCAAAGAACACTCACTGAAACCTATTGATGACAACCTCAACCAAAACACACAAACTATTGGTACACCTCAACCGATACACAATCGACATTCCAACTAGTCGGTTCCACAACAACCCATACACCAAAAGGATTGAATAAGGATATGTTGACATAAATGACAAAATTAATGGAAATAACATAGATCACATAAGCTTCACATTCTAACAAATAGTATTGACTTGTGTGCTATTTTTCACCTCATTCATAACAATGTTAAACCTATTACAGATTGTGCTCAAGATCTTGGTTTAACTCAACCTGTACAATAGGAAAATGGGGGTAAAGATAGGATTAAACTCCCACAATCCTAAGGTACATTATAATACAAAACCACATCAATCACCTTGATTGAAGGGTTCCTAACAATACACATTCTCCCAGAGTTTCTATTCCTTTATTGTTTAGAATTGAGAAGAGGAGAGATAGCACTATTATGCAAATGACTCAATAAGGTAAGAAATGAACTTTCTATAACTATAAATAAAATACAAATGGAAATGAGAGAGGACTTGTGTGCACCTGGTATGAAAATGAAAGAGGGATTTATGTAGATTTTAATTTTTGATAGCTATGACTTTGCAAACACATGTACTTGTAAATCCAAGATCTCCAAGGTGCACCTAACTCTACTTTGAATTTGAACTAGATTTGGGAGGTATAGAATTACTAGGGAATTCATTACCTAGGCATAGCTCACCTGATGCATTTTGTATGCTATAAATAGGGTTGAAATAGATAGATCCTAAACTTTCTAGGAGCATAGAGTTGATTTCTTCTACCGATAGCTTCTTAAGATCCTTTGTGCACCTAAAAATATGGAAATTATTGTTGGGATAATGGAGAGGTGTGTACTGAGAGGGGAGGGGTGAATCAGTACCCTTAAAAACTTTCAATCAAATCTTTGTAACCACTAGTTCTATAATAACCGACTGAGTAGATTTCATACACCAAATATATAGTATCACTCTTGAAATATAAATGCATGTAAAGTAAAAAATACGCACACATGAAATTAAGTACTCATGACACTGGTATTTTGGTATCGCAGAAAACCCCTGTTAGAAGGTAAAAACTGCGGTGGGGATGAGACCCACAAAACTTCACTACTGCAGTAAATAAAGTAGCCTATTAAAGCTTATAAATAATGATCACTTCTGATGATCTTACCCTGTTAGGTGTAACAATGAGATTGATTATATCTACCTCATATGAGGATTTAGCAACACAAAGTATGTGTGCACTTAGTTAAGAGATTTACAAAAAGATGGTTAAGTCTACACTGCTAAGATATTTAGGGGTCTATTACAATTGTTAGAGAATAACAGAAATGTTATTTGAACATATACAATCTCAATATTGTTGATATAGATCCTTTAAGTACATATAAAACATATCACCTCAATGTGAATGATAATACCTTCTGCTCTGTTCATCTTGGTAGTCTTGCCTTTATTCTAATAACTGATTTACTGCAATGTAGTCCCTGTCCTTAAAATCCCTGTATGATCTCTGATTTCTATAGTATGGTAAATACTTGATCATTATTTGATCAACATACACTACAAAAATGACATCTATACATTTATATATCAAACTCTATGACCTAATTAGGGATTTACAATATCATCCCTAACCTAAGATCAATGATGTACATAATTTACCTTGACCATCTCAACATAGGAGATATAAACAATTAATGTTGTGAATCTATAATTAATGCTCTCCTCGATCTTTGTAAACTATTATCTAGGTCGCAAAAAAAGTTGTTACATAGAATGATGTGCCATAACAAACTTTTATGTGGCCTCTGGTCCATTTGATTAATGTGGTCTCTGGTCCACTCAGTTAATGTTGTCTCTCGATGCTCGGTGTAGTCTATGTATCTAAGTTATATTGTTGTTCGGTTGTCCTGTGTATCTCACTGTTGTCTACTTCTCAGTAAATTTTGTCAGATTGGTTATCACTGTGCTCGTTTAACTCTGGGTGTTATCAGTGCTATCAGTTAACTCTGCACTTTGGTGATTATATCGACTGTCCTGTTTGTGACTCTGTTACCGACTGTCCATTTTGAGTGCTTGAATAATAATGAAAACTTCAATGCTCAATTGGAGTAACATTCTCCCCCTTTGGCATTAGTATAAAAAAATTATTTCTAGTCATAATATACATGATGACTCCCCCTTTGTATATGCTATATATATATATATATATATATATATATATATATATATATGAACTCCGCCTGATTATAGTATCCCCCTTTACTACTTATATACATATATTTCCCCCTTTTTTGAAAAAAATAACAAAAGGAGTATAAATTACAATTTTTCAAAAATATTGGGATGGGCTTTCTTGAGATTGTCCAGTAGCTTCTCCTATTCTTCTTTTAAATGTTCTAGGGTTAATAGCTCTAAGTTTATCTGAGCATTCATATCATATATGCTTTTTTTTACTGACAATTCTAGGGTGGTAATCAAATTCTTTGCCAATGTCACATGTTTTTGCATCATAACCAAATGTGAAAGTAACGTTTCCTATAGCTCGATTACTTGTTCTCTGATTTTCTCTTCTTCTTTCTTCAAGTCTAGTCTCAACCTCTAGTTTTGGAGTTCCTTGTTGCAATACATCTGCAATGCATGTTTCTCAGTTGATAGACTATTTGCACCATCTTTTATATCTTGATCTATTTTCTTTATATTTTCACTAATCTTGGTAGTGAAGTGATCTAACATGCATAACTGTTGTATAATTGTAATGGCTTCAGATATAAAATTTTCTAAACCACTTACAAATGTTAGTAATAACTGAGAGGGGGGGTGAATCAGTGGCCTCGAATTAATCCTTAAATCAACCCTTCAACTCTTATAACCACTAATTATTTCTCAAGTTATGTTTGTCCTACAAGATGAATGCCTTGAACAACTTATATCAACTCACTACTTGTCGGATTGCTCTGTTAAACCTTCTTCTTAATGTTTACCGATAAGCAGTTATCCATTTACCGAAATACAGTAAATATGCAGAGTATACCAATAAATCCAGAATGAATTATGTAAGATATAAAATAGTAAATAAATATATCATACACACATATAACACATGGATTTTAACGTGGAAAACCTGTTAAGGAAAAAAACCACTAGGACCGGTACCCCAAATTTTCACTCTTCTGAAGTGAGCCCTGTTAGGAGCCAACCCTATTAAAGGTTACAAACACACTGTTAGGTGTGACCTTGTTAAAGGATTTTACACATATAGGTTGTCACTTAGTATCGGGCATCTAATGTTGCCATCCTTGAATCAGCCTCTCTCTTATACTGTCAATAGGCATCGGGCATATCTAATGCTACTTTAATGAATCAACCTTTTTGGAACTCCTTGGGATGTACCTCAATATATAGAAGACTGTTAAGTCCTGCTCTGTTAAGAGACTTGATGCTTCAATGGTTAAAGTGAAACAAAATGACCTATTTCTAATGCAACTTGAATTGCAAATTTTTAGATCTATTTAAGTACATTACCTCTCTGATCAATGTATCAATTCAATTATTTTGTGCTCCATGCTTTCTGCTCTATGATTTTGTGCTTACTGTTTGTCGGTGTCTGCAGAATTCCTTAGCTCTCCTTCAGCTTGATTGATCAGTACTGTATGAAGTTGTTCTTCGTCAGTTTCTCTTTAGCATCCTCTTTCTATTCACTCCCCTTATTCCCCTTTTCATGTGATATGAAAATGAATTAATCTTGTCTCTTATATAGACATGATATTCACTGTTTCTTGATTCTTGATTCTTGATTCTTGTCGTAAAAAACAATCCATCCAATTTGATTTAAAGAATAACTCCTAATTTGTCTCGTAGTTATCTTCATGCCAACTGTATAAATCAAATTTAAATCAATTACTTAACTCTGGTCGAATAAAAAAAAGAAAACAACCAGCTAAGTCTATCTTTAGCTCTTTCCAGCTAGATATTTTGTCATTTTCTGAACTCTCTATTCTGTCAGTCAATTCTTCAGTTAGTCATCGGTTACAACTGCGAGTTCCGTCGATGTGACTCCAGTTAGCTTTGGGATCTCCATTCGTCGGGCATCATTGGTTTTTTTACTCGTTAGGCAACTCTATTTTTAGCTCGTCGGGCATCTTGTGGTTTGCTTTGTTAGGCAACACTATATTCTACTCGTCGAGTATCACTGTGACTTTTCTTCTTTGCCTTTACCAATGGTGTGCACTCCGTCGGTTTTATCTGTCACTTAGTGAATACTTGACTTTTATGCATTGTTGAAAGCATAACCTTTGTTCCATTGATTCTTTGAAGTCTTTGGCATCATGTACATGACCGTATAGATGATATCAAGTTGACATCAATGACAATACAAACCATTAACTGATTTAATGCCTTGCATTATCTTCAACTTAACATTATCAAACATTTAATCAGTTACATGTCATCAATCTCTCCTTTTGGCATTGATGGCAACAAACTTATATTATCACACTATACTATTTCTAATACAATATGAAATACAATTGTTGAGATTCATCAAACTACCAATCTCTCCTTTTTGTCAACCGATAAATGTCTGAACTTCAGTAAGCTCTGTTTTAGCTTAGATTTTATTCCTGCAGTTCTCTTGTCTTCTGATGTGTTGAGTCCTTTTCTTGTGTCATTTTTTCTCCTTTTGACTATTCTCCTATTTTGATGTCTTTTTCTGTTTTCAGCAACTCTCCCTTTGTATAATCTTTCATACAAATTTCTCTCCTTAAGGATATAATCTCTCCCTGTTGGAGTAATCTGAGAATGGATAGTATTTCTCAGGGGAATGTGAGAATATGGATAATCTCTCTCCCTTTAACAACAATGCCAAAAAAATATTTTACAAATATCTAACATTCATGTCAAACAATCATTTTCCTACCCATAATATATTCCTTGAATTTCCCTTATCCATCAGCGATATAACAATAATCTCTGGTGCTCAGTTCTGATATATACCTGTCTGGATATAGATGTAGCTTTTAAGTTCATCTCGTTGCTTGCATCAACATGAATGATATTCTGATAATATGTAGGTTGATGCAGCCTTCAGTCATTTTACTGATTGGTAGACAAGGGTTTGACCCCTAGTATTTTTCTCAGGTACTCAAATGTATCCTTGGGCAGTGGCTTGGTGAAGATATCAGCTAATTGTTCTTTGGATTGCACATACTCAAGTATCACCTCTTTTTCTTGAACTTGTTCTCTCAAGTAATGATACTTGATGACAATGTATTTAGTTTTTGCATGCATGACTAGATTCTTGGAAATGTTTATTGCACTGGTGTTATCACAATAGCTAATCACTGGTTCTAAGATCTTCATATAGAAAATATTATACGCTAATTCAAACTCTGAGGTCGGCTCCATACTCTGTTTTCTTAACTGTTAGTGGCACTTAAACTTCCTATAACTTCTATGTACTATCATTTTGTACCATGTGTGTATAGGGAAAGCACATATCATAAAGCTTAAGTATGAATGCACATAGTCTAACTCGATCGTATGCACATGCGCTAGTGCTCTGATCAACTGAATAACTCTGTATTGTTCTGTTTTCTATACTTAGTCAATTTTTCTCTTCAAATTTTACTGTCAAAACTTCATATGAATTTTTTGCCATAATGACAACACAAAATAAGTCATATACACCCTGAGTGTCAACTTTCCAACAATCTCCCCCTTTGTCATTAATGGCAACAAAGGAATGTGGCCAAGTTGCTTAAACTTTGACTTAACAACAAAAAGCTTCATGTCATAACTTTGGCTATATAACATACTCTTTATATACATACATTACTCCCCCTTTGACATTAATGAAAAAGGTGTCAAAATTGTAGGTCTCTAGGTACTTACTCCACGTACACATCTGGATAAGGAATCTGGAGATTCTTGATCTCTTGCTGCCAAAATGCCTTCAGTGCATCAACTATCTGAAGATGGGCGCATAAAGCATATGTAAGCTTCTCCATCTTTGTCAGATCCATGCAGGGTCCTTGATAATAGGTGGCAATGGTTGCATCTATATGTTTGATGTTCTCTTTCAAAATAGCTAAGGAGGGCGCAAGTGCATTTCTCAGTGGGGTCTACCTAATCCTTATCTTGTTGATCTCTATCTTAGCTTTTTCAATCTTGTCTATCTGTCCTTGATAGATATTGTTGTAAATATTGATGTCTTGGGATGATGTTTCAATAGATTGCCTTATGTTATCAACCAAGATATCTGCCTCCTCAATCTTCTTGATGTGCTCAGAAGTGAGTTTGCCTTTGTCCATGCAATTTGCTATTACTTTCCTGCCTTTTGATGCCAACTCTTTCAGAATAGTCTGACCAATCTTCAATGAATTGAGATCTAAAGAGAAGTTCTTTACCAATTCATCCAATCTTTCCTTTTTGTATTTTCCTCTACAGTTCTAGTACCTGAGTCTACTAAACTTGTGAAGTGTGCTTTGAAGCTTGTTAAGATGTTATCGACATCATCAACTGACTGAATTTTAGCCACTTTCTTATCTGCTAGCACTAAGTCATTCAAAATGTTCACTGACTCTAGAAAGAGAGGGTTTCTCATAACTTTTTTCTCTTTGGCTTTCTTCATGGCTAAGACACTGATCTTGATCAAATATTCTTCTCCCCGTGCATCTAGACTTGCTGAGTCAAGGGTTAAACTTGACAACAATGACTTTGATGGTTGAATAGATGGAGTGAATATAACATTTTGACTAGTATCCATACATTCACTTTTCACTAGGATCTCCATAACAGGTGGTTCATTAGATTGATTGTCTTCCTCATTATTCAAATCTATTGAATATTTAGGAGGAGCTTCATCAGTGCATACCTTCTCTATCTCTTCAGTGCTAAAAAATGCTTTTTTGAAATTTGTCCATGTCATTATCTAAATCTGTCATGGATATCTTATCATTGACCACAATGGTTTCTTCTAAAACTTTGGTTGTATCAGAAGGTGATGAAACTGTGGGCACTGAATTCCATGGACCTATCATAGGTGCATTTGGAATCACTGGTTCTTTATCCTGTTTGGGAGGGACTGGAGTCACTTTAGCTGTAGGTGCCATTGATGGATACATGTGCCTATCAAAAAATACTTGCTCAAATGCTTTCATGCAAGTACAGTTAGTTTCCACCATGAAACATATGGTGTCTTTGTACTTATCAACTATCTTCTTAGGTATCCTGAACCTCTTCTGCATCTTGATCCTGAATTTTTTGATCTCCATGTCCATAGAATCCTTTACACTGCTTTCTGATGTAGCTTTTAGTGAAATTTTTGACATAGTGGATTTGCTCCTATCTAGGTAAAGATTAGAGACTTTACCAACAATGTGGAAGTATAAGTAGATAATCAAAGAGCCAAATCTGAATATTTTTCTCTTGTCATGCTTGATAGCTCTTATGTTCTCAATCAGTTGTGCGTGCAATATCTTACAAAGATTATACTGTGTATTAACTCTTACCATCCTTATTGCTGCTAGAACTATTGTTGTGGATACATTATTGAGTCTTCTAGCATGATGGAACTTGTAGCCGAGTATCATGGTGATGATTTTTATATCATACTCTTTAATAGGATCAACAGTCATCCCGTGCCTATCACTTCTTGATAAGCAAGATTGCTCAACCTATTTCTTTACATCTTTTCCAGTAGGAAGAACTGGTCCAACCTTAGGAAGTTTGGTCATCTCATGAATGAGGTCAGCAGTAATGTGGACAAGAACTTCACCAATCCAATACAGATCATCATATATCCTACTAAGTAGAATTTTAACCCATTCTAGTTCATAGAACTCATGCGCGTTTGAATACTCAAAGATAGGGTTATCAGCAAGATGTGAGAATTCATCCTTGAATGAGTAGTCTAGTTTCATCATAGATGCCATGAGCGTTGCTATGCTATTATCCCCAATAGTTTCCTTCTTACAATAGATGTAAGCGTGAATGTCCTCTACATGCACAACTCCTAGCGGAGTCTTGGAGAATGCCCCTTCTACATCATCTAACACAAAATTGAATGGATGTTTCTTAAACACATATCTCTTCTTCTCAGAGATGTCAAACAATGTAGGAGTATCCATTACTTACTTGTAACTTTCTTAAGTAGGGTTTCTTGAGATTTTGAAATGACGCATGCGCTAGGGTTCCATTTCAAATCTGATTTGTCTTGCTAATCAACCAATGGTTTGTCCTTTGAAACTTTGATGCTAACTGTTGTTGTGCTCTCTAAATGCTCAATCTCGAATGCAAAGTGAGGATAAAAGATCGTTTACTAACTTATATAAAAGTTACTGCATTTAATGCTAGAAGCCATAACATGGTTAACACATAGAATTTCAATCTTTGCTTCTGAAGAGGTACAAGCTATTTGTTCATGCATACTTCCTCACTTCTTGACCAACTATATGAATCCATAGGCGCATACTCAAAGGTGAGTAAACCAGCCATGCAGGGGTTCAGAGATAGAATAGCTTCCCCTAAGACCATGAGGGTCATCTAACTAGAAGTAGAAGGTGCATCCACTATGGATGCATCTACTACCTAGTTCTCATCATTATCTTTCTTTAATTCAACCCATATTTTACCTGAATCTTCTATAGGTTTTACAAACTTGACTTTACCAGATTCTTCATATAATGATTCTTTAGGCTTCTCTTGTTTTTGAGTTCTGGATCTACAGAACCTTGAGATGTGTCCAACTTTTCCACATGAGTGACAAATGATTGGAGGTTTATTAATATTGTTTATCATGTTTCACTGCTTGGCTGTGTGTCCATTATAATTACATATCTAACATGTAGTGTTCTAATAGTTTCTCCGAGGTTGATTTCTCTAATTGTGTTGATTCAGATTTCTTTGATTCTACTGTGACTGATTTCTTTGACTTGTTCTGCAATGAATATCCCTGTGACCAAATTTATTATAGGAGTAACAATAGCCATTGAAAGGTATTACCTCTTTACAATCTCTTGCCAAGTGTCCATGCTTGTTACAAGCATAACAAGTTTGGTTAACTAGTTTGTGTTCATCTTTAGGAGGTTGTGTATTACTCTTTGCATGATTCTCAATTTGAGCTACACTGTATCCAACACCAGTAGTATCACCTTTTAGCTTCTGTGCATAAATTTGTGATTGAATTAGATCAGAACTTGTGTGTATTTTATCAATCTTATCTTTTGCTTCTGTAAATTCAGATTCTATCTTTTTCTTGATGTTTTCCAACTCCAAGATTTTCATGTTTGGTTGCATAAGTTCATCATCTAATTGTTTACTCTCTTTGGTATTTTCTTCAATAAATATTAGGCTATCTATAAGTTGTTCATTCAGATCTTTGATCTTATCTTTCAAAGACATGTTCTCTTCATTTAGCTTTTTCACCATTTTTCCCAAATCATTTGTAGAGCAATCTTTCAGATCTTTCCTTAATTTTTTGATAAGCATTTGGGAGCCATCAACTTTTAGTTTCAGTTCTTCATTTTCTTTTTCAGATCTGTCAAGATCTTCAAGGGTTGCTTCAAGATTCTTTTTCAGATTTTTTTCCTCTGTTGAATCCATGATCTCCTCAAGTGGTTAAAATTTCTTTCAAAGGACTAGAGCTCTGATACCAATTGTTAGAAACACTGAGAGGGGGGGTGAATCAGTGTTTGTCTATTAATTATAATTCAGCAACTTTAAACTTGAATCAAATAGATAACAAATGAATCATAAAAAAATAACTCATAACACAAGATATAATTATGGGGAAACCTTGATCAGAGGAAAAAACCGGTGGGAATTAGTACCCACAAATAATTGTACTAGTATAATGAACATGTTAAAGTTCCTTTGCCCTGTTAGGGGTAGTCTTTACACTTCAAGTACAATGACCCTGTTAGGAGTCTTTACAAAAAAAACCTTGTTAGAGGTGGTTGGATCACTGCCTGAGCTTGCTGCTCAATAAGATGAAGGCTACAACCTTCTGATATCTGATATACACTATATCAAAAGATGAATTGATGTACTTACACTGTTGTCTGATCAGTTCCATTTATACGCTAATGCTTTGATCTCTTGAAGACTTCTACTTCATACTGATTTTCTTATATTGTACTTTTGAATATCTTCTCTGCTTCTTTTCCATCGACACTCTTAATACAAAAGTGCATGTCTAGTATATATACATACCTGAATAGACGCAACTAAAAACAAGACCTTAGTCGGCCCAAAAACAACATACACAATGCTTCCAAAAAAATTGGCTTATGTTTACATGAATGATTAAGAAATAATTACAAAATTATTACAATAGACGCATAGCCTTTACAAAACAAAACATTATACGCTAATTCAAACTCTGAGGTCGGCTCCATACTTTGTTTTCTGAACTGTTAGTGGCACTTAAACTTCATGTAACTTCTCCATACTGTCATTCTGTACCATGCGTGTATAGGGTAAGCACAAAAACATATCATAAAGCTTAAGTATGAATGCGCATAGTCTAACTTGATTGTACGCACGTGTGTTGGTGCTCTGATCAACTGAATAACTCTGTACTATTCTATTTTATGTACTTAGTCAATTTTGCTCTTCAAAGTTTACTGCCAAAACTTCATATGACTTTGTTGCCATAATGATAACACAAAATAAGTCATATACACCCTGAGTTTCAAATTTCCAACACCTTTGTGCACCTGAAAATATGGAAAGTATTGTTGGGATAATGGAGAGGTGTGTACTGAGAGGGGAGGGGTGAATTAGTACCCTTAAAAACTTTTAATCAAATCTTTGTAACCACTAGTTTTGTAATAATCGACTGAGTAGATTGCATACACCAAATATATAGTATCACTCCTAAAATGTAAATGCATGTAAAGTAAAAAATATGTACACGTGAAATTAAGTACTCCTGACACTAGTATTTTGGTATCATAGAAAACCCCTGTTAGAAGGTAAAACCTACGGTGGGGATGAGACCCACAAAACTTTACTACTACAATAAATAAAGTAGCATGTTAAAGCTTACAAAGAATGATCACTTTTGATGATCTTACCCTATTAGGAGTAACAATGAGATTGATTATATCTACCTCATGTGAGGTTTTAGCAACACAAAGTATGTGTGCACTCAGTTAAGAGATTTACAAAAAAGACGGTTAATTCTACACTGTTAAGATATTTAGGGGTCTATTACAATTGTTAGAGAGTAATAGAAATGTGATTTGAACATATACAATCTCAATATTATTGTACAGATCCTTTAAGTACATATAAAACATATCACCTCAATGTGAATTATAATACCTTTTTCTCGGTTCTTCTCAATAGTTTTGCCTTTGTTCTGATAATGGATTTACTGCAATGTAGTCTATGTCCTTAAAATCCTTGTATGATCTCTGATGTCTGTAGTATGGTAGATACTTGATCATTGCTTGATCAACATACATTACAAAAATGACATCTATACATTTATATATATCAAACTCTATAACCTAATTAGGGCTTTACAATATCATCCCTAACCTAAGATCAATTATGTACATAATTTACCTTGACCATCTCAACATAGGAGATATAAACAATTAATGTTGTGAATCTATAATTAATGCTCTCCTTGATCCTTGTAAACCATTATCTAGGTCGGAAAAAAAGTTGTTACATAGAATGATGTGCCATAACAAACTTTTATGTGGTCTCTGGTCCACTCAATTAATGTGGCCTCTCGTCCACTCATTTAATGTTGTCTCTTAATTCTCGGTGTAGTCTTTGTATCTCAGTTATATTGTTGTTCCATTGTCCTATGTATCTCGGTGTTGTCTACTGCTTGGTAAATTATGTATGCTCAATTATCACTACACTCGGTTAACTCTGGGCGTGATCAATGCTCTCAGTTAACTCTTCACTTTGGTGATTATACCGACTTTCCTTTTTGTGACTTTGTTACCAACTGTCCATTTTGAGTGCTTGAATACTAATGACAACTTCAATGCTCAATTGGATTAACAAGTATGTGTGTGGGTGACTCTATAGGATTTTACCTTGGTAAACCCCCTATTTTGGTTATTCACACCTCTACTAATAGCCAATATAAACAAATATATGTGTGTATTCTCATGAATCTAGAATATGCCTAAATTTCTATGAACGAAAATACGTAAGTGAAAATAAGATATCTACCCTAGTATGAAAGAGTAAAGCCTTATATGAAAATACAATCAAATGTGGTTAAAAGCATGTAAATAATTATAAATACAATGATAAAAAAGAAACCATACACAACCTAAGAGGTAGATTACAAGACAATAATCGGTCGGTGCTCTCATATTCATCTTCATAATCCTTTGAAAGCCTCATGTTTATGTTTATGTGATTGAATAGACTTTGAATATTGATGCTTGTTGATTCTTGCCTTTCTTTGTAGAACTTTAATTCATGGGATGTCTTCAAATTGTGACTTCAACCTTACAATTTATTTCACCTTGCCAATATGAATTAATGTGCTTTCTTTTATAATAAATTGGATGATAAACTTGAGAGAGCCGACCATAAATCAAAAACTCCCACTAAATATTGAGGGGTCCCAAATTCAGTTCCAAACCAAACCTTAGGGAATATAATGTCATGGGTTTTATGTTCCAAAGAACAGAATGACCTAAGCATTTTGTACTCTCTAATCAAGACTCAAATCAGAACCATGGGTCCAAGATAACTAGGAGATGACAAATTATGAGGCACAATAGATTTCAAGGTTGGGACTAAATACAAAGGCCACAAATGATGACATAGGGCCTATGTGATTAAATAAATTATTGGATTAGAGAATTAATAGAGGAACACACTTATAAATAAGGGAATACCTCAATTTTAAATGAAATTTAATTTAACAAAGGACTCATATTTGAATTTAGGTGCTCATTAAATGCATCATGAAGTCCTATTATGCATGTTAAAATGAGAACACGCTAAGGTAGGTTCTAAACAATCATAAAATTGTATACACCAATTAGGTGCTTACAATTTATGATGGTACATAACCTAATGCTTATATTGAAATTTATATTCCTATCCCTACTTCATTACCTAGTGTTCCTACCTACATTCCACATCCCATGACTACATCCACTCCAAACATCAACCCTACACATGTTAGTCTTGGAAGTATTCCTAATCCTATTCTTCATCCTCCTTCAAGTGTTTCATGTGTTTCCAAACCCTCATCTATGCATACTTACAACGATGCTTCATTTTTATATTTCAATGTTCCTTCCATTTTCCATAGTGCACAAAACCTTTCCCACATGTTTCATACCAACCTTTCCATTGAATCCATTATCAAAAGTCTTTCTCAAACCATTTCATCCTTGCAACAACAAATTGCC
Organism: Thuja plicata; assembly: GCA_018584345.1. Classification (NCBI taxonomy): domain Eukaryota; kingdom Viridiplantae; phylum Streptophyta; class Pinopsida; order Cupressales; family Cupressaceae; genus Thuja; species Thuja plicata. The sequence continues at coordinate 978,876 of MU227403.1, read as the reverse complement.
TCTATGACTCAATTTGAGTTTAATATTCTCACTTGTGACATGGCTATCCTTGTGTCCTTGTATATTTTTCATGCTATTATCCCTCAATACATGGAAATACCCCCACTTGGAGACTTATATTGGTAAAGATGATCCCTTGACTAATGTGAAGACTTTTCAAACATTGTGCAGTGACTTTTCTCATGATCATAAGCTCATGGTTAAACTATTTACTAGAACATTTTGAGATAAGGCCTTGCAATGGTATTGTTCTTTATCTCCTTTTTTCATTTATTCATTTCAAAAAATTGATAATTATTTCATTCAATAGTTTCAAAACAATATTGGTCCTAAGATTTCTTTGACTAATTTGATGGATTATAAAAATGTGTTAAAGAAAGTGACTAATTTCATTGGTAGATTTAAACATTTTCATGCTAATATTTCTTATCATGTGCTTGATATTGATATGCAACATATTTCCATTGCTAATTTACAAAAAATACATTAGAGATAAGATTTTTCTTTCAAAATTCTCTTCGTTTACTCAACTTTATGCAGTTCTTCATAATTATCATCTTCAAGTGAGTCAATTTGAGAGAACCACTCCAATGGCTCCAGTTGATAAGAGTGATGCCAAATCCAAGTCATTCCAAAATATTCAAAAACCTAAAGGCTTCATCAAGATAAAAAATTCATCAAAAAGCATTGATGCACAAGTGGAAGCAGTAGCCAAAGGTGTGGCTCCTTTTTCATCTATTTTTAAACCTTCTCAAAATTTTACACCTCTTTCTGAATACTTTCATAATGTGATGTTGAATCTGATTAATGTTAATGTTTTAACACTTTCTCTCATTAAACCAACTAATCCTTCAAAACAGTCAAACAAAAACTTAGATCCCAAATAGTTTTTCCAATAACATCGTCAACCTAGACATGATACTTAAAAATTTCCATTTGAAATCTATTGTTAAAGACCATATTGATTCTAATTCTATATCAGTTGAGGGCGACAATTATCAAGGAATCAAATTTTTTTCACCTCCCAACAGAAACTTGCAAATCTATATCAATCCCTTACCTTCCCATTCTACCAATACCATTGAGTCTACACATTCCTTTCCTTCTTCTTCCACCATTGTTGTTGACCCTCATACTATTGTGATCTATGACAGTGATGTTAGAATTAAGTAATACTTAGAGGGGGGTGAATCAGTATTACAACACTTTAAACTTAAACTTATCAAATTCCAACTTAACCAGATAATTGCTTAAATGAAAAGAACATAAATACAAAATACATAACTCATAACACCATGAATTTGTTCTCAATAAAACCCTAGCCAAGGGAAAACCCCAGTGGGGATGGTACCCACAAATAGGAACTAAAAGTATACTATCACTGTTAGGATACCTAGCCCTATTAGGAGATGAATATCACATTAGTATATTTCCTTGTTAAAGGAATACAAAACCTTGTTAAGGGTATACACTAAGCTCACTGCTCATACAATCATAAATATGCCTTTGTTACAATGCTTTATCAAAATGAACATAAACAATAATCTTCTATACTAAGGTAGTTCTAGTTGTAGCTCACATTATCTTTTATCTGATTCTAACATCACCATGCATCTATTCAACTATTCACATACATACCATACTTCGCTTCTCAAAATCTCTTCCTATATATACATTATTACATACCCAATCGGCTCCCAAATACTTCACAAAATGGAACCAACACTTATACAAAAATTAAATACAAATTCGGCGATCATACACTATCAAAATATAGGTAATACACAATCCAAATCCAACATAGCATGTTTAGATTCCATATTACACTCCCTCAATCACCATGACCATTCAACTTCTCTGTCTCGTTGTATCACTGTCTTCGCATATCTTCAAACATATATATATCTCATCTCTAAACTCTAAAACTCAAGAAACCTTAACTGAAGGTCTATCATACCCCAAAATAGCTTCCTCTAAGCCCGCATGACTTCATTCATCATATAGAGTTTTCATTTCCCAAAATTGTAATCATGTACCTTGTGAACTAATTTATGGACTTAGTCATTTTGCAAGCCTTAACTCCAAAACTATGTTTCACACCAAGCGATCATTCATAACTGATGTGTTTCCATAAATGAAAACCCTAATGTCTTCCTAAACACTCTTGAATGATCCATTTCCCAACAATCTCTCCCTTTGGCATTGATGGCAACATTTAGTGAAAAATGGCTAAGTGTCAATACCAAAAAAATATTATACTTGTTTATATCCTTTATATATTTACTAGATTATCTTCTCTATCTTTCCTCTGTAGATTTTTCATATCTTCTCTTCTCCCCCTTTAACATGAATGACAAAGGTATACAAAATTGTATAATATATAACAAAATTGATACAACTGCTTACCCAAAAGTCTAGACCATCTTAAGCACAACTTGGAAATAGATTTCCATGATCTTTACTTCTTCTGTCGAGGTATTTACCAATATCTAACTCACATGAATCAGTTCATTCAGCGCAAAATAATATGTCTATGTTTCCTTTAACTCAGTAGGCATGTTCCCAGTGAGAGCTTGCGTCATCTTCTCCATGTCTGAAAGGTGTATCTCAAGAATTGATAACTTAGGAGTGATAAAACCATTCAACATACCAAATATTCCCATAACTCTCCCTTTCTCCATCTCCAACACACTCAATTTGTCCAATGATCTATACACCTCTTTGTCTAACTCTAATACAGTGTGTGAGGAGGTCTCACAACTATGCATCAACTTATCTAGGGTCTATATGTCCTTTTCTATGATGTCCTCAATGTTCTGAAGATGTCTGATAGGATTTACACAGTAACTGTATAACTTCCTTTGATGTGATACATAGATCTTTGCTTCAACCATTGTTTTTCCCAGTTTACCCATGTCCCATGTAATCAACTTGCATACTTCTTCTAACTTCTTCGCTAAGTATTTTTGTTCTGCTTATTCTTCTGCAATATTTTCTAAAGACTCATATTAATTGTCAAATTCATCCAATGCCTTGTTCAAGTTCTTTGAAGTGTCATTTCCTTGAAAAGTAAGAGGTATAAGTAGGAGTTTGTTGACAATATCAACTGCTCTTTCCATTACCCTTGACTTTTTCTCAACTTTCTCTCAGCTCTCTCTTTCTCTTTGGAAAAGGCTATGTAAGATAGCTTCATCAACTCATCCTCATCCATGCTCTCAATGTCAGTGCTCAAATTTTTATCTCCACTTGCCAAAAAAAATATGAAGAAACATATACATGAGTTTCTTGTTTTACTTCAACTTTATTTACTTTTTCCTCAACTTCACTCTCTTTCTATTCTTCCTTATCTACCAATTTTAGATCAATACTTCCTCCAATAAATGCAACATTTTTAGTATCCCTTTCAAAAGGGTCACTAGAAATCTATGAAGTGTCCAAAGAAATAGGTACACCATTAGCAAATAAATTTGGTTTCTTTACAGTACTGAAAAATTGGCTATCATCTTCAACTTCTGATGTATCAAGTTTTACTTTAGCTACCCTTGATGACTCATCTTTTAGGATAGATTTAGGCTTACTAGCCTTGACAAGTGAAGACTTCTCAGCCTCAATCCCCATCAGAACCTTGTCTATTTCCTTCTATGTTTCCTTAATCACTTCATCATATTTTCTCCCCATTATCTTTATCAATCTTGATTTAGTTCTCAATAGTGATTTTATAGCATTCAATATCCTTTCCTTCTCTTTAACAAAAACAATAGGTAACATATCTTCAATGGCTTGTGTTTTGATTATTTCCTCTTCAATTTGTGCTAATTGTTTTCTTATCTCTAATTTCTCATATAGATCCTCAGGTTTACTGCCTTCAATTTCTAATAAGTTCTTAAAAATAAGTAAATAATTGATGACAATGTCCTCAATCAAGAGTTGATCAGATGCCTCATACCTCTCATAGTATCTATTCAATGAAATAATATTTCTCTTCTCAATGATCCTCTTCTCCAATATCTTCATATCAGGTTTCTAGAGTTGTTTCACCTCTGTGCTCTTCTCTTCCACTTTCTTCTCCTCTTGTTTCCCCTTTACAACTTGTGTCCTATGTTTCTTAGGCGGAGAGTCATATTTAGTGGATCTAGTGTCTATCTTAGGTAATTCCCCGGGTTTCTCTTCTTTCTATGTCCTATTTCGTGGTGTGGGTGTGGTTTTAGGTACATCAACTATAGTAGGGGTAGACTAATGACTTTCTCTATATATGGAGGTGGAAGGACTGCAGGAGCAGTGGTTGCCAACCCAGAAACACCTTCAATCATCTTCTTCATCTCTTTCTTTGTAATACCAAGCTGCTAGATTGTCTACCACATTTTATACTTTCCTCTTCCTTGATACTTGAGTCTGTTCTTCCCTTATCTTCGCAGACTTATCTTCATAAGTGCCACATCTTTCTTTGGATGGATCAATCTATGAGGATAATACATGTTCAAATTGCATAGTAAAAACCTCAGGACTAACTTCATATCCTATAGGATAACACCATTTCATTATAGGTTATACTGCCTCAAAGAAAACACATTCAGTTTCGACCATGAAAAATATTGTATCTTTATACTTCTCTGCCAAAGCCTCAGGTATCCTCATTCTTTCTCTCATCTGTCTCTGCAAGATTTTGATCATCCAAAATAGTTCACCATCAACCCATGTACTATTGTGTCTTCTATAATTCTATGTAATCTGAATTCTAGTGGGTTTGTTGTCCTTCCAAACTCTAGGGTACATACCAGGAAATTTGTGTACAATGTCGATGTACATGTGTATTAATAATGATCCAAACCTGAATGCCTTCAACTTATCCTTCTTTATCTGCTTCACATTCTCCAAAAAAATTTGTGTAAGTATTTCACAAAGGTTGTATTTGATGTTTTCCTTTACCATTCTATATGCCATCATGATTACTCCCACGGATACCGAGTTAAGTCGGCTGCTATAGTGTAGTTTATATACAAGTATTATGGAAAATAATCTAATATCTTTCCAAAAGATGTTGGCTATGGTCTTCTCCCTCTTATCCCATCTTGAATGGGTTAGGGTTTCCACATGTTTCTTTGTGTTCTTCTATGTGATAGGGATAACACCAGAGTTATCCAAACTTGTTATACCATGAATCAAATCGCTGCATATCTTCACTGGAAGATCTCCAAACCAAATGAATTGTTCATGTACTCTGCTCAGAATTATATTGATCCATTCCTCTTCATCAAATTCATAGATTTTCATAATTCGCATGATACTGAGATTCTCAAGATGTGCGAACTCATCTTTCCATTTTCCATCTACTCCAATCGTGTCCTTCATCTCATAAATCTCAAAGTCTCCCAGAGACTCATACTTACAGTGAATGCAATCCCTAATATCTTTGACATGTAGAATGTCATAGGGTGTTTGTGAAAACACACCTTCAAGATCATCTTCAGTGGATTTAAATGGATATTTCTTGAATTTGTATCTAGGCCTTTTGACGACATCAACGACATCAAAAATCAATGGATTGTCCATAACCAAAGTTTGCAATTAATAAAAAATACCACTTCTTTGATGAATCTGTGAATTTATGCTTCGTTCAATCGCACAACTCACTTGCTTCTTTTTTCTTCTTGCTCAAATCTTTGTTCTTCTTTGACTCTTCTTCTTTGAATGATGATTAGATGAGTTCTTTTGATTATTCTTAAACTTCATTGTGTAAAGAAATGACACAGTTCCCCATAAAATCATCTTTGTGCATGATCCAATCAACTAACAACCTGGCGATCACAGGATATAGCTAGAAAAGCTATGCAATATATATGTTCCATAACATCTCTACATACTCTCCCTAAGCTCGCAAGAGCTTAATCTCCATAATAAGGGGTTGGATATATTTTTGATGTTTTTTTCCAATGCTCCCCCCAAGGCCATGCTTGGCCATCTAGGTTAATGTAGCAATGTTAGCATCAGGCGAAGACTCAGTAGCATCTATTGACTCTCCCTAAACCTTTTCCTTACTTCATTCTTTTACCTTCCAAACCTTATCACTGTTCAATCTCCTTTCCTAAAATGACTATTAAATTCCTCTGCAATACTCTTAGCATCACGAATACTCTTCTTTACATCAATAGGTGGAGGTTCTCTTCTATCTCAGTTCTATTATGCCTGCAAAAATTCACTATGTGTCATGGATTATGAAATTTGTAGCACGTAGCTATTAGAATAACTGAGAGGGGGGGGTGAATCAATTAGAATCAGTTTCGTCACAATTATCCTACAGTTCCAAATTCCTCCAGATTTATATCAAAACAAATTCAAACATATAATTCAGCTCGGTGAAATGTATTATGTATCTCAAACTTTAGTCAATAGTGTTTATCGAATGTCAGTAAATTAATACTATGATTACCGATCTAGGTCAATAAAGTAAAGTGTAAAGTAAAATAACAATCCACAATCATTCATGCACATTAACACATAGATTTTTAATGTGGAAACCCTACTAAGGGAAAACCACCTGTGAATGGTAACCCAAAATATTTTCACTCTTCCAAAGTGAGCTCGGTGAAGATCCAACCCTGTTAAAGGTTACAATGTACACTGTTAAATGTGACCTGGATAGAGGATTTAAAACTAACAGTTCTCTCTTGACCATGCATTCACTATGGGGTCAACAAGAAAACACTCAACATTCATTTGAATGTTATAATAAAGACTTTCACTGTCCTACTCGATTAAGGAATTTATCTGTAACAATGGTTAAATTGATACAGTAATGATCTGATTCAAATACAACTCTATTTTGTATATTTTTAGATCTATGCTAAGTACATAATACCTTTGATCAATTTGTTCACTTTAGTTCATCTGATTTAATCTGTTCTTCTCGATAATGTTCTTTCCTCTATTTTCTCGGTGATGTCTGCAGAAAATGCCTAGTTTTGCCTTTACCCAGTTTGATCAGTCATGCATAAACTTTGCATGTGCACTTTAGTTGTGTACATGATTCAAAATGAATCTCTTGTCTCTTATATAGACATCATGGCTCATTTAATTTTCATCCTTCAGATTTTTCCGCTTAATCTCCATCGTTAATTTTACTATTTGATCAAAATAACAAAATTTATCTTTTACCTTGAAATCATCAATTGCTAGCTCAGCATTCTTGTAGGCCTCAGTTTAAATTAAATTCTCGATCAATACCTTGTTGTGTCAGTGATCCCTAGCTTGGTTATCACTGTGCTCGGTATACATTGTGTTTTACTCGGTGTTCAATGTCTCTCAGTGTATACAAAACTCATCATTTTCTGACCACATAAACTTTGCTTGTTTCAGTTATTCAATACATAAAAAATTTCCACCATAATAATACTCAAATAAGTTGACATCAATGACAATACATTAATTGATAATGTTTATCATCACATCTGCAACTCGGTCAAATATCAACAAATGACTTCAAATATACAATCGCTTGTAGTCCATCAATCTCTCCCTTTGGCATTGATGGAAATACGATATGAAATATGCCATACAATAATACCAAAAAAAAATTCTACAACTGCAACGATTCTTTAGCTCTCCCTAGCTTGAATATATAAACTATTTCAGTATTAAAAACTCACCATGTAGACTCTTCCTGCAGTTTTGAATTTTCTATTCTTGAATCTCTCTGTCGATTAGATATGTATCTCCCTTTCTATTTTCTCCCTTGGATGGATAGATGTTTCATTGATCATTTCTCCTTTTATATTTCATGAATTTCTCTCCCTTTAACGACAATTCCAAAAAGAAAAAATATATACAGCTCTTCAGTAGCCAAATAAAATATCTTTGATGTTCGGTTCAATAGGATAGGTACCTTGCAGTGTACTGATATCTCTATGTCAGTTCAGTTTAGCTTTGCATCAACATGTCTGATGTTGTGATTCCATGTAGGTTGATGCAACCTCCTACTTAGCTTAGTTACCAATAGACAAGGGACGAACCCCTAGTCTACCTCTCAAGTACTCAAATGTATCCTTTGGTAAGGGTTTGGTAAATATGTCTGCAAGTTGTTCTTTTGATTGTACATATTACAATATTACTTGTTTATCTTGTACTTGTTCCCTCAAGTAGTGATATTTGATAGATATGTGCTTTGTCTTTGAATGCATCACAGGATTCTTTGAAATATTTATAGCACTTGTATTATCATAGTAAATTATCAATGGGTCAGTGATCTCTTCATTCATTACTTTCAACGGTTGTTTTATCCATGCTATGTTTGAATAATTTACAGCAGCAACAACATACTTTGCTTTTGCAATTGACTGAGATATGCATCCTTGCTTCTTGCTTATCCAAGTAACTAATCTTTCTCCAATAAAGAATGCTCCACCAGTAGTGCTCTTTCTATCATCAATGTTCCCAGCCCAATCAGTGTCAGTATAAAATTTCAGTTCAAACTTTCCTTCTCTTTTGTACCAAAGTCCATAATCTTCAGTATTCTTCAAATATCTAAAAATTCTTTTTACAAAATTCATATGTGATTCTCTGGGATTAGCATAAAATATTGCAACTATTCAAACTGTGTGTGCTATGCGAGGTCTTGTGTGTACAACATACATCAATTTTACCAATCATAGATCTATGCAAAGTCTAATTTACCTCAGGTGTCTTGTCTTCTTTTGTCAATTTGCATCCTGTCACCATAGGTGTTCTGACTTGTTTTGATTCTTCCATTTTTAATGTCTTTAATACTTACTTTATGTATTTTGCTTGATTAATGTAGATAACTGCAGTCTGTTGTAAAATTTGCAATCCAAGAAAAAATTTGATCTCACCAAACATTGACATTTCAAATTCTTTCCTTATTTCATCAGCAAATGAAGTGCATAGGTTATCATTACCTCCAAATATAATATCATCAACAAATAGTTCAGCAATAAGGGTCTTATCATCATTTCCTCCTTTTAAATATAAATTGTTGTTGTCACGTGTTCTAATAAATCCAATACTTATAAGATCATCAATCATAGCATTAATCCATTCTTCATTTTCTAATGCATCTCTAACATTCTTAGGCTCAAAATCACAAATTAAACAAGTGTTATCTCTTAAATTACTTCTTTTCATCACTATCATTATCACTGTTATTTCTTATTATGTTTTTGCTACTAGATTTACCATTTTCAAAGTATACATAAATGCGGATTCCATAGATGGCACAATATTGTTATCAAAGTTATTCATCTCAAAATAAATCAATCTTCCAACAAGACTATCAACAGTAATGTTATTTCCAAGTGTTGCTCCCATTTCATGTATTGCAGAGACTCTTATAGAATAAATAGGCAATAGATTTCTAAGAATCTTACTCATAATAGTTTCTTCATCAATGGTTCCACCAGATCCTCGGATAACATTCACAACTTCCTTAATTTGGGTATTGTACTGTGTTATGTTCTCTCCTTTCATTCTCATATCATCAAACTTTCCTCGAAGACTTTCAGATTTATCTCTTAGTACATTTTCATCTCCTCCATAAACTAGTGTAAGCTAATCCCACATCTGCTTGGTAGTTGTACATGCCTTGATGTCCTCAAATTTTGCATCAATAAGTGAAGAAGCAATCTCTTCCATTATAAGTTTATGTTCATGTTTCTCTTTCATCTGATTAATATTCAAATGTCCAAAAGGTAGGATGAATTCATTGTCTAGATAATCTACAATGTTGTCTCCAATTCCTAATAGGTATAGTCTCATTCTTCTTTTCCATGTCAAGAAGTTATCTATGTTCGGCTTCGGTGCGTCTCTCTTATACATCTTGTGATCTTTAGCTTAAGTCCTTCAAAAATTTCTTCTATGCACTATATGCACTGATACCAATTGTTAGAATAACTAAGAGGGGGGGTGAATTAGTTAGAATCAGTTTCCTCACAATTATCCTACAGTCCCAAATTCCTCCACATGTATATCAAAAAAAATTCAAACATATAATTCAGCTCGGTGAAATGTATTATGTATCTCAAACTTTAGTCAATAGTGTTTACCGAATGTCAATAAATTAATATTATGATTATCGATCTAGGTCAATAAAGTAACGTGTAAAGTAAAATAACAATCCAAAATCATTCATGCACATTGACACAGATTTTTAACGTGGAAACCCTGCTAAGGGAAAAACCACCTAGGACTGGTAACCCAAAATATTTTCACTCTTTTGAAGTGAGCTCGATGAAGAGCCAAACCTGTTAAAGGTTACAATGCACACTGTTAAATGTGACTTGGTTAGAGGATTTAAAACTAACATTTCTCTCTTGACCATGCATTCAATATGGGGTCAACAAGAAAACACTCAACATTCATTTGAATGTTATAATAAAGACTTTCACTGTCCTACTCGGTTAAGAGATTTATCTGTAACAATGGTTAAATTGATACAGTAATGATCTAATTCAAATACAACTCTGTTTTTCAGATTTTCAGATCTATGTTAAGTACATAATACCTCAAATCAATTTGTTCACTTTAGCTCATTTGATTCACTCTGTTCTGCTCGGTAATGCTCTTTCCTTTGTTTTCTTGGTGACGTCTACAGAAAACACTCAGTTCTATCTTTAACTAGTTTGATTAGTCATGCAAAAAATTCACATGTGCACTTAAGTTGTGTACATGATTCAAAATGAATCTCTTGTCTCTTATATGGATATCATGTCTCATTTAATTTTCATCCTTCAAATTTTGTCGCTTAATGTCCATTGTTGATTTTATTGTTTGATCAAAATAATAAACTTTATCTTTTACCTTGAAATCATCAATTGCTAGCTTAGCATTCTAGTCGGCCTTAGTTTGAATTAAATTCTCAATCAATACTTTATTGTGTTGGTGATCACTAGCTCGGTTATCATTGTGCTCGGTATACACTGTGTTTTACTCGATGTTCACTGTCTCTCGCTGTATACAGAACTCATCATTTTCCAACCAAATAAACTTTGTTTTTTTTAGTTATTCAATACATAACAAATGTTTTCCACAATAATAATACTTAAATAAATTGACATCAATGACAATACATTATCATTACATCTGCAACTCGGTTGAATATCAAAAAATGACTTCAAACATACAATCAATTTTAGTTCATCAGTACGAGGTGGTCTATTCTAGTTAATCTTCAACTTACATTACTTTTCAATGTGCCCAAAGTTATTGCATTTTTAAAATGTGATCTTAGTTGTTGTTCCTTCTCTATTGTAATCTTTCTTGGTTCTAGATTGATTAGGCTTCCTGCATTCTTCCTTCTTGTGTCCATATGCATGAAAATTAAAATAATATCCGGAAAATGATTTGTAAGGAATTTTACCTCTACAGTCTCTCTTCATGTGTCCAATCTTAATGCATCCAAAGAATATACCTCTGAAAGGTCTGATCTATTCTTTAGGTTCTTCAAGAGTAGGTCTTTCTTCATCAGTCTTCACTTTAGATTTTTCTTCTTGGGTTTTTGAACATTCAGCTTCATTGAAGCCAACTCCAGTCATGTCTCCTTTAGGTTTCTGTCTATCTCTCTTCTCATCAATCTTATCACTGGTCATATAATTTTTTTCAATATGTTTCTTAGCCTCAAAAATTTCTCCCTTTATGATTTGATTGTATTTCTCTAATTCCATATATTTGTTCTTATATTCATCCAGTTCAATCTGCATTTGTCCCATCTGAATATTAGCACCTTTTAAGGTTTCTTCAATATTGTTTCTACCATTCTTTACCTATTGAATCTCTTTATCCATCTAAAAGGAAGTAGTTTCATGATCAAGTTACAAAGTATCTTTCTCTTGTTCAAGTTGTTTTATCTTATCTAAAGTATCACTGTCTGAATCCTCTTTTATCTTATCCATAAGATCTTGTCTCTAACTCCTGGATAGTTCAATTTGTTCTTTCAGTTTCTTGATGAAACCCTCTACTCTTCTCAATTTTAATTAAAAATCACCATTTTCTTCTTTTTCCTTATCAAGGTCTTTAAGTGGTGCTTCAAATTTTTCTTCCAAACTTTCATAATCTATCTTGTTCTCCCTTAATTTGTTAGACTTTCTCTCCAAGGGCCAATAGCTCTAATACTAATTATTAGGATTAAGCAATACTGAGAGGGGAGTGAATCAGTATTATAGCACTTTAAACTTAAACTTATCAAATTCCAACTTAACCAGATAATTGTTGAAATGAAAAGAACATAAATACAAAACACATAACTCATAACACTATGAATTTGTTCTCGAGGAAACCTTGGCCAAGGGAAAACCCTGGTGGGGATGGTACCCACAAATTTGAACTAAAAGTGTATTATCTGTGTTAGGAGACCTAGCCTGTTAGGAGATGAATATTACATTAGTGCATTTTCCTGTTAAAGGAATACAAAACCCTGTTAAAGGTATACTCCAAGCTCACTGCTCATACAATCATAAATATGTCTTTGTTACAATGCTTTATCTAAATGAACATAAAAAATCATATTCTATTCTTAGGTAGTTCCATTTGTATCTCGTATTATCTTCTATCTAATTCTGACATCACCATGCATCCATACATCTTTTCACATACATACCATACTTCTCTTTTCAAAAGATCTTCATATATATATATATATATATATATATAATTACATACCCAGTCGGCTCCCAAATACTTCACAAAATGGAACCAAAACTTATGCAAAAGTAAATACAAATTTGGTGGTCATAAATTATAAAAATGTAGGTAATGCACAATCCAAATCCCACATAGCACATTTGGATTCCACATTACACTCCCTCAATCTCATGACCATTCAACTGCTTTGTCTTATTGTATAACTATCTTCGCATATCTTCAAACATATATATCTCTCATCTCTAAACTCCAAAACTCAAGAGACCTTAAATGAAGGTCTTGTTGAAGACAATTATTCAATTGTGTATTGTCATTGATGTTACACAAATGTAGTGATGTTACATAAATGTCTAAACCTAACCGAGCATAGTCAGTATATGTTGAGCTCTCTCGGGCATTGAAGAAGACTCTAGTATCATCCAAAGTGATTTGTTGTATTAACCGAGCTTTGTTGGTTAATGAAGCAAGTTTTGTATTTAACCGAGTTCTCTCAGGAAATACAGTAAGTTTAGTTTCAGTCAAGTAATGGTCGGGAATCAAAGGATTACAGTGTTAACTGAGTTATGATTTTAGTGTCATCCAACTAACATCAATTTACACTTTATATTTAATTGGTTAATTAGAGCCGACAGAATTGAGTTTTATTGTTTATTTGGAAGGGTATTCAAGAATAATTGACAAGGCCTATCATATATATTCAAGTTCAAGTTTGGATTGAATGTGAAGTGGAAGAGTTTTTGATATGGAGAATGAAGGAAAAGTAAGAGGGAATTCTGATTAAGGATAAAATATCCAGACCGAGCTGCAGAACAATATTTGATCAGTAAGGATCCAATTAAAGCCAGAATAGAGATCTGAATCTGCAAAGACAATTGCTTCTTCAATCAGGTCAACTCATTGTTAATCTCTAACAATTGTAGTAGTGATCCAAATATCTTTACAGAGTAGACTTAATCATCTAAATCCTCTCACAAGGTGGAATTTCTACATTGAAGTGTTTGAAGACCTCTAACAAGGCCACTCCTAATAGGGTGATTAAATCCTCTAACAAGGTCACACCTTACAGTGTGTTTTGTAACCTTTAACAAGGTTGGCTCCTAACAGGGCTTACTTCTGAAGAGTGAAAAATAGTAACTAGTTGCAATTGGTGGTTTCCCAAATTGGGTTTCCACGATAAATCTTGGTGTCATCTGTGTACATTTTATTCTCTTTATGCTTTATGATTCTGCACTTAATCACTAAAGTTTAAACACATTTAATATCTTAAGGTTGCTTTGTTAACCGAGTAACAAAAGAATATATTTTATTAACCGAGCAGAGTGATAAGTTTGTTTAAGACATCTAAGGGACTTGGATTTGTTTTTGGAGTAAATGATTCACCCCTCCCCTCTCAGTTACTCAACTCATTTCCAACAATTGGTATCAGATTTGTTTGGTGCTTTCAGGAAAGGTTTCAAGGCCTAACCTAAAGATCAAAGATGTCTTACATAAGGGAGATCCCCAAGCTTAACAAAGACAACTTTCCTGCATGGCAAGAGTTGATGAGGCTACATCTATCTACTATTGGAGATACTGGTTTGCAATTATTGGACCACAAGTATGTGGAACCACCTAGACCTATGTCTATGGATCAGATGGTAGACATGAAGAATCATAACATAATGATGATTGATATAGCTTCTTCACTCATCTATTCAGAATTTGATGAAGTCAAGGACTACCCTACTACCTATGATATGTGGAAGAAACTACATGATATCCATGGAGGAGATGACAATGTAAAGAGAGCCAAAGCAGAGAGTCTCTAAGGTCAGTTCCATCAGAGCTACTGGTGGACAAATTAAAGAAAAAGCAGTGGTTAGTAAGGTATTGAGAACTTTACTTCCTATCTATGCAATTAGATTTTCAGCTATTCAAGAGATGAGGTGCAGTAATGATATAAATCTGGATGCATTTGTTGGAAGGCTAAAAGATTTTGAGTTGGACAATTTTGACAATTATTCCCCTAATCCTAACAATTTTAAGTCGGCATTCAAAGCCAAATTAAGCCTTGGTAAGATGTATAGAAACTCAAAAGGAAAATAGATTGATAATGACAGTGATGATGAAGATATAGAAATCATTGAATCACTACTTGCAAAGAGAGTTACCAAAGGAAAAGGAAAATACAAAGGAATAATACCATAGATTTGCTTTTCAGGTGACAAGGTTGGCCACATTGCTGCTAAGTGTCCAAACAAAGAAGACAAAGATGAGAGAAAGGTCAACAAGTACAAAGGCAAGAAAAATTTCAAAAGTTACAAAAGCTACAAGGACAAAGGTAAGAAATCTTGTTATATTGCAAATGATTCTGATAGTGATGAAGATGAAATGTTTTACATTGCTATTAAGGATGAGTCAGATAATGAAGAAAATGAAAAGACTGCACTTTTCTCTCATGTTAATGACACTTGGATAATTAATAGTGGTTTTTCTCACCACATGACTGGTGCTAAAACAAAATTTAAACATCTTGAACACTATGATGGTGCGAGTGTTAGATTTGGGAATAATGAACCTTGTTATGTGAAAGGTAAAGGTTGTATTGCTCTAATTGAAGGAATCAAATATGATAATGCTTATTGGGTTGAAGGACTAAGGAATAATCTACTGAGTGTGGCATAGCTAAACAACATTGGTTTCAAGGTAGAATTCATGAATGGTAAGCCCAAGCTCCCGGATGGTAAAGGAAACCTAGTTAGAACTAGTAAGCAAACAAAAGGTAATCTATTCTATCTTGATCTCATTGAAAGTTCATTTTTTATTGCACAAGTAGAAGAAAGATAGTTATGGCATAAAAGATTATGCCATGTGAATTTTGATAACCTGGTCAACATAAGCAAGAACAGAAGAGTAAGAGGTATTCCTATTTTGAAGATACCTGAATTGGCAATATGTAAACAATGTCAAATTGGGAAGATGGGAAAAACTAGTTTCAAGAGAAAGAATTACAATACTGAAGAAGTATTGGAGTTAGTGCATACTGATCTATGTGGACCAATTGGAATAACAAGTTACACTGGAGAGAAGTATTTCATTATATTTGTTGATGATCATTCCAGAATGATGATTCTTATGTTTCTCAAAGACAAATTAGAAGCTTTTCAGAAGTTTAAGTGGCACCTTTCCAGAGTTGAGAAGGAAACATGAAAGAAACTAAAGTGCCTAAGATCTGATAGAGGAGGTGAATTCATTTCTAATGATTTCAATGAATTCTATAATGAAAGAGGAATCGAGAGACAAGTATCTACCCCTGGTACAACACAGCAAAATGGAATAGCAGAAAGAAGAAATAGATCTATTATGGATTGTGCAAGAACCTTGATGATTGAAAATAATGTTGCAACCAAATAATGGAAGGAATCTATCAGCACTATAGTTCACACCTTGAACAGAATTCAACTAAAGAAAGGTACTGATCAGACACCCTTTGAATTATAGTATGGCTATAAACCCAATGTTTGTTATTTCAAAGTATTTGGAAGTAAATGTTACATCTTGAAGGAAGCAAGAAATGGAAATTTTGATGCAAAAGGTGATGAAGGCATATTCCCAGGCTACTCCTGTAAAAGCAAAGCATATAAATGTTTGAATCTTACTAATCATAAAGTCATAGAAAGTGTACATGTAAAGATTGATGAGTTTGCAGAAAGAAGTGAAGAACAGAGCATTAAAGAGCCTAAGGACTACAAAAAATTTGTGTATTATGAACCTGATACTATGCCTAAGACACAAGCAATGGTGACTAGACAACAACCATGCCAACCACTGAATTCATCAACACAAACTTTGTTACAGCCTATGCAACCCAAGCTACTAACAGTTGCAACCAAGTTACAAATAGAGGAAATTGAGTCAAAGACAAAGGGAATTGAGTCTCAAACAGAGGCAACCGAGTCTCAAACAGAGGAACCTGAGTCTCATTCAGAAGAGCTGAACAGAATGTTTGATCATGGTGAACCAAGTGGAGCAAACCCAGAATCAAAGAAGGAACCTATACTTGCCAAATATGTCAGAAGGCATCATGCACCTGAGAAAATAATTTAAGATCAGACAGAAGGTATAATGACAAGGAACAAACTTAAAGGTGATGACCTGTAACTGATAGAATGTTTGGAGATGTTAAGTTGATCGCCAAAATGCAGAAAGATAATGCAAGACATTAAATTAGTTAATGGATTGTATTGTCATTGATGTCAACTTGATATAATATAATCGGTTATAATCAAAGTGTCAAAGACTTTAGAGAATCAAAGACAAAAATATTATGCTTTCAGTAATGCATAAAAGACAAGCATTTACAATATGACTTCAAACACCCACGCTCAGTGGACATGATGGACAAAGATCACCAAAAGTCAAGTCAGTAATTCTCGAGCAAGAATACCAATGAGAATTACCGACGAGCAGAATCACAAGCATACCTGACGGCCAGAAACATATTGTAAACCGACTGAGAAACTCGAGGACAACTGGAGTGTTGACCGACATTATCAAATAGTTAAACACCAAAATTAACTTGAGTTTAGAAATGACAAAATATCTAGCTGGAAGAGCTAAATATAGACTTAACTGGTAGTTATCAATGTTTTCATTGAAAAGATAAGCCAGATATAAGTAAATTGTTTAAAGCTATTTTGTCCAGTTGGCAAGAAGATCTCAGCGAGATAAAAAAAGAGTTTTTCTTTAAATCTAATTGGCGAGATTTGTGGATCACACCAAGATCAAGAAGATCAAGAACCTAAAAAAGGTGATATCATGTCTATTTAAGAGACAAACTTGATTCATTAAGGATCAAGGGGAGTGAATGAAAAAGAGGATGCTAAAGAGAAACTGATGAAGAGCAACTTCATACAGTCCTGATCAACAAGTTGAGGAAAGAGCTAAAGTTTTCTGCGGACACTGAGCAACAGAGCATAGCATCACCAATATATCTAAAGAACACCGAGGACTATGGATTATGCTACAAAAGAGAAGGAAAATTTGAGCTACAAGTCTATACAGATGTTGATTGGGATAGAAACATTGATGACCGAAAAAGCACAACTAGAGGATTATTCTTCATGGGTGACAGACTTGTCACATAGATAAGAAAGAAGTAAGGATGCATCTCTCAGTCTACTGTAGAAGCAGAGTATGTTGCTACTACTGCAAATTGCTCTAATATTGCATGGATTAAACAATTGCTAGAAGGTATGAATATGAATATTCTTGAACTAGTAATTATCTATTGTGATAAGACTAGTGCAATGAACATTTCTAAAAATCCAATCATGCATGGTAAGACTAAGCATATTGCTATCAAGTATCACTATCTGAGAGAACAAGTGCAAGAAAAGGAAGTAACACTAGAATATGTTCAATTAAAGGAATAGTTAGCTGATATATTCACCAAGCCATTACCAAAGGGTATATTTGAGTACCTAAGATAAAGACTAGGGGTCCAACCCTTGTCTATCAGTCAGTAAGCTAACTAGGAGGTTGCATAAGCCTATACCAAACTGGAATATCATTCATGTTGATGCAAACACTAAGATGGACAGCAATATATACATCTGTACATTGCAAGGTACATATCTACACCAAAAATTAGAACATTATATTGTTGATGGATAGGGAAATTCAAGGAATATATTATGCAAAGAAATGGACCATGATATAGATGATCAAACAAGGAGAGTTTTTTTTTTGGCATTGTTGTCAAAGGGAGAGAATTATCTCATTATCATCAGGGAGATTCATTATCATTAGGGAGAAATTTGCACTATCATACAAAGGGAGAGATGATTCCATATCACATAAAGGAGATATATGATAAAGGGAGAGATTATATCATTATCCATGAAGATAAGTTCCTGAGAATAAAAAAGGAAGAGTTAATCAATAATCTAAGGGAGAGAAATTCATTACACATGAAATAACCATCTAAGGGAGAGAATTAACAAGGGGAGAGAGTTCAGACAAAGAGAAAGATTTTTGTCAAAGGAAAAAGAGATTATCAAGAAAAGGAACAGTCAAGGCAGAGCACACATCAGAATAGAGATATAATATGATACATATATCCATTGAAGGGATTGAAGATTTAAGAAAACCACTCTGCAAGAAACATATCTAAGCTATTTGAGCTTAACAAGAGCCATGCATTTGTAATAGTTACATTAGGAAAGCTTGATGAAATTGTATATTTCATATTGTATAAGTGATAGTATAGTATGATAATGTAGTATGTTGCTATCAATGCCAAAGGGAGAGATTGATGACATGTAACTGATTGAATGTTTGAAGATGTTAATTTGATCACCAAAATGCAAAAAGATAATGCAAGACATTAAATCAATTAATGGATTGTAATGTCATTGATTTCAACTTGATATAATCTAATCAATTATAATCCAAGTGTCAAAGACTTCATAGAATCAAAGAGAAAAAAATTATGCTTTCAACAATGCATAAAAGACAAGCATTCACAATATGACTTCAAACACTGACGGTCAGTGGACACCGACGGACAGAGATCACCAAAATTCAAGTCATAGTGATGCTTGAGCAAGAACACTGATGAGCATTACCAACAAGCAGAATCACAAGCATACCCGACGGCCAGAAACATAGTGTAAACCGATGGAGAAGCCCGAGGAGAACTGGAGTGTTGACCGACGCTATCAAATAGTTAAATACCAAAATTAACTTGAGTTTAGAAATGACAAAATATCTAGCTGGCAGAGCTAAATATAGACTTAACTGGTAGTTATCATTGTTTTCATCGACAAGATAAGCCAGAGATAAGTAAATGATTTAAAGTTGTTTTGTCCAATTGGCAAGAAGATCTCAATGAGATAAAACATGAGTTTTGTTTTAAATCTAACTGGCGATATTTGTGGATCATGCAAATATCAAGAAGATCAAGAACCTAACAACGGTGATATCATGTCTATTTAAGAGACAAAATTGATTCATTAAGGATCAAGGGTAGTGAATGAAAAAGAGGATGCTAAAGAGAAACTGATGAAGAGCAACTTCATACAGTCCTGATCAACAAGTTGAGGAAAGAGCTAAAGTTTTTTGCGGACACTGAGAGACAGAGCACAGCATCACCAAGCAGAATCAAAGTGGAGCAAAGGTATAAACTAAGATATATTGGTCAGAATAGTTTTATGAGATTACAATAGATCTGAAAATATGTAAGTATAAGTTGTATATGTGAACAGATCATATTGTTTCAATTTAACCATTGATTTAGAAAGTCTCTTAATCGAGCGAGATTTAAAGATCCTTTCTACATTGAGATACATCCAAAGGAGTATCAAAAAGTTTGATCATGAAGATAGCATGAGAAGCTAGATACCTATTGACAGGCCAAGTGAGTGTTTGATCAAGGATGGTAGCATAGAGATGCCCGATATCAAGTGACAGACTAAACTTTTAAATCCTCTAACAAGGTCACACCTAACATTGTGTTTGTAACCTTTAACAAGGTTGGCTCTTCACCGAGCTCACTTTAGAAGAGTGAAAATTTTGGGTTACCGCTCCCAAGTTGTTTTTTCCCTTAAAAGGGTTTCCACATTAAAAATCCATGTGTCAATGTGTTTATGAGTCATTACTTTAGTGTTTTGCATTACACATAACTTAACTAGATTGATTGGTATACTCTAGATAATTTACTGGCTTTCAGTAAATTAACAGACTACTTTTCGGTAAACATACAGTAGAAGGTTTTACAAAGCATTCTGAGCAGTAGCAATTTGATATAAGTATTTGGAGGCATTCATCTGATAGGACTGAATATAACTAGAGGTATAATATTTTGGTACTAAGTTTTAAGGGTTGATCATTGGAATTATTTTGAGGCCACTGATTCACCCCCCCCCCCTCTCATTTATTACTAACAATTGGTATCAGAGCTTGTGTGCTTAGAAAGGGAGTTTAATAGCTCAAGAAAAAGATCACAAGATGAACAGACAAGATGTGCCCAAGTTGAATAAAGACAACTTTGCATCATGGAAAAGCAGAATAAGACTCCACTTATCAGGTATTGGAAATGATATTGTTCAATACTTAGATACTGAATATGTGTTGCCTATAGGACCTCACACTCTTGAGTAATTAAGAGTAAATCATGAGCATAACTGCATGATGATAGAACTTGCATCATCACTCTCTGATGTTGAGATTGAAGATGTCAAAACCTGCACCTCTATAAAGAAAATGTGGGATAAGTTAAAGCTTGTACATGGAGGAGATGCCAATGTACTCAGAGAAAAGGCAGAAATCCTAAGAGGGAGATTTGATAACCTAGGGATGAAAGAAGCAGAAAATATTACTCAGTATAGCTGCAGAATCAAAGAAGTAGTAAATGCTAACCGAGGAGTTGGAGGTGTACTTGAAGAGGAGATAGTGGTAAGAAAAATCTTAAGAGCCTTATTTCCTGTTTATGCTATTAGATTTTCTTCTATTCAAGAAATGAGAGCAGTTGCAAACAATACAGTTACTCTATATAGTCTGATTGGAAGACTAATTTTATTTGAGATGAATAACTTTGACAATAGTGTCTTATCATCCATAGAATCTACATTCAAATCTTCTCTAAAGATAAGTAACTCAAGTCATAGACATGTTGTTAGAAATCATAGTGACAGTGATAATGATAATGAGGATCAAGGACTTGATGAGATTGAAGCACTTATGGCCAGAAGATTACAGAGAGGCAAAGGAAGATACAAAGGTAAATTACCACTTGTATGTTTCAATTGTAAAGAGGTTGGACACTTTGTTGCAAGATGTCCAAACCAAATAAAAGATGATAGAGGAAATGGCAGATCATATGAGAAGAAGTTTGATAAAGGTGAAAATAGAGATTACCAAAGCAACCAAAAATCTGACAAGAGAGATACCCGAGACTACAAGGACAAAGGGAAGAAATCTTTTTACCTAGATGAGAATGAAGCTGATGACACCGATACCAAATTAGAAGAAGACATCGAGATGGTATTTGTATCCATGAAGGATGACTCAGATGAAGATGAAGAAATGTATGTAGAAACTGTACTCATATCTAAAGTTAGTAAAAATGATGTCTAGATCATAGATAGTGGCTGCACTCACCATATGACCGGTGATAAACAAAATTTTGAGACTTTTGAATACTATAATGGTGGTTCAGTAATAATGGTAAATGATACACCTTGTCCAGTTGAAGGTAAAGGAACCATAATGTTGAATAACCAAATAAAATGTGAAAATGCTTACTGGGTTAAAGGACTTAATAATTACAATTTGTTAAGTGTTTCTCAGTTGAGCAATTCAAGTCATAGAGTAGCATTTGAAAATAAGAAGGCAAAGATCTACAATGAATCAGGAAGGTTGATTGGTACCGGTGAGCAGATAAAAGGTAACCTTTTCTATCTTGATGACACTAACACCACTTGTTTAATGGATAGAAACGAAGACATATGGTTGTGGCACAAAATATTGTGTCATGTGAAATTTGACAACATGATAAAGATAAGAAACAAAAGAAATGGCAGAGGCTAACCAACAATGACTAAGGCTGAGCATATCATGTGCAAGAATTGTCAAAAACGTAAGATGACAAAGTCTAGTTTCAAGAGTAAAACCCATACATCTGCTACAATTCTAGAATTAGTCCATACAGATCTATGTGGACCCATGAGAACAAAGAGCTACTATGGAAATAGGTATTTTATTCTCTTTGTTGATGATTCTTCTAGAATGATGACAGTCATGTTTTTAAAAAATAAATCAGAAGCATTTAAGATGTTTAAATGGTATAAAGCAATGGTAGAAAAACAAAGTGAAAAGAAATTGAAATGCTTAAGGTCAAATAGAGGAGGGGAATTTACTTTAGAAGAATTCATTGACTATTTCAATGAGCATGGAATTAAAAGATGGGTTTATGCACTGAGAACACCATAGAAAAATGGAATTGCTGAAAGGAGAAACAGATTTATTGTTGATTGTGCAAGAACATTGATGATTGATAAAAGCATCACTCAAACTTTCTGGAGGGAAACTGTCAATACTGCTGTCTATACACTAAATAGAGTACAATTGAAGAAGGACACAAAGAAGACACCCTATGAGCTTTGGTATGGTCATACACCCAATGTAAGTTACTTCAGAATCTTTGGTAATCAATGTTATATATTGAAAGATGATAGAAATGGAAAACTTGACTGCAAAAGTGAAGAAGGTATCTTCCTAGGGTATTCAACCAAAAGCAAGGCTTATAAATGTCTTAACAAGTCATCTAACAAAATCATTGAAAGTACAAATGTGAAAATAGATGAATTTGTAGAAAAGAATGATAAGGAAAGAAAAAAGGAACCAGAGGACTACAACAGGTTTTTTTATACATAACCTGACACTCTACCCGAGCAACAGTGTGTCACTCCCAAGCATCAGAATATTGCACTTGAGCATCAGGCTGCAATTACAGATGATCAGGATAATCCTCAAGATGATTTTCCAAACAATGGAGATGAAAATGAAGGTGAAGAAGATAATTAGAATGATGAACACAGAGCTAAACCAAAACTTGCCAAGTATGTCAGAAGACATCATCTCCAGAATCAAATCATAGGAGACAAGTGTTGTGATTGCTAAAACGCAATGCAACCAAGATCACCTGCATGCAAAGCTGTTACACAGAAGAAGAAGACAGAAAGAGGATAGAAGTATTCAGAAAGCTATGGCGGCCAAAATGAAAGAGAACTCAAATCCATTGTGACAGAAATAATTTCTATTAACACAATAAAGATTACAAACTGAACTCCTTATCGAAATACAAAGAGGACAATCCTTATAAAGGATGTCGAAACCCTAAAAGGGCAACTGCTAGGA